>CAJHNH020001715.1:205332-262832 GCA_905116865.2 Candidula unifasciata
GCTAAGGCTGCATTTCACATAATTCTAGTGTAAAATGCCCATCTCTGTGGATGCCCAAAGCGAGTAATAAAATGTTTTGTAGAACCTGTGCCGATGTATGGTAGTAAAAATGTAGAGGCGTTACCGCTGTATGGAGTAAAAATGTAGAAGCTATACTGCTGTATGGAGTAAAAATGTAGAAGCTATACTGCTGTGTGGAGTAAAAATGTAGAAGCTATACTGCTGTGTGGAGTAAAAATGTAGAAGCTATACCGCTGTATGGAGTAAAAATGTAGAAGCTATACCGCTGTATGGAGTAAAAATGTAGAAGCTATACTGCTGTATGGAGTAAAAATGTAGAAGCTATACCGCTGTATGGTGTAAAAATGTAGAAGCTATACTGCTGTATGGAGTTAAAATGTAGAAGCTATACTGCTGTATGGAGTAAAAATCTAGGAGCTATACTGCTGTATGGAGTGGTTGAAGCAGAAAAACGTGCACAAAACATAAAAAAACGTTTCGGCCAGCAGCCTTTGTCAAACATGAAGTGAACTAGACAAAGGTAACAGAGGAGAGTATTCAGATCTAGAAGAGGTGACGGGAGCAACGTTTTGAAAAAAACGTGATGTGGAGTGAATGAAAATAAAATAATATAAACGATGCCTAAAAAAATTATAGTCGCCAGAAACAAAAATAAAAATAAATATTGTTAATATATAATATAATAGTAGGAATACAAGAAATACAAATGTTAATGATACATAAATGATAATGATAAGAGATAGAAACAAGTAATAAAATGAAATAATAGAAAAGAAAAAGAAAAAAAAATTAAATTTGATAATAGTAAAACTGTTTAGATAAAGGTATTTCGGATATTGATGCCACCTAGACTGTAGATGACTCGAATTTCCAAAGCGAGACGCGTGGTGTGATCTCCAGAGCAAGATTTTAAAGCTGTGACAGATATATCATCTTGACTTATGTGGTCAGAGCTATTAAAATGGAGAGGGATTGGTTTAAGGGTCTTCTTGTCAGTATCGAAGAAGTGTTCCCGGAAACGATCAGCTAGCTTCCTGAAGGGAGGAGCGGATGTGTAGTTTTACTTATTTTTACTTAAACCAATACCTCCGTGGTGTTATACGTCTCTTTTGATTATACTGCAATGAGTGCAATGACCGCAATTACTGCTGTGACCGCAATGACTGCAATACCGCACTGACTGCAATGACCGCAACGACTACAATGACCCTAAAGACTGCGGTGACCGCAATGACTGCAATTACCGCACTGACTGCAATAACCGCACTAACTGCATTGACCGCAACGACTACAACGATCCCAAAGACTGCAATGACCGCAATGACTGCAAATACCGCACTGACTGCAATGACTGCAATGACTGCAGTGACCGCTGCGTCCTTTAGCTCCGTTTAGCTCCGTCAGCCTGCTGCCCTGGATCCTGCAGTGTTGCGGTTTTTTTTTAAATGTAGTGATATTTTTGTTATTGTTGAGTGTGTGAGTTTCTTGTGTGCTATGACATTCTCTCCAACCTGAACTTAACAATCATTAATAACAAAAAGACTAGTTTAATATATATTTATTGTTTCTTTCGAACAACAGTTATATAATCTTCATACATGTTTTCACTATATGAAGCATAATTTCATTGATATAGATCAACAAGACGAGCTTTAATGGTTACATTGTTTGGTATAAAAAATTACATAGGCCATGTTAACGCTGGTTTTAATAGTTACATATAAAAATATAATTTCGGGCTATCTCCCAAAAAACGGTATAAAATTATCGAGGCCGAAAAAATACCCTAACAGGGCCTCAGTCACGTGTCAATTGCAGACTTCCGCCACCGCTTGGATTGGGGCTAAACTGGATGGATGGGACTTACAAGCAAATAAAAGGAAGTTGCATGAGATGCGGTAGCTGCTGCTCGTGAGTCCTAGTCATCTATTTTAACCTCAATCGACGCCGCGCCTAGCGTGTAGCAGTTGTCGCTGGAAGTGTGCAATTTAAGTCGCCGGAAGTTCGCAATTGACATGTGACTGAGGCACTGTTAGGGTATATTTTTGGCCTCGATAATTTGGGACCGTTATTCGTTTATATCGTTCACAACAGCAACACTAATAGTTACATGTATAGTTACAATACAGGCGATATTAATTTAGAATAAAGCTGTACATTTAGATGCTAAGGGGCGATGTAGAAACGTCATAATCGTGTGCTTTCCTTTAAATGTATAAATAAGACAAAGATTGTCTGTGTTGTTTGCAAGTATACATTGACGAATCTCGTATTTTAGAATAAAGTTGTACATTTAGATGCTAAGAGGCGATGTAGAAACTTCATAATTGTGCGTTTTCCTTTGAACATATAAATAAGACAAAGACTGTCAGTGTTGTTTGTAGGTATACATTGACGAATCGCGTATTTTAAAACCTACATTTGTCCCTCCCTGCACCTGTTGTGTTTCAAGTACTTTCAAATAGATGTTTTCATCTAATGTGTTGTGGTGTTTAGAAAGTCCTCTGTTGCTGCTCTTGGGGTATTCATCGAAACATTGATAAGTTTTGCTGCAAAGTGACACCATCCGATCCCCCTCGTTTTCTAGTTAAAAAAGCCCCGGGTTCTCTGACGAAAGGGTTAAGACCGGAAAACAGAGGGAAATCATCAGTGGAAGAGTGATGCATGAACACCTAGGCCAGTCGGCAGGGCACATGATGATGCTAATAGGGATAATCGAAAATATTTTTATGTTCACAAGTTAAGGACCCAAAGGCTTATTGGACATGTAAAGTAGAACTATATTTATTAAGCCAAACGGCAATTTGTGGGTGATCATGTCAACATCACGCCGGTCGCCGTTACTTCCAGTGACTTTACCTAGTACCCACTCACAGCCGGGCTAACCTTGGAGCCACAGACAAGATTTAACCATTCCCTCCCCAAAAAAGAGTTTAAAGACCACATGGAGAGCGATTTACTGATGACACAATCCGAAAGGCTGATCATTTTGGCAGGGGTTTCTGTCATGGTCTAGGGAGGCTTCTACAGACAAGATAAGACCCCACGCTACATCATGCAAAGCAACTTGACCGGCATAAGATATCACAACGAAATCTTGAGACCAACTGTTCAGCTTACGCTGGAGGCGACGGGTGGCAATGCCATCCTGCAAGATGATAACGCTCGATCTCATCTATCGCATGTAGGAAATGGATATTCAGGAACATACAATCTTTAGGATGGCATGGCCAGCCCACTGGACATTTTTTTTTCGGATTAAGCACCTTTAGGATGTCCTTGGTCTAGGACTGTCAACAAATCACCCCCTGGCAATGAATGATGCACAGATGAATGGCAAGCTGCTCCTCGGAATACTATTCGAACCCTGTGGACTACGCGTCCCCAGCAAAAGGTGATCATACCCGGTTTTGAAATGTCTAGTTGTCCAACATCTGTTGTGTGACTTTTTAAAAAGATGGTGGCACACTTCACGGCTTCGTTGTGTTTGAGTGTGTTTCAATTTCTTTGCGTGACATGTTGCCCGTATACACAATAAAGAGGAATGAACGTAGAGGACTAGGTAGACCAAAACTAAGATGGAGAGAAATGTCCAGACAGACCTGCAAACACTTGGTGTCACCAAATGGAAAGAAAAGGCCGACCAGAAAGATACATGGAGCAATAACCCCCAAGGGCTCGGAATGCTGAAAAATAAGTAAAAGAAGAAGGAGAAGAAGAAGAAGAAGAAGAAGAAGAAGAAGAAGAAGAAGAAGAGAAGAAGAAGAAGAAGAAGAAGAAGAAGAAGAAGAAGAAGAAGAAGAAGAAATGTTGCCTTGGAATTTAATAAATGTCCTCTTTCACGTATGAAACTTACTCTTATATCATACTTGTTTAATGGTTTTAACCAATACTTTTTCAAGTGGCGCTTGACTTGTGACGAGTAGTATATTTGAACCTAATCCCAGACTTAAAAATTTTGTATTTGACCTTAATGTCATATTTTGCTGTTTGTGTATTCTTTATTATAACCATTGTACAATTCGGAGGATCAAATGGATCACCACAGTCTAATGAGAGTGACTCTGTGAAGATCTGGTAGATATTCGACGGTCAGAGGAAAGTCCGGACGCATGTATAATCAGAATGCTACTGGGCCCATTGGTATTGGAACTCTGTTTTGGCTGATGAAAATAGAGCGCTCATGTGAATGTCCCGAGTGCTGTGATGTTTAACCAACTCAGTACACACGTACACACACACACACACACACATAGACACCCACACATGCACACACATACTTAGACAGCAAACCACACAAACACACACACACACACACACACACAGACACTCTGACACACACACTATATTTATTGTCTATGTCTTTTTGATATTCAAGGCGTCGTTTTCTTCATTGATCCAAAGTCCAACAGTTCATGCAGATCTTGCGTTTTCAGCTGTCATTATATCTGAACTGTTTTAGTTCATGATATCTTTGAAAGATAACCGGGAGCCGTAGTGGTGTAGTGTTTAGACGCTCGCCCGCAGATTATGTAACAAGCTATCAACAAAGGCACCACACAACAGGTGAACTGATTTCTAAACAGGTGAACTGATTTCTAAACAGGTGAACTGATTTCTAAACAGGTGAACTGAGTTCTAAACAGGTGAACTGATTTCTAAACAGGTGAACTGATTTCTAAACAGGTGAACTGATTTCTAAACAGGTGAACTGATTTCTAAAACAGTGTGAACGATTTCAAACAGGTGAACTGATTTCTAAAACAGGTGAACTGATTTCGACACAGGTGAACTGATTTCTAAACAGGTGAACTGATTTCTAAACAGGTGAACTGATTTCTAAACAGGTGAACTGATTTCTAAACAGGTGAACTGATTTCTAAACAGGTGAACTGATTTCTAAACAGGTGAATCTGATTAATAAAACCAGGTGAACTGATTTCTAAACAGGTGAACTGATTTCTAAACAGGTGAACTGATTTCTAAACAGGTGAACTGATTTCTAAACAGGTGAACTGATTTCTAAACAGGTGAACTGATTTCTAAACAGGTGAACTGATTTCTAAACAGGTGAACTGATTTCTAAACAGGTGAACTGATTTCTAAACAGGTGAACTGATTTCTAAACAGGTGAACTGATTTCTTAACAGGTGAACTGATTTCTAAAACAGGTGAACTGATTCTAAAAACAGGTGAACTGATTTCTTAAACAAGGTGAACTGATTTCTGAACAGGTGAACTGATTTCTAAACAGGTTGACTGATTTCTAAACAGTGTTGAACTGATTTCTAACAGACAGTGTGAAACTGATTTCTAACAGGTGAACTGATTTCTAAACAGGTGAACTGATTTCTAAACAGGTGAACTGATTTCTAAACAGGTGAACTGATTTCTAACAGGTGAACTGATTTCTAAAAACAGGTGAACTGATTTCTAACAGGTGAACGGATTTCTAAACAGGTGAACTGATTTCTAAACAGGTGAACTGATTTCTAAACAGGTGAACTGATTTCTAAAAACAGGTGAACTGGTATTCTAAACAGGTGAACTGATTTCTAAAACAGGTGAACTGATTTCAAAACAGGTGAACTGATTTCTAAACAGGTTGAACTGATTTCTAAAACAGGTGAACTGATTTCTAAACAGGTTGAACTGATTTCTAAACAGGTGAACTGATTTCTAAAAACGGAGGTGAACTGATTTCTAAACAGGTGAACTGATTTCTAAACAGGTGAACTGATTTCTAAAACAGGTGAACTGATTTCGTAAACAGGTGACTGATTTCTAAAACAGGTGAACTGATTTCTAAAACAGGTGAACTGATTTCTAAACAGGTGAACTGGTTTCTGAACAGGTGAACTGATTTCTAAACAGGTGAACTGATTTCTAAACAGGTGAACTGATTTCTGAACAGGTGAACTGATTTCTAAACAGGTGAACTGATTTCTAAACAGGTGAACTGATTTCTAAACAGGTGAACTGATTTCTAAACAGGTGAACTGATTTCTAAACAATCTCCAGGCCCGTGTCAATTACTAAATATTTTTTTAAGGGCTACCCTGTTTATTAGTCAAATACAGATCGAAAAATTAGCCGCTTCACAAAACAGTAACATTTTGTAATTTGCAGATTATAAAATCTTAAGAACATGGGAAATCTAAGATCGCATGCATAAATTCGTGTTGATGTTTACATGAGTTTCCCATGTATTTGTTAAACTGCAACAATCTGTAGTGCTGTTAACAACTCCACTGGTCCATCATCCAAGACGAAGACATATAGAATATTCACATTCCAAACTATTAAATGGAGGTCAAGTAAGGCCTATGCTTGTGCTTTGTTGATTACAGCAAACCCGCAAATAAGACCTCTATCTCCCTTCTTGTCTATTCCGCTTTCCCTTTCTCCCTTTCTCTTTCTATCCTGACTATACCTATTATGTGACAGTTTGAAAAAAAAAAAACGTTTGTTCGTTCATTTTCCTTTTTCCCTTTCCATAACTTTCTCTTCTTCTTTTTCTATCTCTAATCATCTCTCTTCCCTTTTCTCCTCGCTCCTGTCATGACTCGCGAAGGACTGCAGGTTGGCATGGCTGGTGTAACCACAACCGGTGTCTTCGATATAACTTCTTCGAAGGTTGAACAGGGAAACCTTGGCTCTGCCTTGTGTGTCTGTCGTCCAGATTTAGATTTGGTAATCTCATGATGGTTTGGTAAACCTTTAGGTAGCAGACCAAAGGGGACAAACTGATCAATAGATATATCTCTTCACTTGTTTTTCTCCAGTGCTGTCTCCCCCCACCCCATCTCTCTTTGTTTCTGTATCTCTGTCTCTCTATGTGCTCTCTCTGTCTGTCTGCCTCTGTATCTCGCAGATTCTCCCATAGTCTCTCTCTCTCTCTCTCTCTCTCTCTCTCTCTCTCTCTCTCTCTCTCTCTCTCTCTCTCTCTCTGTGCTTTTTCTTTCTTTTTTTTTTCTTCTTTTTTTTTCTCTTTTTTGATATTCATAATATGCATATTATCATATGAATATAACATGCTTATTGATAAAATATAGCTGCAGTGTGAAAGACAGGTGTTTGAAAGGGCTGAATGTAAGACGGGCCTGCGTGCCCAATTTGTGACCCTAAGAAAATAAAGTTCGTTCGTTTGTTCCTTCGTTCTCTCTCTCTCTCTCTCTCTCTATCTCTCTCTCTCTCTCTCTCTCTCTCTCTCTCTCTCTCTCTCTCTGTGTGTGTGTGTATGTGTGTGTGTCAATATAAGGAAACAAAAACCACCAAAATTAAGGAAGAAATTAAACACAATTCAAAAAAATACATACGACACATTTATGCACTGAACCAATCTTGAAATAAACAAACAGCCTACATCATTCTGTTTTAACGTGACGGATTTTATTGTTACTAATTATTCTTTCACATTAATCTACAATGATCTGTGTATTGTTTAAATTTCACACAACATGTCTCAACCTCTCCTCAAGTGGTTAATTATTTCAACAACAAAAATGATGACTCCTCGTGTGAGTTCCAGACACCCATTTTAGAGACAGAAGATAAGAATGGAGTGACTGCCTCTAACCACCTTGTCGAAAATAAGCCACTAATTACGGGTGTTTCCTTTGAAGTCGGAATGCTTCTGCATGTGAGATAAGGAACCGGTAGTCTGTATACAGATAAGCCAGATTTGTAAAACGGATGTACACACAACATTCAGGTTCCGGAACAAGACTAAAGTCCAGAGATGGACGAATAATCAGACATTTCCACCAGAGTTTAAGCCCGTGATAAAGAAGAAAAAGGCAAAGTTACCACATAAATGGGAAAATGTGGGTTGTTAAAAGCGAAGACAAGGGAGAAGAGGACTATGCACAAATTCATCATCATAATCGCCAAGTCATATGATGATGATGTTGATGTCTTTTCTCTGCGTTCGGCTCCTTATGTTTTAGATCAGTTCTATAAATGATATGTCCCTACTACGCCTCAAGGACTATCAGTCATTATTTCTGTATGTTGCCCTGATGTTTTAGATCAGTTCTATAAATGATATGTCCCTACTACGCCTCAAGGACTATCAGTCATTATTTCTGTATGTTGCCCTGATGTTTTAGATCAGTTCTATAGATGATATGTCCCTACTACGCCTCAAGGACTATCAGTCATTATTTCTGTATGTTGCCCTGATGTTTTAGATCAGTTCTATAGATGATATGTCCCTACTACGCCTCAAGGACTATCAGTCATTATTTCTGTATGTTGCCCTTATGTTTTAGATCAGTTCTATAGATGATATGTCCCTACTACGCCTCAAGGACTATCAGTCATTATTTCTGTGTGTTGTCCTGTTATTTCACCGTGTTTTTCGAGATGTAATAAATGTCTTTCTTTAATTAAATGTCCAGATAACGATGTATGTCATTATCGTCACTACTCTCCAATTTGTGCTTTCTAGCCTTGTTCTGTTACATTTCCGTGAATTTGTACGCTACTAAATAGTACAAATGCATGCTAAATAAACAATAAAACATGCGAATGCATGCATTTACAAAAGTTATCAGTGCATACATTCAGACTTACGGTACGTTAAAAACTATTAACGATTAGCCAGAAACATTAGCAATGGAACAATTAACATGGATATGCTGTGAACGGAATAACTCGAAAGTTTGGTGAATATTAGTGAATTTGATGCACAAACGCAAGCTTTGCCACAGTGTTTAGCTGGAAGCAGAACACAGACCTGATTCGTAATGTTGGTGAAGGTATAAGATGCTGAATCATGACTGTCAACTGTTATTTGAAAGGCACTCGAAAAAAGGGGGAGGGGGGCGGAGAGACAGAAGCGTTCGCAAGAGAAAATAATTGTGTCAATAAATAAATAAAGAAAAGATTAAATAAGTTTTTTTTTCATAAGTGTTGGTGAGGTGTATAGGATAAAACAATAGCAGGAGATAATGAACAGACTGCGGCATATGTAAAGAGACTGACAGGTGACAGACAGGCAAAAAAAATGTGAACATGACGGAGTTGAAATGGAGTACGATCGGCTGTATTATCTTGAGCCGAAAACAGGACATCCAGCTAATAGTTTCGCTGAAAACGGGATATCCCTCTACAATTTGAGCTAACAAAATATCCCAAGCAAAGCAGTTTATCCCTGCACCTATTTTTTTTTTTTTAGATCACCAGGCTTAATCAACAATAATGTTAAAACCCGATTTTTTGTTTAGTTGTCAAAAAATAAAAAAGACAACATGCTATTTATTTTTTTTATTTTTTTTTTAACAAAACGTCTTAAAATCTCAGCATTACAAGTATATGTTCTAACGTATACAGTCGGCAATTTTTCTGAGTACCGACGGAACAGCCGGGCCACACATAATAAGCGGAACCGTCTCAGTGAAAATTGAACGTATGGTAACCTTAAAAAATGATCTTGGCTCCTAGGTCTACCTAGCCTTGAGTGGGTACCAGGTGCAGTCTTGGGAAGTAAAGGCGGCCAGAGTGATGTTGAACACATCACAAACCAAGTGCCGAGAGTGGTTTTTAAATGTAGGCCGAGCCCTATATGCCCAATACTTCTAAAGGCGTGGAAAGGGTCCTTTACTTTCTCTTTTTTTTATGGTCAACCTAACTGAAATATACCATGAGTAAGAAACAGAAATAGAGAGTTAGTGTCGTGGCACATCTACAAGCCCTTGCAGTCTCTAACTAAAAAAAACAGGGCGAAAATCAAAGAAATATGTGCAAGCGAGTGATATCTGCAGCTCTGAACTTCAAGGGCTCAGAATGCAGAAGAAATAGAATATTTAAAACAAAATAAAAAGAAATATAAATAAGAAAATACTTTCAAAATATTTCAACAAAACAAATTGTAATTGAAACACATAAATGTGTATTCATAACTAGAACTGCATATTGAGTCATAGAGGGAGTCGTTAAACAAAAAAATTCATAAAGCAATTTGACACGTACAATCTGGAATGAGATTAATAAATATCAAAGACTGCTTTTGTGTTTGACTTGTGTGATTATTGTTAATCATATAATGTGTTCATTAGACACCAACAAGAATGATTTCTTCAGGATAAATATCTTCTAAAAAGTACAGTTTTTTCATCACGTTTGTCGTCCCAGGCTAATTAAGGATTCTACTGTGTACATTTAATTGCAGGGATAAAAAGAGCGAACATCAGCAAGATCAACGACATCTGAGCAATACATCCAGCTGGGGAAGAGATTAATTGACATCTTTTGAGTTTTAAAAAAAAAGCGACACAAGGAAATAGACAAAATAATTACAGAATGTTGACACTCCCACAAGTGCTCAGTCCCCATCTTCAGCAGCAAGAGAAGAGTTTCAATTCCGATGTTACCCGTAACAGTCTGATTGTATATCTGTCTCATTCTTCCCCTGAGTGTTGAGCGTCGGGACCTCTGAAGTCATGCTTGCCACTCTGCACGAAGCATGCCTGTTTTCACCTTTTTCAACATGCTCTAAGAGTCAGTTACAGTCACGGCATGTACGTACAGCTGATTCTTAAGCTAGCGGAAGGCAGCAGAGACTGCCTCCACCTCTATTCTCAAACTAGACGTTGTGATATCATATGCAAGGCTTGGCTGCATTAGGCGACGTCCATTCGCCTTTGCTTTCATACTCCATGCACTTCGTCATATCCTTAACACAGAGCCACCGTATTTATAATCACACCACTTGAGCAGGAAGTATCATAAAAATGTGTTGAACTTCTAATTCTGCAGCACCAGCTGCCAGTCTCTACACTCACGTCCTAACGTGATTATAACCCTGCACAAGTCTGAATCTTGTTCGGACACCTTGACCGACTCCTCTCCTCTCTCAATACTAGCAAGCCTGCACACATGTCTGATTGTGTCTCTAGCTTGCGTTATGCAAGACCTTCCTCTTTTCAGTCTGTGACCCTTAGCTCTACCCAGGGCTTCATGCAAGAGGTACTTCTTGTCTGCAGCTTCTTTGAAATTTGACTTTACATGCAGAACTTTAAGCCTATCTGCAATAGTAAGCAGTGCAGGTATACATCGCATATATACTTCCGGGGTTCAGTGCGAAGACAATGGCTTGAATTATACAGAAGTCCACTGTGCGTGGAGTCACCTTTATTTTTGTTCCGGGACACGCAGGCGTCGATGGAAATGAAAGAGCTGACAGGTTGGCTGGATCCGCTATCACTACCGACGGTCAGCCTATGGATCATGCTGATATTATCAATGCCCTCAGAGAAATGGGAAGGATAGAGGACTTTGGTGGCAGTGAATCAACATCACTCGCCAGAATGGTAGACTTGGGAATTAAGATCGGTACAGCAAAAAACGAGACGCACACCAGACACGCCAGAAGACTTGTTAATCAACATAGAACTGGTACTATTAGCCATTGGAAGTTGGGGTTCATACTGAGGGGAGGATCTGAGCACCTATGGACATGTCCGGAGTGCAATGAGGATAACCCAACTAACTAACTAACTAACTAACTTCCGGGGTATCTCTTGTACATCCCAGAATTACCCGCATGGTTTCAAGTTTCATCAGCTGACTCTTCGATATGTTAAGCATTCCAAGTCCATAATCTATCGCCGACAGGATCATTTGCTCTAGCATTGTGAACAGCACTCTTTGTTCCATGCCCATTGCTGCCTTGATCTTGAGAGCATTAAGTCCTTTCTGGCATTTCACCACAACTGTCTCTACGTGATCCCTATAAGGCAGGCTTCTATCGAAAATGATACCCAGGTACCTCAGTTTTTTTTCTCTTCTGATTTTACTGATATTAAATGTGAGGCTTGGAACATTAGCTCTTACAATTCAATTGCCCAGAGAGCCCCACAAAGTAGCCGCCTTTTCCTGAGTTGACGACAACACCCATTTTTGCACACCAGTCAGTCACTTTGTCTACAGTTGCCTGCAGCAGTGCAGCAAAATAATAAGAGAAGGCATGTTCCGAGAAGAAGGGGTAAAGGTACTGAGAGTGAGAGTTAAAGGTTGACCAGCACGAAGCTGGGCCCAGGATGTTAGTGACAGCTTGGATAGGAAAGTGCACGAGGCCAGAGAGCTGTCAGGAGACAGAGATTCTTTCATACAGACTGCAATGAGAGCTATTTTCTGCAAAAGACCCCTGACATGAAGATTTAGCAGTTTGCGCTAAAATCAAAAAGCCTTCAGTTTATTCATCAACTCGCTAATTAAACTGTTTTTTTTTCTTACAAGGCACCCTCCGCGGTGTAGCGGCTAGGTTCTCGCCTACGTATCTGAAGTCGTGGGTTCAAACAAGTATCGAGTTTGAGTTTTTTTTTTCTTCTTCTTTTTTTAAACTGACCTTGGCTACCAGATCGACTCAACCTTAAATGTGTAACAAGTAAAGTCATGTAAAGTAAAAGCAGCCGGCATGATGCGAACCACATCACTTACCTAGTGTGATTGGTCTAGTACTATATTCGCCATACCCTTTATTTTAATTGTATCTGAAAAAAGGGTGTTGGGGGGGGGGGGGGGGGGGGAGTTTAAAAGCTCGATTATAGACTTCAGAGTAATATATAATTATGAAAAACTTACTGCAGGTGGGGTCTTGTATCGTGTATACCTTGAAAGGCTCTGTTAGCGCAGTTTCACTTTTGTTGTTACAGTCGGCCTCCTTCATTTGACGTACAAGTTCCTTGATGTATCTGCACGAAAGCGGAACTAGTATATATGAGAGCTGGTATTTTATTTTTAGGACACTGCATTCGCATGACAATAGACAAGAAGATAAAGCTATTGTTGAACATGATGATGATGATAATGAGATAGTAGTTGTGCAGGTGGAAGTATTGGTTGTGTTGATGGCAGTGATAGTGATATTGATGATGATGATGATGATGATGACAGTGGTAATGCTGATGATGATTATGATGATGGTGATGATGATGATGACAGTGGTAATGATGATGATGATGATGATGATGACAGTGGTAATGATGATGATGATGATAATGATAATGATGATGATGATGATGATGACAGTGATAATGATGATGATGATGATGATGATAGCGGTTTGGCTCGTAATCGAAGTGGAGATGGTGACGATTGTTTTGGGCAATTAAAGGGGGATTAAGGTGGTTGTGGTGTTAATGGCGATGATGATGATGATGAGGCTGATGAAATGAGCTACACTAACGTAAAAAAAAAAAAAATAGTTGGGACCAGCCAATAATCTATACCAATGTTTCCCAAACTTGTCATTAGTTTCGGAAACTTTTTACAATTAAACTTTTTCCATGGCTTGCTAACCTAAGTGAAAGTATGACTATTCGTAAGTAAGAAACAAAAAGAAAAAAATTCGTGTATCAAACATTTTGCTGCGCCCCTGTGAAAAGGTCGCGGCTCCTTGGGGCGCCGTGGCGCACAGTTTTGGAACCGCTGATTAAGACACTTTCATTTCAACTAAATTTAGTTTTAATTTAGGCTCCGTTTTGTTTTTTCTTTCTAATGGATTACCACTTATGCTGCTATATCCCATTACAAATGCCATAAACATCTCAGGAAAGTGTCTAACCATGCATTACCAAAAAGGATCAAACTATTGGCGCCTGAGCTTTTGAAAAAGCATCATTGTCATCATCAACACAACAATAACAACACAAACAACTGTCACAACACAATCCCAGGCATGTTTCTTCTTATACTTCATTTATTCTATTGTTTTTTTTTTATTCTCGTCTTCTTCTTCTTTTCTTCTTCTTCTTCTTCTTCTTCTTCTTCTTCTTCTTCTTCTTCTTCTTCTTCTTCTTCTTCTTCTTCTTCTTCTTCTTCTTCTTCTTCTTCTTCTTAGTCGAATGAGTTGTGCCTGTTTCAAGCACAGAAGGGATATCTGCGCCTTTCGGCCGACGACACCTCCAGCTTCTTCGGGCATTCAGTAACCTTTCCAGTTAGTTCTATGAGACATTGTAGCCTCATGTGTGTGGTGTATTCATGAATTTGTAAGATAGTGGCCATATCTTTCAAAAGATCTTGGTCTATGGTGCATCAGATCAATTCTGTTCCTAGTTTGCCTATTTGCTCCTGTCTTAGTCATTTCGTCATTTCCGTCTTCTTCTCAAAATCCATGCCTTGTGGCGTTGTTAGTTATGTCCATCCACAGCCTTCTGTCTCGTGAACTTTCATTCTACACTTGACACAAATGATTTCCAACTGCATCTTCTCCCATGGTCTCCCTCTGCCTCTCTTCTCTTCAACTGCCTCAAAGTGACGATGTACTACATTTTTCTCCTTCTCATGACAAGAGCAGAGAATGTAGAATGTCTCTTACTGATGTAGGCAATCAGTTCTTCTTTGTGAGTCAGTTTCTCAAGACATCTTTATTACTCTGTTTATCTGTTTAAGAAAATTACCCCTAATCAAACTGTAGCTAAGAGTGAAGAATCGTGACCAAATCATAATTACGAAAAGGATTTCACTTGTGTTTTACAAATATAATTTACCTGCAATATTCATTGTCGACAGGCTGTTGATCTTCTTTCGGGCAGGTGACCTCTGTACAGTTCCAGGTATCATATATGTTACACAATGTGTCAACTGCGTTGTCATAGGCTATTTCTAAAGAGACGTTAAAAACACATATCGTTGTAGAAGATATACATATATACTAGCTGTACCCGGCTGTGGCATCGTTTGGCTAAATGAGAAAAAAGAAAATAGAAATCCTATGTGTCTAATATGTTTATTGTCGCAATCATTGTCTGCTCAGATATATAGATAGTCTTTGATCCCAAACCCCACCATCACCAAATCCACCTACTACTCTCTCCCTCATTAAAGGTTTTTGGAAATGAAAGACAATAGAAATCGCACCATGAAATTGTGTTTTTATATTAGTAGTCGTTTAAATGGTGTTATTGGAACAGTCACAAAAAATGGTTATTTTGTTATCACATGCTAAAGCTGTTTGTATTTTTATAGGAGACGGAAGTAAAGCTACTACTGTATTTGTAAAAAACAAAGTAAGTCGTAAAAATTTAGAATAGCGGAGGTATCGTTAGTAATATATAAACAAATTAAGTAATGAGATCTTTAAAATCATGTGTTAAGCTCCTTATGTTAACAATTTTAGTCATCACCCCCTCCCCCCCCCCCCCTCCATCCACCGACTACTGCTCTTTAGCTCTTCGAAGGATTTGAAAACCATCACCTGGCGATTTTTTTTAAAACTGACATTGGCATCACTGTCCATCCGGACTAAAATGGGGAGTAGGAATTGTAATAGGTAGTAAATGGGGCTAGTGTAATATTTACCACACCATCCTTCAAGTACCAGTACAACTACTACCACGACCACCACCACAATGGCGAAAATAATGTCGCTGCTATCTGTTTTACCATCGGAGTAGACAGGGAGTCGTGAGCCAGAAGATTTGGCGCCGCATGGCTAGTGCTGTCGCCACGGACTTGTCAGGTTAGGATGTATAATTTCGCTCCCCGACAGAACACCATAACCTTACCGGCGGTCTCCGGCATGACAGCACTACGATGTAACCGCCCAACCACAACTACTGCTGCTGCTGCTACTTTGAGTGGGTAAGGAAGTTACTGTGACCTATAGCTCTTTAGGTAAACAGTTTGTGCCCCTCCCTCCCCAATTTACAGACTACGCTTTCCCTCATCGAAGTAGTTGGGAGAAAAAAAAAGTGACCAGCAATAAAAACAGAAAAAATACACCATAATTAGGAAATAAACGCTATGGTAAACAGCACAGCCTAAAATTAGATGAAATGATCAAATCTAAATGAAAATAAATGGAAATCTGTGAAAATTCAGCGTAACCATGCAATCAGAATGTTTGAAATGAAATCATAAGTATACGAAATGGTCAGATTTAATTATCAACCGGTTTACCCACATATCTGTACTTTTTTTTTAAATAAGGGCGACATGGCTAGTGCTGTCGACACAACACTTCAGGTGCGGATTTGAACCCTGGTCTCCCGTACGGTAGCCCAGTGTTCTGACTATTCGGCTAAGCAACCACTCCACAGGAGCAACGAAAAGAGAACACAACTGTTTAAGATGTGTGTCCCTACTACTGTGTCCGGATTATAACACAACTCAAAACCGCAGGAAATTGTTTTTCTCATAGACAGATATTCCAGATAAATTATTGAAATGGCACAACAATAGACATAGCACATGTCTAACACGGTTAATGTCGCAATGTTTGCCTGGGCAGACGCCGAGATAGTCCTTGATGAACCCCCCCCCCCCCCCCCCCCCCTTTCTTCAAATATATCGGCTACTCTCCAACTCATAGAAGGTTGTTTGAAAAGAAAGAAAATAGAAATCATGTCTAATATGGTTATTGTCTCCATCATTGCCTGCACAGATATAGACATAGTCTTGTTTGCTGTACCACGGCCTACTCTATTTATTAGAGAAGGCGTTGGCTGTACGTATCTCATGGGCAAATGGTGGATCTTGCGTTCCGACTACTGCACATGCGCATTTACGAACGTATATATAAAGAATGGTAAACCATGCATGGAAAAAGCAATTGACACACATACTTTTTTATTCTCAGCATTCAGTGACTGTAACTCTCGATTTGAGTTTACCGTGTACATTCATTTTATAGATCTCGTTTATTTGTATGCAGACCGCTGGTTTCCCCGTCTCTCGGAAAGGTTCACTTTCCTAATCAGTCGCTTTTCATGATACGTTTGGGAGGCTGTGTGGCCTTTCCCAGCTCACTCCTCCCCTCACCCCTTTATTTTGTTTCCAACCAAATAAGGCCCTGGAAACTCCACAAGAAGGTAGACAACTGTCAAGCACACAATATCATTCACCATCAAAATCCTGGTGTGCCGTTATATGTTAGATAGAGCTCGCTAACTTTTCCTGCATTCCGTTCTATCCTTTGCACCTTCAAGCGGACAGCAGTGTGTTTATTGATAGACATGTGCGGCTGCGCGCGTGTGTGTGTGAATGTTATGTTATATTGTCACAATCGACGCCGCTGCACTTTTGGAATTGCCATGCGTCCCGAGTCCCACAATGTAGCAGTCACTCCACGGTACCTCAATTGATTGTTCTCATGGAGGTACCTACGTGCATACATGTGTATGTTTGTTTACATTTACATGCGTACATATATACTACATTCGTAGCTACCTGTGTATTATGTTTGTATGTATATATTTATGTATGCATGCATCTATGTATGAAGGTATGCATGTTTGTTTGTGTATGCAAACATAGACATAGTAAATATTTACTCTTAAAACTCTTCAGTGGCTGCTGAAGATGGGAACGGAGCGCTTATGGGAATGATCAGGGTGCTGTGATCTCGGTTCCTAAATCAAATCAAATCAAATCAATCTTGAAACAATGGCCAGCTTTCTTGTCTCAGATCAAAACATGTCTGCAGGATTACAACGACATTATATACAGCTGAGTTGAGTGTTGTGTTGACATCATAGCACTTAGGACATTCCCACAAGAGCTTTGTCCTCATCTAAAGCAGCTAGCGAACAGTTCCAATTCTGATGGTGTTAGTAGCAGTTGGACTGACTATATGTCCGTCTTGCCTTTCCTCTGAGTGTGTAGTGTCGACCATCGTTACTCCTAGCTGTAGCAGACTCAAATACGTCCTTTGTGCCTAAGCATTACTCACTTGCTCACAAAGGGCTTTGACCACCTCTAGCTTGTCAAGCATAAATTCACAACCAGTTCGTGTGGAACCAGCAATCCTTCTGCTTGGTAATTTCCTAGCAGATATTCCTCACCCCCCCCCCCCCCCCACCTCTTTTTTTTTCTTCCCCACGAGACTTTGGCGTGCTTGCTACGTGAGGAAAACTAACAAATAATATACGAACTTTTTTCATCTGGTGGCGGGTGAGTAGTTGATGGTTCAGACCCAAGCGTCGCAGATGGTGTGATGAATGTATTTTCAGAATTCACGGCAGGAACTGACGATGAAATTCCTAAAGAAGATTCAATCGCCGATGTTGTTATTTGCGGAGTTGCATCTACAAACGTCGATGATGGCTCGATCGAGGCGGTCGCTGTCGTGGCTGCCATATGTGTCGCTGTGCCCGAGATATTTATTGATATGAAAGGAGATTAGGAAATGTAACAACTAGTCTTTATATCTGAATTATACAAACATGAAAAAACCTAATAAAACTATCATCTTAATCTACTGCATTGCCAACAGGTGTGGGCGTTCGAGCATCTTTACAGATCTCGGTTTTTCTTTAATGTTATGGATCTATTTCCTGATGATATTCCTTTATGCCACTGTCTTAAGCCATCCATTATCATTTCTCTTGGTCTGCCTCTGTCTTTCCAGTCGTCACGATATGTTCCAGTGCTCCTGTTCTCATCACTTGACCAAAGAAGTTTGTTTGATTCCTTCTCACTGCTGTACATAATGTTCAACTGTCATTAGCCATTTCCAAACAATCAGTGTCAGTTATTCTAGCAGTTCAATGTTTTTGCACCACTTTTCTCAAGAACCACATGTCAGTTGCCTCCAAACTCTTTTTAACTGTGAAAAAGATGATGGCGATGATGATAATGGTGATGTGATAGTTATGGTGATGACGATGATGATGAGGTCGGTGATGATGATGAGGTTGATGAAATTAGGTCAATGATGATGAAGATGACGACGATGATGGTGTTGATGGTAGTGACGATGGTGATGAGGGTGATAGTGATGATAATGACGACAGTGATAGTGGTGGTTGTGATGATGATGATGATGATAATAATGATGATGGTGGCAGCGGTGGTGGTGATAATAATAATAATCATGGGGATCATGGCGATGATGATGATGATACTATTTTAATAAAAAAATTAAAGATTTTACTTCAGACTTATAATACCAACAAAAATCATCATCATCTTTTACTATACAGATAAGCAAAGACTGTCATGTTTTGCCATTTACACACGGTTACCAGAATCATAGGTCGTGTCAATGTTCTTTCTCACCCAATCCATATCGTTAAGCAATCAATCTATATATCTCTGTGCCTTCCACTTATTCTTTTCCCCCTAAACTAATTGTGGTAGGTGTTACGAAGTTGTTGAGTCTTCTTAATAGAACATGTCCGAGGAACACTGAATGTGAACGTCTACATTTCAAATCAGTTTACAACTTTCATCTGCATCAAGGAGGACTGACCTCTTTGATTTTCCATAATTTCATAACATTCGTTTCATTTTCTCAAAAAACCACATCGCTTAAGCAGGTAAATATTTTTTTAAGCTTGTCTGCTTAATGATCGATTTATTAATTGACGTATGACCCCACCATCGAGCGATAAACACCGGTGACACAAAGTGTCACCATTCGAATGAGGATCACCCGGGACCGGTCCCAGAAACCCCGTTCAACTCATAGGTTGGGTCAAATTATGACCCCTGGCAATATTCACAGTAAAGTAAAAGTAAAGGACCCTTTTCCACGCCTTTAGGCGTATAGAACATATTTGGGCTATACCTAAATTTTTTATAGACAAATCAGCACAAGATAGGTGATGTGGTCAGCATCACGCCGGTCGACTTTACTTCCCGGGACTGCACACTGTACCCACTCAAGGCTGGGTAGACCTAAGGGAACAACCAGAGACTGGTTTCAAATTGTCGAAAAATTGCGTCCCATGTGGAAAAGTAGAATACCACCTGGTCTGCTTTTTGTCCATGTCTCTCATTTACATCATCGTTAACATCATTGTCCTGGTATATGTCACATATGTCTCGCAGTCTATTCTTTCATTTTCTTTTTTTTTATCCTGAGCAATCACCCTTTTCTTTAAGTATCCAGAAACCAGGAGTTGTTAACCCTTTGAATCTGTACTATGGATATCGCAACCCCTCGGCCTTGATTCCATGATACCGTAAATCTGGAAGAAATGTGGCTTTTCTGCCTACGCCCGGGCGTGAACTCGGGCCACAAGAAGTTGTCACCTGGTCGCCGCGCAGTCAGATTTAACCAACTGCTCTAGCGAGCTGAACTTGCAGTCAGTTTGATGTCATGTATGTAATCCATTCCAACGCTCTTGGCTTTTCTCATTAATGTTTGTTTTATGGTAAGACGGGGAGAGAGGGGGCGTTCTGGACGCTCTCTCTTCCTAACCCCAATCCCACCCATTTTTAACCTATGTTAGAGCACCCTGCTATCCCCTTCCCCCTGTCCTTTTGATTCTCTGCTCGTTTCTTCAAGGGAGGCATCCAAATGAGTGCCATCTTCTGTGTGTTATTAACGTTATTAGCAGTGGTAATGAGCACAGGACCCTTTTCCACGCCTTTGGGCGTATAGGGAATATAGGACTAGACCCATATTTTATTGACCAATAGGTACAAGCTGGGTGATGTGGACAGTATCACGCCGGCCGCCTTTACTCCCGGGACTGCATCCAGTACCCACTCAAGGATGGGTCGACCTGGGAGCCAAGGTCATTTTTGAAAAAAAATGTCCGACTCCGCCATGGAGCAAATCCACGACCTTCCGATCTGCTGCGAGCGTCTAGCCCCTTTACCACGTCGACTCCCCAGTTAGCAGTAGTGCCTAGACATTTTTTTTTCAGCATAAGCTCTGATCCTTCAACTAGAAAGAGTGTAACGGGGCTGAGTGCCCATCAAACACTTTAGTTTACAATTTCCTTGTGTTAGAGCTCCTGTCTATAGTCAGATGTGCTCATGTTTTTAATTAAAATCAAAAGCATTTAGAGGTAAAATAATTGTCACTCACCAATGATTCCCATAACGATTGCTGAAATTTAAAAAAAAATACTGAAATTCATACAAAAAGTATATTATAAACAAATGCTACATATATGAATATACAAGAGCACAGACATACAAAAGTAACACATACACATGTTGAAAAAATATATGCATACATACATACATACACACACACATATACAAACATACATACATACATACATACATACATACATACATACATACATACATACATACATACATACATACATACATACATACATACATACATACATACATACATACATACATACATACATACATACATACATACATGCATGCATGCATGCATGCATGCATGCATGCATGCATGCATGCATGCATGCATGCATGCATGCATGCATGCATGCATGCATGCATGCATGCATGCATGCATACATACATACATACATACATACATACATACATACATACATACATACATACATACATACATACATACATACATACATACATACATACATACATACATACATACATACATACATACATACATACATACATACATACATACATACATACATACATACATACATACATACATACATACATACATACATACATACATACATACATACATACATACATACATACATACATACATACATGCATGCATACATACATACATACATACATACATACATACATACATACATACATACATACAGAGCTAAAGAATATAAATATAAAATTTCAGAAATTAGAAAAAGACTAGCGCTAAGTTTAGTCATAAATTTAAATGAAAAAAAAAATTAATTAAAACAGATGAGTTTTTTTTGGCCATCTATCAAGAATGCTCTGGTACCAGCAGCTGCAGAAAGTCAAGTAGAAGAAATATAATGAACACACAGCACACAGCAATGGGAAGACCAAGCGAAGGAGAAAGCTGTCAGGACAACATCAAGAACAGTTTTAAAGAAGTGATCGCTTCCTGCAATAGAAAGAAAACACAGAGGACCCTTACAACAACCCCCCCCCCCCCCCCCCCCGTCTCTCCCACCCCCCCCCCCTCCCTCGAAAAGATGAGGTTATTGGATTAAGAGAAGAAGAGATAGAACCATCTGTTCCACTGGTATATCAACTCTGCAAAAATAAATGTAATTTTTTCTTTCCGATTTTAACTTTCCTGTTGAAAATAGTATTTTGATGCTGTATTTTCATTAAGTGATGGAAAGCCCCCTAAGCAAAAAAAAAAAAAAAAAAAATTGATTACCCTGATGCAAATGAATTGTTAACTGATTGATTGGACACTATGATATTCTTGTGTGCAATTTGAACACATTCACTCATTAAATTACAAAGATTCTGACTGTCATAGTTATTTCAAAATCATATTCCATTCAGTAGATATGCGTTTCTTCTAGAGGCGAACATGAATAGAATTTCAAGCTCTTTGGCTTACCGTTAGTATTAGTTTATGTAGCAGACCATTGAGAGCTCATACACTATCTTTGTGCAGTGAAGATTTTATTTCTAAACATATTATGAAGCAAACTCATTTCAACTTACCAATAATGAGTGTCGCCATTTTGAGATGTTGCTTCGCCTGTAGGAAGATTAAAATAAACTGTAGGGAGCTGCCGGCGACAGATTTTAAAGGTATGTTTCTACTTGATGTTCTTGTTCTTTGTTCTTCTTGTTCTTGTTCTTCTTTTTCTTCTCCTTCTTTTTCTTCTTCTTCTTCTTCTTCTTCTGCTTCTTCTTCTTCTTCTTCTTCTCCCTTTTCTTCTTCTGCTGCTGCTGCTACTACTACTACTACTACTACTACTACTACTGCAGCTGCTGCTGATGCTACTACTGCTACTACTACTACTTCTTCTTCTTCTTTGTCTTCTTCTTCTTCTTCTTCTTCTTTTTCTTCTGCTTTAATTTGGTCTTGGTTTTTCCCCCCCTGCAACTACTAATTATTGCTTCTACTGATGCTAATACTATTACTATTGCTGCTATGCTGCTGTTACTACAAATTCACTGCTTTTTCTACGACAGGTAATTTTACTACTACAATACTTCTTCTCATACTGCTATTACTATTACCAATTATTTTACTACTACTGCTGTTTCTGCTACCACCGCCATCACAACCAGTACTACAGCTGCTTAGGTATCTAATACTACTATTTGATCTTCTGCAACTACTAAACTTGTCTTTGGTTTGGCTCAGTATTGTTATGTTTCCTCAAGGAAATTTAGGTATTGTATAGCAATATAAACCAGAACAGACTTAAGCGTGAACTGGTACCAATTTACGATAGTCGTCAGCTTGTCTCTGTTTTTAAATCTTGTTCTTATTTATGCAGGAGTCGTCCCAAAAAAATTAAATTTCACTCATTAGCTGTTTTTGCTATAAGCAATTATTCTTATATTTCTTAAAACCAGTACACCTTCACTTCCCATTACAACCTATTACAAATCCAGAATAGCGTGAAAAAATGTCTTCACTGCCATTGACATTGTTATGGCTGTGTAGGACATAATGGTCCTGCACCACTAGGTAGGTAAACTGAGTGATGACAAGCTTAATGTGGTAAGGGTATTCTATGAGTGCGTGAATATTGGGAGGCACAAATAGATAACCACGGTCTGAGAAAAAAAGTTCTCCAATGAGTGACCGGCGTAGCGGCCATGACTCTCAACACTCAACCGAAAGACCAGACTGATATACAAACTGTTACCGGTACCATTTGAATCAGCCCTGCTGCTGATGATGGGAACGGAACGCTTATGTGAAGGTCCCTAGTGCTGTGATTTTGATTCCTAAATTAACATTATTCATATGCCCCCTTATGTGACAGCTGCACATCAGACTGTGTAGTTTAATTCTTGATCCGCTTCTGTGGTTGTGTACTTTTAAAATATCTTTGAATTCCTCATCAAATGCTGTCACTAATTATAAAGATTGTTATCTTGTCCTATATTCGTCATATCCCACCCTGGCTTTTGTAGGGGGTCCTAAAGATAACACACTGATTAAGCTGGGTTTCTGTGAGGTGCACCAGAATCATTCTTATCCGAATGGTGGAATTTTGTGTCACCGGGTATTAAATAGCTGGTCGTGGGGTCCTGGTGGGGTTGTACATCAGTCAGTCAGTCAGTCCTATAACTTCAGGTCTCCGCTTTCTTCGTCTTTTATTTCTAAGCCAGCCACTCTGGTCTCATGAGATGAAAGTTAAACTACAGCTCCATCACTTTTGTTGGTGACACCTTTCCGTCTTTTCATGCGATAGTGTTATGTTGTTATATAGGAAGACATGGGAACCACATCCCATGGCAATCATCTGTGATTAGGAAGGCTCACTCAGGTTGAGAAAAAGTCTTCCACAGTTAGAGCAAGGGATTTCATGGCAATGGTACTTACTAAGCTCACTTCTTCTCCGAGGGGACTGCGTAGTTTTGAGGCATGGTGTCCTCCTCGAGTGTTAGAGGTTCTGGGTTCAAGTCCCGTTAAGGGATGGGATTTTTTCACGTGGATTTGGACTTGTAGTAATTCCCCCTGGTCTCTGGGTAGTAATATCAGACGCCCGTGTGCATTGTTGCGCATGTAAAAAACCCATTGGCAGTTGCAAGTCGAACAGAGTAGCCTAACGGTGTTGAATGGCAAAATTTGGAGTTTAAAATCTACCCAAAGTATTTCAGGATAATCGCCGGTACTACAGATCCTGTACACTGTGCTGAGCTTCTTCGGACTCAGACTTTAGTTAGAAGAAGAACGGAGTACTTATGGTTTACACCATGATGGTGATCCGTTGTTCAAAATCTCAAACTTCAAGCTTTAAACTTCTTTTTTTTTTTATTAAAGGCTCATAATCTCTCTGCATAATTTCCTATTTACTCATATCCCCGTCCTGAATCCCCCTTCCCCCCACCCCCCTTTTTTTTTATCCACATGCAATATGGTGCGTGGTATCCTCCTCACCCCAATTCACCTCAATATCTTTGTCCTTCATATACCACTTGTACATGCCTTTTCAATGCTGTAGAGGCAGCCAAAGACATCTTCTTGACATCTGTTATTCATCAAAGAGAGTGCTGGTAATGACTCCCCCATCCTCCATGTGGCACCTAGCCATCTGTAACTGCAGAGACTGGGCTTTGTGAAAACGTGTGTTATGACGGCTTCTTCCAGTACCTCAGAGTTTGAGAACTTCTGGTGCCACCCAATGAATTCACCTGTCGCATGAGCTTCAGAGATCCCCGGTAGTAGGCGTCCTAAAGATATATATATATTCATCTCCAGGTCTCAAAGGTGTGTAGACTGGCTTGTTCCATACCACTTGCTGTAAAAATGACGCACGTCAACCTAGATGTTGCAAGTGTCCTTTGGGAGCGAGTGAACAGTGCAGAGGTTCAAACAAATCAAAGTCTGACGAAATTAACGCAGCGATGAGTGACCCAGGGATACGACTGACACTCAACACTCACAAGAAAGGCAGTATGGTCATACAGTCAGTCAGACCGTTGCCATCGAAACTGTAACGCTGCGCTTGCTGCTGAAGATGAAAATGTCCTTGAATATTGAATTAGGAATCGACATCACAGCACTTGGAACACTCCCACAAGTGCTCAGTCGCCATCTTCAGCAGCATCGAAGAGTTCCGATTCCGATGGTACCAGTAACCGTCTGATTGTATATCACTCTCATAATTTCTCTGAATAATGAACGTCGGCAAGATCCCCTGGTAACTCCTCGCAACGCTATTCTCATTAGACCTTGATTATCTGCCTGTGCCTCCGCACTGTTCACCCGTTCCCAAAGGGCCCTTACAATATTTAACTTATATTACATCAATTCGCCTCCAATTGGTGCAGATCAAGCAAGTCTATCTGTCTGCTCATTCCTCTACACACCGGCATGACATGGAGAAAATATCTAAACGATGCTAATCACCCGGGACCTCTAAAGTGATGCTTGCCAATCTGCACGAAGCATGCCTGTGTTCACCTTTCTCAACATGCTCTGTGAGTGAGAGAGAATGTCCTTATGTGCTAGGACGCAGATTTCACGTCATCCTGTCTGCGACAAGCGAAAACCGTGTAACCTTCAGTAAATACAAAACCTGTGGAAAAATGGAAGCTGATAAATCAACTCCACTTAAAAACATAGGTAATTGTACCAGAAGTAGATTATACGTGTTTGTTCGGCGCTGAACCCAAGAGGTTTGTGATCATGTTCCATAGTCGATAGACGAGGATTTAATTTCCGCTACATACTGTTTAGAAAAAGACGTTTCTCCTTTTTATTTCCTTTGCTATTTGAGATTTGCACTTTGGAAGAGATTAGGACCTTATTGAATAATATTCCTAAATGCATCCATAGAGCAGATATCAGCAGCAGTAGTCCAATATCCATTGTGGAGACGGCACACAAATTATATTAAATTATATATTGTAATAATTTCACAAACCTAGAAATGGTCTCTGGATGTGTTCTGCATTCACGTAACTACGAACAATGATGTCTTTTATAGAACAAACAGACTAGCTCCGCCCCTATTTGTGGGAGAAAGGTGATATGTAATGATCTGTTGTTAGGGAATTTAAATATTATCCATAAGAATCTGGTAGAGATAACCAATCTTTATGTGTTTCTCAAGTGGGTAATGTTCCTAACCTGGAGTGCAAGCGATTACAGGGATTTTCTCAAATTACTATTGCGGTAGCTGTGACTACAAGAAATTCATAACATTGGTGATTAAAAATATACATAAGTAAACCCCCCCCCCCCTCCAGACCCCAACTCACCCCCAAAAATATTCAGATCTGAGTCAGGTAAGGAGAGGTATATCACATACATATTTTAAAGACTGTCGGTGCATTTGCTCCCCCCCCCTTCTGTGCATTTGCCCCCCCATTTACTACCCTCAGTTTACTAACCTCTGCATTTCCTAAATTTAATATCAGTTTATCCGTGAGTCGGCTAATGACCATTTGGTATATCACATACATATTTTGCGTTTGCTGTCGATCCATTTGCTACCCTCAATTTTCTTCCGTTCATTTGCTAATGACCATTTGCTACCCTCAGATTACTTCTGTGCATTTGCTAATGACCATTTGCTACCCTCAGTTTACTTCTGTGCATTTGCTAATGACCATTTGCTACCCCCAATTCACTTCTGTGCGTTTGCTAATGACCATTTGCTACCCTCAATTTAATTCTGTGCATTTGCTAATGACCATTTGCTACCCTCAATTTACTTCTGTGCATTTGCTAATGATCATTTGCTACAGCCCACTTTCAGTCATCCCATGTCTACTATCCATTTGATGTCGTGGGAGTCGTCGTGGTGTAGTGGCTAGACGCTCGCCTGAGGATCTGAAGGTCGTGGGTTCGGGTCCTGACAGAACCTGTCTTTTTTTTTTTTTTTTTTTAAACCGTGGTTCCCAGGTCGACTTTTTTACTTACGTCATTGATGTTGTCCGTTTAGCTACAGCCCACTTGATGTCCAACTGTTTCTATCAATGTGATGTCTATTTCCTACTTGCTGTTTATCTGTTACTATCGATTTAATTTTGTCCAATAGATGTGCATTTGCTGCTGTTAACTTGATGTCTTTTTGCGGCTGTACATTTGCTGCGGTCAATTTAATGTCGTCCATTAGATGTTGTCTTTTTACTACATCAATTTGGTGTGCAGCCTGTGCATTTGCTGCTGTCAACCTGTTGTCCATTTGCTGCTGTCAAGTTGATGCAGTCCATTTGCTGCAGTCCATTTGCTGCTGTCCATTTGTTGCGGTCAATTTAATGTCGTCCAAAGGATGTTGTCTCTTCACTACTGTCAACTAGATGTGTATTTACTGTTGTCTACTTGATGTCCATTTGCTGCTGTCCATTTGCTACTGTCATTTAAAGACATCCATTAGATACTGTTCATTTGCTCCTGTCAGTTTAAAGACATCCATTAGATACTGTCCATTCGCTCCTGTCCACTTGCTACTGTCCGTTCGCTCCTGTCCACTTGCTACTGTCTATTTGATGTCGACTATTTGTAATGGCCCACTTCCTGTCGCCCACTGAAACAGTCAGCTTGCTACTGTCCGTCCACTTAATGATGTCCAAATGCTGCTGTCCACTTCACAATGTCCATTGGTTTCCATCCACTTACTTCTGCAGGCTTTATTCATTTATTTCGTGTGATTGCTTTACACACTTGTCATGTCAATTCGAAGCCAGCATATAGGTCAAGCTTAGGAGAATGTGAACGGTCATGACAGAAAAGCTACTAATCTTTTATATAATCACCAAGTACTCTTCCCTCTCCATTTCCAAAATTCTTACTCTAATTTTAGGGGCCAAACAAGACGGTGTCAAGCACAATGCACGTGTTTCGTAACTGCGGCAATAATTCTTTATCATTGTTTTTTTTTTTTTTCTTAAAGAGCTATCATTGATTTTCTGTCCAACATGTTGAGATGTGCGAGGTAACGAGCAAGCAGGTAGAAAGTCTGCTGCAAATCCTCTAGGCGGTAAGCTACTTTATGATATAGTGGATGTGGTGAAGGCTCTACGAGATCAAATGGACAGATAGGAAATCAATACACTGAAAGACTAATTCAGTTGGGGGGGGGGGGGGGGGCTGTAGAGGCTCTGGAAGATAGTCAACACTGGAGGGAAAACAGGGGCGGTCTTTTAATCAGGTAGCAACTGGTACTATTAGCATGTCCACTCTTCGTTAGTTACTGAAGAAGGGGACTGAGCACGTGTGGGAATGTCCCGAGTGCAGTAATGTCTTTAATGATAGATTCATTTATTTATTCCTAAAATGACACACACCCCACACACACACACACACATCACACACACTCATATCACACACTTGTACAAACACACGCGCACATACACAAAGACATAAACGCATGCAAACACACACGCACATAGACAGACACACACACTATTTATACACAAACACACATGCATACATACACTGAATCAAACAGACGCATACACATGCAAGCACACACACATACACACACACACACGTCACATAGTGTATGCATAAACAAGCGCACATACACACACTCACCCACCCACACACGCATACATGAACACACTCACACTTACACAGACACACACTATTTATACACAAACACACATGCATATATGAGAGAATCACACAGACGCATACACGTACAAGCACACACACACACACACACACACACACACATACAAACACACACACTGACACAGTTATCCATACAAAAACACACTCATAACCAGTTGATAGGTTTGGCATGAGGTCAGCGTCAAGCCAAATAACCAGCGTCGACTGATAGCTGTCCATTAAACATCTAGACAAAACCCTACAGGTATTCATCAAAGAGGTGTCCCCGTGTATGTATATTTGTATGTCCCTGTGTGTATGCGTGCTTGTGTGATACTGAGAACTTGCAGTAAAATTGTTTTATTTGTAGATTTAAGATAACAAAATTGGTAATCGAAGTATTTTTACATTCCCGGGCAATCCTAAGGGACCGGCTTACCTTCCTACGTGTGTCTTATCTTCGACCAATGAGAAACATTCACTGCGGTATTATGATATTACAAAAAAGGTTGGCTATAAGGCGAGTTCAACAGTCGGCAGACATGTCTGGGCAATGGAGGTTTCTAACAACTGCCATCCTCAATAAGACAAACAATGAAAGCACTAGGTCAACCGCAAAACAATAAATACTATATGTCTTTAAAGGCATTGCGTCCGCCTCGAGTGCTAGAGGTTCCGGGTTCAATCACCGATAAGGGCTGGGATCTTTTCTCGTGGACATGGACGTCTAGCAATTCCCCCTGGTCTCTAGGTAGTAAGATCTGACACCCGTTTGCATTGTGACGCACGTAAAAAAAAAAATCAATCAATTGGCAGTTGTAAATCGAAAAGAGCAGCCTAACGGCACTGCCCGTGCAAAATTAGAGTTAAAAATCTACCCTAAGTATGTCAGGATCCTCGCCGGTGCCACAGAACATGTGCACTGTGTAGAGCTTTTTCGGACTCAGACTTCAGTTAGAAGAAGAATGGAGCACTTATGGATTACTACCCGTGTGCCATGACGTTGATCTGTTGTTCAAAAACTCAAACTTCAAACAGACGGCAGACATGTCTGGGCAACGATTGGTTTCTAACAACTGCCATCTTTACTAAGACATCCAATGATGGCAAAAGGATAATCGCAGAACAGTAAACACTGTGCCTTCAATACATTGTTCCTAATGTCCCGCTCTGCCCCAGTCAAGGTCCAACAGGAGAATTCCCCTCATGAGTAAGATAATGTTTGAGTCAGGCTGCTTTTATCTTGAAGCATCGAGTCTCGAATCCCCCATAAGGCGAGAGACGGTGTTTAATTAATATGCTACCCCCAGATGACGTCACATGACACCCCAACATTTTAGAGGGTGGTAAGACTGGGTTTCACGGCTTTGTGATGCTTTTAAGGACCCAAAAACATAAGGGAATGGCCCTAACCTTAACCTACCTATGCCCACGAGAGAGTGCAGCCTAGGTCCCACGACTGCATGCAACCTGGGTCCCACGACTGCATGCAGTCTATCTATCACCCCTCGAAATATTAGACTGTCCCGTGTCCTGTGGATTTCCCCTGTTTGGGGTACGATATTAAAAAAGCACCTGAGAGACAAGCATTAAACTGTTTTGGACCAAGTGCCTTTCTGACTGGTGTGGGCGATCATGCCTCTCTAAAACTCAGGATCTTCAAAATCATGCATCAGTTCATGTGCTGATACCACTCAGCTAGGTGGAGAAAATAAACATGTCAACAATCTTGTCGCGTTGTCATCCTCTATATCTTTTTCCACAGATCTTTCTATTTGTCACAAAATGTTCAGTTTCTTTCTTCTCGTGACCAAAAATGATGACTATCTTTCTGATGTTTGTGATAAGATGTCATCGGACTCTAGACTCTTTAAAACATATAGGTTCCTTTCTGACTACAAAGATCTTTAAGGACTTTTCTGTAGAATCACAAGTTCTGAGGACTTAAAAAATTGTTTGGCTTGTTTACTAATTGTCCAGGATTCACAGCCAGATGTTGAAACTGGCTCTATATAGCATTCTAAAATTCTTTTTCTAGCCTCAAATGAAATTGATATATTGCATAAGACCTTCTTTATTTTACAAAATGCAATTTGTGCCTGTCTTATTATGTTCCTTACCTCTGTGATACATTGTCCATCCGGTGTGAACCCTGTGCCTAGATACTTAATTGCTGTCGTCATCGTTCCATGCCACTGAATTTCGTTGGGTCACCAGTTCCTGTAGACTGTCTTATCAGCTTCCTCCACCTTGGGGGGTCAGATAGATGGACTTCATGACTACATGCCTGAGGCCTGTCCAGTCAATAAAGTTCTGTATCCAGATCATTCCTTGGTCTTCCTCTTCCCATCTAATGTGCCCTGTAGTATTTTTTTTTCTTAGAGTGTGTTAGATTGTAATACATGTCCGTACTATTTGATTTCCCGCATTTTCACTGTAGTTAAAAGAGTCTCATAGTTGCCAGTATGTTGAATAATTATAGTGGGAACCTAGTCATTTGTTATGTTGTCTGAGCATGAATGCCAATAATATTTCTAATGGATCGTAGTTAAAACACTTATATCTTCTTTTCTAGTTCAGCTGTTATAGTCAACGTTTCACATGCACACGTTAACGTAGTAATAGTTAGTGCTCTAAGCAGTCGAAGTGGAGGTGGAGGCGGTCGCTGCAGCTTTCCGATGGTTAAAGAATACGACACACACACACACACACACACACACACATCGTGAGTGTAACTGACTCAGCAAGCATGCTGGGGAAGATCAGGACATGCTTGCTTCGTGCAGAGTGGCATGCTTCGCTGCGAATGACACAGGTGAGTAGTACTGTCTGGATTTTTTCACCGGGGCCGCCGGTGAAAAGGGAAATAAACAGACGGACAGACTGGCTGGCTCTGCACAACCTGGTGAAATACTGATACATGATAAGGCAGACGTGGTTAGTGTCTTGTGGGAAGGGTGTAATAAGGCATACGTGGTTAGTGTCTTGTGGGAGAGGGTGTACAGTTCAGAGGAGCAGATGGATCACCACAGTCTGGTGAAATTGATGCATGGGAGAGTGACGAGAGGTTTTGTTAAATGCTCGAGGCTTAGAGGAAAGGCAAGACGGACATTTAATCAGAATGCTACTGGCACCATTAGTATCAGAATTTTTCGCTGACTTGGAATGCTCCGATGCTGTGATGTCGATTCTTGAATCAAATCAGATCAATCAAATCAAGCAGTCAAGGTTTACTTGTACAGTAAATATTTTTCTATCTCCATAACATTAGCTGTTGGTCAGGATCGACGTTTACTGTGCAATCCTAGACGTGATTTCTGGTCTGGACCCTAGGTCATTTAAAATGGATCCCACAAATTTGAAATGATTGACTTGTTCTAATTTGTGATATTAAACGTACACTGGTTTAGTCATACCAACTGGATCATTAGTATTTACTTTGGTCTTGGTCTTTTCCGTGTTTATTGCTTTACCATTCTTGGACAATCGGTAGGCAGGCCAAACAATTTCTAGAGGCATGAGAGGTGTGGTTTTACAGAAGAATGCTTAGAATACCTTAGACAGCCAAAAAGAGCAACCAAGAGGTTTTGAAAGAGGCGGGTGCCCAAAGACAACTTATCACAGACGTCAGAAGAAGTCAGTCGTCATTTTTTCGGTCATGTTATGAGAAGAGGGAAAATAGAACATGTTGTGACCACTGGAAAGATCTGTGGAAGAAGAGATAGAGGAAGACAACGAGAGAAGATGCTTGACAGTCTTGTTGCATGGCATGGAGGTATGTCAGCACACGAACTGATACATGCTGCATGAGATCGCAGATTATGGAGAGGCATGATTTCCCACGCCAGTCGGCAAGGCACCTGATATTAATAAAAAACATACTTGATTTTATGTTTCATCAAGCAGGCTCACATGTTCGATTAGCTTTTGTTCTTTCCCTGCCATCACGTCGATATAATCTGCAGACCGTAACTTTGTTATAATTCGTGCTCCTATTCTAACTGTTAATTGCTGTTTTTGTTTCTCTTCTGTCAGTCATAATTCTTTCTTTTAAAAAAAAAAAGTGACCCGCCCTATTTGCCAGAGGGCTGTTAAAGCAACCAAAATCTGGGTCTCTGGTTGTTGGTAAAGAGGAACTGGAGTCGCATGTACCCTGGCGGGGCAAGGAAAGAGCCTTTCGAGAACGATCCCAAAATCGCCAGCGTCCTGAAGTGGCCAGAGTTGCTGAAGGCTTAATTCGATATGTTTGTTCCATCCTGGACTGAAATCAAGAAAACTGAAAAAAAAAAAAGCCAGCGGCAAATCTGCCCCAGGACCCAACGATGTCCTGTACGTGGTGTACAAGCGCTATCCGAAAAGATCCTCCGAAAGCTTAACCGCTTGCTAAGGCTAGCGGGGAGTCCAAAGTATTTATGTAACCAGTGGCATATAGCCGATGGATTCTATATCCCCTAAAGAGCGAGACTCCAAAAATATATCCTAATTCAGACCCATTTCGCTGCTAAACGTCCAGTGCACACTATTCTTCTCAGTGACGGCGCGTCCGCTCACATAGTTTCTTTTAAAGAACAGATACATCAACACAACAGTGCACACAAGTGGCTTGACGGGCTTCACCACCGGTCTAGAGCCTCCGGCCATGATCTGGGAGACTATTCAGAGAGCTAACGCAAAGAGAACCGAACTACAGGTGATATAGTTGGACCTTACCAACGACTATGGGTAGGTACCCTATAAGCAAGCTTTTGTGGTAGACCATATGTTCCAAGTACCAAAACATATCAACGACAAGTTCGAGCAGTATTTATCAAAGTTCGTCATAGGCTTCTCTAACCCCACGTTTACTACGAGGTAGACGAAGCTCCAGGTTGGGATAGCAATGGGGTGTACGATTTCTCTCGTGCTGTTCGTGAAGGCCATGCAAGTTATGTTAGACAGGGCAGCTGGCGTCGGACAAAATGCGGGTCACTGGAAGCCGCCACAGAAAGCATTTTTGTATGACGCGACAATCATAACAGGCACGCCTGATTCTACAGCGGCTGGATTCATGACTGAATGGTGTTGGCATGCAATTCAAGCCGCAGAAATCAAGGAGTCTGTCAATCCAAAGAGATAAGTTTGACGCAACCAAATTCACGGTGACATGCAACATGATCCCCGTGGTGTTGAAAGAGCCAGTAAAGAGTCGTCGCTGTGTCTACCAATTGAATTTATCTGATTGGATAGAGGTCAGGCGAATACATTAGTCCTTGGCAACAGACCTGCTTGCTATCGCGCGATGCAGGCTGATCGAGAAATTCAAGGCTGGGTGTCTCCGATTCACGTTGGTTCCAAAGCTCTTCTGGCCGCTACTAGTGTACGAAGTTAGCATTAGAGCAGTGGAGGCAAAGGAGCGAAAAATTAACACCACCACGAGGAAGTGGCTCGGAGCGCCACCTTGTCTAATGTGGCTTTTTTATTATAAGCAGGCTAAGCTGGTGCTTTCGTTTAAGTAGATATTCGAAGAGTTCAGATATAGCAAAGTTCGCGATGATGTTGCACGAGTCTTCAAACCTTATTGTAGTCGTTCTCCAGCCTTCTCCTAAAACAGGTAAAAAAATGGAAGGTCAAAGATGCAATAGTCTGCTCAGGATGCACAAAAGTTGAGAAAAGTCATGGGTTAGACGCAAAGGAATGTTCACATGGTAGTCAAAGCCCTGTGCTAACATGGTCAAATGTCGTGCCACTAATGACTCCACCTGTCCCTTATGAAAAGCTAAGCAGACGCTCGAGCACATATTGTCCGCTTGTAGAAAAAGCCCCCGGTCAGAGACAATATACATGGTGCCACAAAAAAGTCCCGAGAAAGCTAGCGGACACTGTTGATAAAGCCAGTACAGGGGGCCAACGCGCGGACCAGTCCTGACGTCCTTCCTATACGCCTCCTCGAGGCTGGGCAGATCTCTAAAGGTAAATTCAACAAAGTCGCACACATTCCATCTATACTTGACTGTGAGCGAGGGACTAGCAACTGGCGATCTATCTGCATGGTTTTAAGAAATACCCTGAGGCAATTCGAAAGACCGGCATGAACCAGACGTGGTTTTGCACGGCGGCAGATCACCAGCTCATCCTGATCGAGCTCAGCGTGCCGTTCGAGACGCCAATGGAAGAAAACCATCTGTACAAGCTCGAATAGTACAGTGCATTGGCTGCCGGTGTGAGGAGCGGGAAGGGGTAGGCAGCAAAACCCTTGCCGTCAAGGTAGACGCAAAAGGGCTAACCTTTATGTGCACTACAATGTACTAAAGCAATTGGGCTCGCGAAAAAACAAGCGGAAGCGGACACTGGAAAAACTGGACAAGGCTGCTTAAAAGGCCACGAGCTGACTGTGGAATGCAACTAAACGACGTGAGGGGCAAGCCTCTATAGACTGGTCAGAGCCTTAATAAAAAAAAAATAAAAAAAAACCTTTACACACATCCCTAAAAGCCAGTGTCCGATCAACGTATGTCCCTGTTACTCTGCCAGCTGACAGATTCTGTTCGATCAAACTCTGTTCAAAGAACCAACTGTATGTTTGCCACTCTGGTCGTAAAGGTAGACACACCATTTGCTACCGCAGCGACGTTAAACATATATAAAAACCATAATCTCAGCACCCGTTGCAATGCCACAATTTCGTCTTGTCCAATAAAGCGCAACGGGAGAAATCCGAGGCCCGGGAGTCATGACTTAGGTCGGCCCGCCTCTGAAATCGTCAAGATGTAAACGGGCTGTAATGATTGTCCACGAGGGACACCCACTGATGAACGGTTGCATCCTGCTGTGGATGCTCTCTCTGTTTAGTTCTTTTTATTCCTATTAGATATCGTGTCGTATGATGCGGATTCCTAATTAATTCCTAATTGATTCCTACTTTTGCGTGAACCGAAAGCCATATAAAAGTGACCATGGAGTGATCTGGAGGGACACAAAGATCTGACTAACACTCTTCACACAGAGTGGACAGACAATCAGACTGTTACTTATGACGTCGAAAAGGGAACTCTGTGCTGGCTGCTGAACATGAGGAAGCAGCATTTATAGGAACGTCCTAGTTATTGTTTCGTCCATTTCTAATTCAACTCAAGCACCAATGGCCAGTTTACTGTCTGCTGCTGCAAAATCGCCGTATCAAACAAAAGTGTTGGAACACTAAACAATTAGTGTGGTTTCTGAAAAACGTTCTAAATATCACAATGTGAAAACATGTAAAGTTTTCATGTATGGTTTACGATAACAAGCCATCTTATCTTAGTTTTATGGAAAGAAGTACATGTTTATTTAGCCGCCGGGGTGGGGGGCTTTTATCTACATAAATGTAAATTTGCTTTCGTGAACGTTTTTTTTTTTTTTTTACTGGGACACGTGGTATTTCCGATTGATGCAAAAAAGAAAATCCCGCTGTAGCAAGGGGGAGGACTTCATTATTCGTTGGTTCAAACATGTCTGTGGATTTTTGGCGGGACCCACTATATTATATATTCTTATTTAATAACCATGTGACTGCACGTGTCCAATCAAATGTGCTCATAAAGTATTATATAAAGGACAGAAGTATCCATGAGAACCGTCATAGCGGGATTCCTTTTTGTAGGTCTGCCACATTTCTGATATACACAGGTGTGTGAGTTTGTTTTTGTGCAGTTCTAATTATTACATTAATTTTAGCAACGCCTTTTATTTTAACATATGTTTTTTAAAATATGTTCTTCTTCTTCTTAAAATCCACGTCGTGTGGCGTTTACAGTCATGAATATCCACAACCATCTGACTTGTTTACTTTCAGTCAGCTCTGATACAGCTGATCCTCCATGCTATGATGTCCTGCATCTTGTCTCTCGGCTTCCTCTCTTCCCCTGAAACTTCCCCACTGTTACGATGTACTCCAGTTTTCTCATTCTCATCACACGACCAATTAAAACATTCTCTAATCATAGTAAAATAAATACAGACAGATCGCCATAACAGAAATCGTTGTCGAAATCCAAATATTTAAAATGTGACTTATTTCGCATATATTTAACATGGCAAAGAGACTCCTTGCTCATATTCTGTTCATTAAAAATATTAGTTGTTTCTCATGATTCTACATTAACAACTGACTTTTCAAATATAAGTCATGTAAAAGTAATTTATTTCTTATAGCCAAGTCAGGCAAATGTAACTACATGTAGTTTTCAATAGCTGTAGCTTGAAAAGTAACTCGTTTTTCAATAGCTAGGACAAGATTTTAAGAAAAGAGTAAGTAAAGTAAAGTAAAGATCCCTTTTCACGCCTTTTCGGCGCATCGGGCATATGGGCAGATCGTCCCATATTTTTACAGACCATAAGCACTCTGTGGGTAATGTGGTCAGCATTACGCCGGCTGTCTTTACTTTCCCAGGACAGCCCATCCTGGTACCCATTTTAGGCTGGGTCGACCTGCGACGTCCCATACCACGACAAAAATCCACGCAGCCTGCAGTGGGTAAGAAAAGAGTAGTACAGTACAAATTAGCAAGGGCACAATTACATTGAACAAAGTAGAAATCTACTTGAGTTAAAATGGAAATGTACGTGTGTGTGGGGTGTGCGTATGTGTAGGGTGTGCGTATGGTATGTGTGTGTGTTTGGGGTTTGTATGTGTGTGTTGGGTGTGTGTGTATGGTGTGTATGTGTGTGCGTATGGTGTGTGTGTGTGTGTGTTTTACGTGAGGTATATATGTGTGAGTGTGTGTGTGTGTGTGTGTTAACACGTGCCTATCTTTCAATATCTGAATTTATTTTTTTTTAGCTGTACAATGGTAATGAACCATGCAAAGTAAACAAACATTTATTAATATTGTGTAGCTTCTAAGACGTGCTTGCAAATGTTTAAGGTTTACAGAAAAATCGATATTCCAGCAGTCGGGACACTTAGATAAGCGCTCCATCCAAATCTTCAGCAGCAAGCGCATATTTCTGATTCCAGTGGTACCAATAGCAATCTGATTGTATGTCAGTCCCACATTTCCCTTGAATGATTATCGTCGACCAGATCCCCTCGTCATGTCCCCATGTGGGATGCAATTTTTAGGTATTTTAAAGCCCCATCCTGAAGGGGGCAAAAATATGGCCTAACGGGTAAACGGAGTTTCTCGGACCTCTCCACGGGTGATCCTCATCTGCAAGGTGGCACTTTATGTCGCCGGGTGTTTATCGTTTGTGTGATGTCCTGGTGGGGTACAACTTACCTGTTTTCCTACAATTCACCACTAAGTTGTGCAGAACCAGCCACTCTATCTGGTTTGCAAAGAAAGGAAAGACATCTTTCAAAACAGAAGGAATTAAAACTTAAATGTTGACAAATTAAATAATATAGTACGTTCAGAAAACGTTTGAAGGAAATATGAGGCATACTGAACAATACTTTAGAAAAGTATACCGAGGGAGGTAGGCAAAGATACACGGAGAAAGCTATGATTAAACCACTGAAGATCATCAGCCTATGTGCGAGTTTAGATCCAGTTTGAGCGAGCAATAGAGAATCCATCGAGATGGAAAAATAGAAACGTGGGGGGGGGGGGGGGGGAGATTGACATTATAATTGTTAATGAAAACTGGACCTAAAGAGACTTTGAGAAGACAGTGAATTAAATTTGTATCTTACTGTGATTGTTATATTCTTGTTCTTCTTGTTCTTCTTGTTTTTCTTCTTCTTCTTCTTCTTCTTCTTCTTCTTCTTCTTCTTCTTCTTCTTCTTCTTCTTCTTCTTCTTCTTCTTCTTCTTCTTCTTCTTCTTCTTCTTCTTCTTCTCTCTTCTGCTTCTTCTTCTTCTTCTTCTTCTTCTTCTTCTTCTTCTTCTTATTCTTCTTCTTCTTCTTCTTCTTTCTTCTTCTTCTTCTTCTTCTTCTTCTTCTTCTTCTTCTTCTTCTTCTTCTTCTTCTTCTTCTTCTTCTTCTTCTTCTTCTTCTTTCTTCTTCTTCTTTTCTTCTTCTTCTTCTTCTTCTTCTTCTTCTTCTTCTTCTTCTTCTTCTTCTTCTTCTTCTTCTTCTTCTTCTTCTTCTTCTTCTTTTCTTCTTCTTCTTCTTCTTTTCTCTTCTTCTTTTCTTTTTCTTCTTCTTCTTTTTCTTCGTCTTCTTCTTCTTCTTCTTCTCTTTTCTTCTTCTCTTCTTCTTCTTCTTCTTCTTCTTCTTCTTCTTCTTCTTCTTCTTCTTCTTCTTCTCTTCTTCTTCTTCTCTTCTTCTTCTTCTTCTTCTTCTTCTTTTCTTCTTCTTCTTCTTCGTCTTTATTTTCTCTTCTTCTTCTTCTTCTTCTTCTTCTTCTTCTTCTTCTTCTTCTTCTTCTTCTTCTTCTTCTTCTTCTTCTTCTTCTTCTTCTTCTTCTTCTTCTTCTTTCTTCTTCTTCTTCTTCTTCTTCTTCTTCTTCTTCTTCTTCTTCTTCTTCTTCTTCTTCTTCTTCTTCTTCTTCTTCTTCTTCTTCTTCTTCTTCTTCTTCTTCTTCTTCTTTTCTTCTCTTCTTTCTTCTTCTGCTTCTTCTCTTCTTCTTCTTCTTCTTCTTCTTCTTCTTCTTTTCTTTTCTTCTTCTTCTTCTCCTTTTCTTTTTCTTCGTTCTTCTTTTCTTCTTCTTCTTCTTCTTCTTCTTCTTCTTCTTCTTCTTCTTCTTCTTCTTCTTCTTCTTCTTTCTTCTTCTGTCTTCTTCTTCTTCTTCTTCTTCTTCTTCTTCTTCTTCTTCTTCTTCTTCTTCTATTTATTGTTGTTGGTTTTGTTATTGTTTTTCTTTTTCTTCTTCTTCTTCTTGTTATTATTATTATTATTAATATAATTTTTTATGATCAATATTATTCTTTAGTTCGCTGTTATATTATGAGCCTTAAGCATCACTCAATATGGAACAAAATTGGTGAATATACCTCGAGCCCTGTGTGACGTACAATGACATAGCAGGAGAATGATAACAATGATGCATTACTAGAATCTACACACAAATATCCGTTTTAAAAAGCCTCTGTTTTATCTATATTAATCTATTTGAGATCTCATGGGAACTCCCTGATATGTGTTCTTGTATCCTAATCTTCAGTCCACAATCAGCCAATGTTGTACTTGTCTCAGCAATAAATGTGTCACAAAATTGCAGATTTTATATGGTCTTAGATTTTCAAATGTTTTTCGTATGTCTGGTTAACTTCAGGTTCGATAAGCCACTGTAAAATCTTCTTCTTCTGGTTCCTTAGCATTCCGAGCACTTGATGTGCATTGTGTCGATATCAACATCCTACATTCATTTCTCTGACTGGCCTTCTCTTTCAAATTTGTGACACTTTTTGGTCTGTCTCGTGGTCTACGACCATTCAGCTCCTTGTGAATACGGATTTTACCTCTCTGTAATCTGACATTCTCTCAATACTCCCTGGCCATATAGGTCTATTAGCTCTCATGATACCAGTTATGAATGGTTATGTATAAAGAGTATGCATTTCGTTGTTGCTTCTCATTGTCCATGTCGCATGACAGCCAACACTCCTCTGATTTTGGACCTGCCCACATCTTGTACACCTCTAGCTGAAGATACTCTTAGATTTGGAACTCATTCTTGACTGATCTTCCAGACTGAGCAGGCGGCTTGCTGCCTTTACTGTCTGTCCGCTTACCTCCGTTTCAGTCACGAATTCACCCGGGAACGTCCATGAGCATGGGATGTTATTAATATATGAGTACTACTTAACGATCAGTATCCTAGCACTATGAAGTGTAACCCACATTCAGCTTACAGGGTGTGGGATCCTCAGCGAACAACTCATTCCTGTCCATGCACCAATGCCAGTGGCTCTATAAAACAACTGTCTATTGTTCTGTGAAATTTATCATCAGCCTATATCTTCAACCCAGAAGTCTTTAATGTTAGGGGATGCCAACAACTGCCACAACCAGAGGGTGACATAGACTTTAATCCATAATAATTAATGGAAAACATGGCACTTGTCCCGTAAGAATACTTATAAGGCCAAAAACTCTATATTGAGGCCCAATCTCTGTTTTCAATGTTACCAACTCCAGTGACTAGGGAGCTTTGTTATTAATGGTGAATTCACAAGACTGTGTATTGGCTCAAATTGGAAGTACCAAAATTTTAGTGAAACAGGACATTCAGGCCAGATAAGTTGTTGGAGCCTAAAACTGCGGTTAATCCTAACACTGTGTGCCAGTTACCTAGATCAAAAATTCCACAGTTTGGCAGTGATGACACTTGCTGTTGCTGTGAAACTAACCATAAGTCTATCTAGAGAAGAATTTTCTTTGCTTCCTTAGCTGGTTCGATTTGTCTAGCTGAATTCATATACAGTTATACAGTTATACAGTGTTAATTTTACTAGCATAGGATTACTATCTAGTCGGGGGGGGGGGAGGCGTAAAATAGTCGGGCAGTCAGTCCAAGTTGCGCCAAGTAATGTTTATGAATTCTGTTGTGTCGTAATAGTCCCAACACCCCTGAAGTTGGTTAGATGTTCTTTGGAGTTGCGGGATACCGCCTAGACCATTGCGAGCCAAAATCTCAACACTTAAACTACTTCAAAGTGTCTTTTGGTTAAATATGTGAAACCCTAACAAAGACACCTGACACCAGCATTACGTGACACACCCTTCCCTGCAAGATCCAAAGATTCGTCGTAAGATTCTGTTTAAAAAAAATATGTAATAAGCCTTGATCTCTTTCTGTTGTACTTAAAGTTTCAGAGCCATATAAAACAACTGGTCTCAATCGCATTTTAAATATTTTGATCTTGGTAAATCCATACGAAATCAATGCTTCGATATCGGTTTCGTTATGAAATAAAGTTTTACGAAGGTGGGGGAGGGGGTGTCGTCCCGACGTTTCAACCAACAATCTGGACAACCAGGGTGTCTCTCTTTGTCTTCTCTCTGCATTTGACCTTTCCGGCATGAGAGCCCCTGTTGTACACTCTTTTGTTTTTCTTGCTGGCTAAATGGGACAAGATCAGCTCTGTTTTTCTTTTTCATATGAGCCATCGGGTCCATCTTTTGCCTCTACTATCGTTGTGATTGGATTTCTTTTTCTGATTAGTCACTCCAAGTGTTTAGGTACGCCTATTTTACGTCTTAACCGTCTTCATGGTCTGCCTCCTAGTATTGTCTCATTTGACTTCTTTAAGTACACAGATTCTCTTTCTCTATTATCGGTCGTTATCTTTATTTTCCCCTAACATCATAATATATTTGACACGCTATGTGTTCAGTTGTAGAAAGACGCAGAAAAAAAATTGATTATATCCCAAAGCGAACAAGATTATGTTACATATAGATTAATAAGAAGAGATACAAGACGAGAGATCACCGCTTCTAAAAAAAATTATGGAAAAGGCTATGGCATATTCATACCAATACTGTGCTACCAGTGCCAGACATGGGCATTATCAAAGACTAACCTACGTAAAAAAAAAACGCCTCAGAAAAGCCGGCAACTTAACCATCTGAGACAATTAGAGAAGATGTATATTATCAGACAAACTGTAGGAACAACACTATGCAGCAAATTCATTGAGAAAAAGAAGACCTAATGGTTTCGTCATTTAGTAAGAATACAGCTAGAACAACTACCAATGCATACGCTGAACATGAAAGAATCTGAAGTGAAAGCGAAAAGCCGTCCTAGCAATAGATGGATTTATGTCATTAAAGATCTTCTACATCGACACGGAATGACAGTAACCATTGTGCCCATCAAGCAGTGGATAGCAAACTGTTCCTCCCCACAACGCTTAACTGCAGAAGTGGGAACTGATGATGATGTTCAGTTGTGATTTCTTTAGATTCTGAATTTTGTTGGTGCTTCTCACTTTCTTAATCTTCCGCTTTTTGCATCGTTGGTGTGTCTACAGATTCGTAATAAGATCATGTATGTTCTAAAAAATGTGAAATGTTTGTTTCAGTTCATCGAAATTCCAAGTTTTAGATACTCGTATTGTGGCAATGTAAGGTTTAACAAATGCACAGGCTTGTGGACACTGCATGTCATTTCCCAGTCTGAGGGACCTGGGGGACCCTATGTATCTGCTCTCGACCGTTTGACCAGCCCGGCACAGGATGCACTACTGACAGCTACGTTACGGGCGGTCTAGTTGTCAGGGTTATTGACAAACATAGGCTCCTCTCCTTCAACAAGGTGGGGATATCATCAGGGGAGGAATCATGTCTGCTTTTAAAATAAAAAATACTATTACGAGTACAGTGCTGACACTACCAGACCCCACCCTGGCTAGTGTAATTGTTCGTGTTTGTACATTCAAGAAGCTGACAAGACATATAGAAAATCTCTCTCTCTCTCTCTCTCTCTCTCTCTCTCTCTCTCTCTCTCTCTCTCTCTCTCTCTCTCTCTCTTCATGTGACCCTTTTTCACGCCAGTGGGGTATTGTATGCTATACTCATATTTGTGTAGTAGTCCAGTCAATACTCGGTGAGTTATAAAGACAATATTACGCTGGCCGTCTTTATGTACCAGAACCTTACCTGGTACCCATTGTAGGCTTAGTCGACCTGGCATCCAAGGGCATTTGTACATTTAAAAATAAAGTTTCCCACTCAGGGCTGAGTCAATACCATCGGACCGGAAAAAGGAGCTTGGGGGAAAAGGATGGGGGGGATGGGGGGGGGGGGCACTTCGCCAAATCTGTTGATAAGGGCTGTTAAGTAGTAAACCAAGAAGTACACAACTTCCTACAGATAAGGACAACATTAAAATGTAGGCCGATCATAAATCAAGAAATCGAGGAATACTTTATTGTCAGAGTATCAACGTTCTACCAGGTACAAGTACATTAATACACAAGACGAGCAGCGGCGTCAGAGCCTCAAAACTTGGGAGTTCAGTAATTTTTAGCGACCCACAAACCCCTTTCCCCACCCCAGCCCCCCCCCCACCCCACACAGTTCCTGGGGACTTTCCAAGGAGACAAATAGGTTTCACCTAATATATTATAATAGTCAGCATCTGTGGCTTAGTTGTTACGAACAAGCTTCATAATGCCTGGGGTGCAGGGTTTGATCCCAGCAGTAGACGGTTTGTCTTGCGTTGGTTTCGACAGTGGTACTGAGAGCTGGTCGTGCAGGAAGCAATGGCAAACAAACTGAACATAAAATGCGCCTAGAAAAACGGCAACAGCCAAAAAATGCTGGGATTGGTTCTGCAACGTTCTGTAATGGATACGCAACTAACTTTAATCAAGTATAGTAGTTTTATTTTTTTATTTTTATGTATTTTGTATAATTTTTTTTTTAATTCAAATATTATTTTTCTCATTTATTACAAAACAATAATAACAGTTGTTATCATGAATATTATTACAAGCTTAATCAAGGCTTAGGCTCCCGCCCTGAAAAATTATAAGGGTGCTGCGCCTCTACCTCTACCCCAATACGTGTGTGTGCGTGCCCGAGTGCGTGAGTTGGGGTGGGTGTGTAAGTGTGTGTGTATGTGTGTAAGTGTGTGAGTGGGTGTGTGCGTGTTTGTGTGTAAGTGTGTGCGTGAGTGGGTTTGTGCGTGTTTGTGTGTGTAAGTGTGTGTGCCTGAGTGGGTGGGTGCTTGTATGTTTAAGTGTGTGTGTGACTGAGTCTGTGTGTGTGTAAGTGTGTGTATGTGTGACTGCTGACAGTCGATTCTTTCATCTGTTATATAGCTGGATTGTGTATCCTTTGCAGAAAGTTGCCATGCAATCCCAGCATCTGTTTTGTGTTTGTTGTTTAACAGGGTTATATCACGTTCAAAAGTTTGCTGTTGTCAAATGTTAGTGAATGCGTTTGACAGCTTCGTAACCCTCGAGTGCTTGGGCTCTTCTTCTGCTTCTTTTTCTTAGTTTTACGGCTTGTAAACTCCAGCGGAAAGTTCTGGTTGTTCGTCCACTTCTAAACTTGAGTCTTGTTTCAGACCATGAGTTTGCATGCACATCTTTTTATTTTTTTTTTTTAAATAGGTCTGGCTTGTTTATAATGCAGGTGCACTCAGACTTCGCCGGGAATACAAGTATTTAGTCGACTTTTACGACATTCTTGTTAAGTGGGGTGGGGGTGGGTTTAGTGGGTCTATTCTTGTTTTCTTCTTCTCCTACAATGGGGCTATGGAACCTACCAGAGGAGCCAATGTTCGATTTCCGCTCAGGACTTTTTGGTTCAAGTAGTACGACAGTCACACCCTGGAAGAGACTGGCCTTACCAGGTTTGTTTGCCATTGTTAACGACTAACACTAAACGCTTGTTATAATCACAAGTTGTCTGCTTACAGATCTTCTGTAGTTCAGTCGTCATCAACATCATCGTGTACTTTGTCAATTTACATTTGGGCTATCTTCCGAATAACGGACCCAAATTATCGAGGCAGAAAATGTACCCTAACAGGGCCTCAGTCACGTGTCAATTGCGCTCTTCCGGAGACTTAAATTGCGCACTTCCGCCACCGCGGAGTGTGTACCATACGCCGCTCACGCGGCGTGGATTAGGGCTAAACTAGATGGCTATTAGATAACCCATCCTAACGCAGCAATTGTAGCAGAAACACAAGGAAATCGAAACAAGATGTGAACCAACGTTGCTAGAAATGAACGAAACCAAACGGCAAAGAACAAGGACTCAATTATAGTCAAGCCTTCGAGGCGGACTGAAGAAGTCCAAGTTTTTTCTTTTCTTTTATTCTAATCCAAGTTCCGATTCAACATTAATCAAGTGAATGAAGTCAAGATAAAGCAGCTGCTCATTGTAGCAGCTGGCTGAAACTGACTGGATTTTTTTTTTACTTTATCCAAATCCAGATCCAGAGGCAGACCCGGGCTAACTGGGTCATTAACACAGAACATTAAAGATGCATTGGCCATGAAAGCACATTAATTCATTCACTTTCCTGTTGTCCCATTATTTGTCACATACAACTCGCTGACTATTCTTCCATTCCGTTCTATCCTGTGTCATCAGTTCAGTATCAGGAATGGAATCCATTCCGACAGCTTTTGCCTTTCTCGTCATCGTCACCATCATCATCATCATCTTAGGCCTCTCTCGTCAACGTGCGATTTAGGGTTTCTTATGGGTTTCCTAATTCCCCTGTATTTCCCATTGCAATACCTGTTTGGTGATTCTCTGCTGGCTTCGTCTAAGAGTGTGTCCGCGCTATCACATCTGTCTCATAACTGTTGATACTAGTGGTTTCCCAGAAATTTCTCTTATTTCTTCAGTCCTTTCGATTTCATCTGCTTTTTTTTTCATTTTTTCTCAGGCATTTCTTTTTAAGACATTTAACTTTCGTTTCATGTTTTTAGTGAACTTCAACTTTCCCTGGCATATGTTAAAACCGAAAGTAACATTACTAGTGAAAATACGTAACTTGCCAATGCGATAAAAGCACATAGGGCTGCAGAATTTGTAAGAGACAGAGACACTTTTCAGGCATGCCGTGAAAAGAGCAACGTCATGTAAAAAAAAAAAAAAACCTTGTAGATAGCTGATGATTTGCTATTGTTTACAAGTGTTTATTATTACTGTTTAATTTTTGTCTCTCCAGTCTATTCCCGTAAAGAAGAAAGATGTCTGGCAGATTAAGCAGTAAGTTTGTTTATGCTACCTGTCTGTCTGTCTAAAGATCATCTGTCCTGTCTGTCTGTCTGTCTGTCTGGCGAGCAAGTCTGTCAGTCTGTCTGTCTGTCTGTGCTGTCTTGTCTGTCATCAAGTCTGTCTGTCTGTCTGAACTGTCTGTCTGTCTGTCTGTACTGTCAAGTCTGTCTGTCAGTCTGTTGTCTGTCTGTCTATCTGTCTGCCTGTCTGTCATTGTCTGTCTGGCTGTCTGTCTGTCTGTCTGTCTTCACTGTCTGTCTGTTGTTCTTTTTGTCTGTCTGTCTGTCTGTCTGTCTGTCTGTCTGTCTGTCTGTCGGATTAAGCAGTCTGTCTTTTTGTCTGTCTGTCTGTCTGTCTGTCTGTCTGTCTGTCTGTCTGTCCTGTCTGTCTGTCTGTCTGTCTGTCTGTCTGTCTGTCTGTCGTTCGAACTGTCTGTCTGTCTGTCTGTCTGTCTGTCTGTCTGTCTGTCTGTCTGTCTGTCTGTCTGTCTGTCTGTCTGTCTGTCTGTCTGTCTGTCTGTCTGTCTGTCGGTCGGTCTGTCTGTCTGTCTGTCTGTCTGTCTGTCTTATTAAGTAATAAGAATAGGATTTTCAGTTGCAAACCATACAAAGGTCTTTTGCTACTACGCTTCGGGAACTCTTACTTTTTATAAAGACTAAATGAATTAACCCAATTATTATCACAGAAAGCTCCAAATACACATGACCGTTTTTTAAAGACATCGGAAGACATAATAAACGCCTACACATATTATATATCGCTCACCCTAGAATAGGCCTATACAGATCAAGTTAGCATACTCCGCAGCTCAGTTGTGGAACCATCTTCCACAACAAATCAAAAATACCAGCCCCTATTCATACAGTCGGATAATGTTCCAATATTCTGAGCTCAGATTACATGCTCCCAAAGATTTTTAAAAATAATATAAAAACGGCGCACATTTTCTCTAGATTTTTGCAACCACTTTGCATTACTGTAGTTAGAAATGTGCCCATTCCAGTGCTTGTATTGCATATTTTGATGCCATTGATAATGTTTACTGTTACTTAATGTATAAATCAAATGATGTCTGAGACTATGGAGACTAGAAGGGGCAAATGTTAGGCTGGCCTGCGCGCCCAGTTCTTAAACATTTGAAAATTACGTTTTTTCATTCATTTGTTCGTTCGCTCGTTCGATAGTTCTCTTCTTTGTTCTGTCTTTTTGTCTATCCATTTATCTGTCTATTTATTTGTCAGTCTATCTTTATATATATCTATAGGCCTACCTACCTACATACATACCTATATTTTTACTGACAAACCTACATGTCTGTCTGTCTGTCTGTCTGTCTGTCTGTCTGTCTGTCTGTCTGTCTGTCTGTCTGTCTGTCTGTCTGTCTGTCTGTCTGTCTGTCTGTCTGTCTGTCTGTCTGTCTGTCTGTCTGTCTGTCTGTCTGTCTGTCTGTCTGTCTGTCTGTGTCTGTCTGTCTGTCTGTCTGTCTGTCTGTCTGTCTGTCTGTCTGTCTGTCTGTCTGTCTGTCTGTGAACTTAATCTAAAGGCTTTAATGCAGGTGGGGTGTCGGGGGGGGGGGGGGGGAGGGAGGATCAGTTAGGGATCAGTGTAGGAATGAAAATAAAATCGATGAAAAAATAAACTGACACAGAATAATATAATCATGTAATAAATTAATAGTGTTTTATTAAATAAAAAAAGCATGCAACTGTTGATTTAATAATGAGGGAATTCATTAATTAATTGTCCTCGATTTCTTCCTCTTCTTCTGCAGTTCCAACTACCAGTGGAGCATAGGCTTTCAACCAACTCAAGCAAAGTGCTTCTATCCATTGCAGTTCTCCCAAAATATCCCTGTGGGTTCCATATCTTGTCATACTTCTTCTACTCGAAAAGACTCCCCGCATCATCTTAGCTGGCTGGGTTTTACTTGCTTTTCTTTCTGACTGTTCCATGGGTGGTTGGTTTCTGTAAATATTGCTTTTTTTTTTTTTTTAACCAGGATGAGGTCTTTAACCTCAACACCAACCCTACCTTTAGTCGCCTCTTACGACTTCCGGGGGGGGGGGGAGGGGGGGGGCGGGAAGAGGAAAAGGGGGGGGGGGCGAGCGTTTCTATTCTTTGCTTCTAATGAGGGCCCCGGTAACACAAACTAAACTGAATTCAAATTGTGCGTTAATTATTTAGAAAATTTTCAATTGAATTAATTGATGAATTATGAAATTATTAAATGTTTTTAAAAAAAAAAAAAAAAGACTTTATGCCGTTTTTTTTTTTTTCTTCTTTTTAATAATGGAAGAAGATATATTTTTGTGGAACTTGCACATTTCATTGTATTAATTGTGTGTATCTAATATTTTCAGGCAAATCCTGGATCTTGATAGGTAATTTGTGTGTCTAGACATTGCCTCTGCTTTTATGTATGTGTGCTATAACATTGGTTAGTGGCTTTAATTATCCACAGATTTGGTTTCCATTCCTACTTATATTTCAATCTAACCACAACACTGTTTTAAAAGCTAGAAATGAATGATAATTATATACGGCTGTGAATCGTGAACGATTAGTAAATATACCGAACAATTTCTTGAACCCTCCGGGGTGTGGTTTTACAGAGAAATCTTTAGAATTTCTCTGACAGCTTAAAAAAAAAATAGCAGCCCAGATGTTTTAAATAAAGCGAGTACTCGAAGACAACTTATCACAAACATCCGAAAGAGACGGTCATAATTTTTGCGTCGTGTTATGAAAAGAGAGAAAATAGACCCTGTTGTGACTACTGGATAGATCTGTGGAAAGAGAGGCAGAGGAAGACACCACGAGAACATTCTTGACCGCCTTTTGTCATATCATGAAAGAGTGTAAACACAAGAACCGATACACACAGTTGCGTATCTCAGATTGTGGAGAGGCATGATGGCCCACGCCAGTCATCAAGGCACTTGACGATGATGATGAACATTAGTATATAAAGTTCTAACAAAGCAGAATTTACATAGGCGGCGATTTTCTTAGGACGTGATAATGAAAACGAATATGAGTCTTCGATATGATCTATACAAGCAAAAAAAAAAAAAAAAATGTTAAAATTACTACTTATCCTACTTTTTTTATGGAAGGTCTACTGTATCTTAACAATTTGTATTAAATACATTTTCATTTTTGAGGTAAGCTCAGGAAAGGAAAACAGAAACACACACACACCCCCACACATACACACACACGCATATATATATATATATATATATATATATATATATATATATATATATATATATATATACACACACACACACAACAAAACAGAAATACGAGAGCAAGCTAGACATGAATAGGTCATATTTAAAACACCCCCCCCCCCCCCCCCCTCCCACTCTCTCCCAAAAAAGAAAATGTCCAATATAGAGGTTTTAGAAAGACTACATTTAAAACGAGAATTACTGAAAGAAATATAAAAGAGACAATTTAAATACTTTGTCTACATTGAAAGACATTTAAAAAAAAAGTAAAGATCCCTTTTACGCCTTTTGGTGTATCAGGAGAGTACCTATACTTTTTCAGACCAGTCGGCACTAGGTGGGTAATGTGGTCAGCATTACGCCAGCCGTCTTTACTTTCCTAGGACATACATCCTCGTACCCATTTTATTAAAATACATAACACGCTTTTAAACCCTACTAGAGGGAAAGGTCTAAAGCAGGAGAGCAAGATGTGGGCAGTGATACAAGTGGGAGGACAATATTAAGAGATAAAGGGGCAGGAGTCAGAGAGAGTGTACAAGCAGGCAAAGAGATAGAACGTGTTAAAGATCCATTGCAGCCAACATTAATTGTGAAGACGGCACCCTATTGATTGAAAAGTATTTAATTTGAATGTGGTGTACCTCTAAAGAGTTGGAGCGAAAAAAAAAAAACAATGCCTAAAATATTAAATATAAGATAACCAACAAGGCGAAGAGGTAAGACAAATGACCGGACAACCAGTTGTAAGACAAAAGACCGGACAACGAGGTGTAAGACAAAAGACCGGACAACCAGTTGTAAGACAAAAAGACTGGACAAGAAGTTGTAAGACAAAAGACCCGACAACCAGTTGTAAGACAAAGAACCGGACAACCAGTTGTAAGACAAAAGACGGGACAACCAGTTGTAAGACAAAATACCGGACAACCAGATGTAAGACAAAAGACCGGACAAGAAGTTGTAAGACACAAGACCAGACAACCAGTTGTAAGACAAAGGACCGGACAACCAGTTTTAAAACAAAAGACCGGACAACCAGTTGTAACTGTTGCTGTACCGAATAGTGATTTTTCACTATTCGGTCGAATACGAATAACGTGACCAACTATTTGGCCGAATACGAATACGAATAGTGTATTGTGTATAAAAAATAAAAAAAATAAAAATTTATAATCTCAAATGTATGCTGAACTTTAACTTTACATAAAGTAGCACAGAATAGCCACCTTCTTCTTCTTTAGCATTCTGAGCCCTTAAGGTTTACTGCTGCAGATATCACTCGTCTCTATTCATCTCTCTCGCTGGCCTTATCTTCAGTTTGTGACACCAGTTGTTTGCAGGTCTGGCTGGACATTATCTCTCGAACTTCTTTTTTGTCTGCCTTGTGGTCTACGCCCATTCCTCTATCAGGTGTATACAGTTTTTACTTCTCTGTCATCTGACATTCTTGCAATATACCCCAAACATTTTAGTCTGTTAGCTCTCATGATGCCAGTGATCAATAATGATTTAAACAGATTAGTGTAACGTTGTTGCTTCTCACTCTCCATTCCTCACTGTTACCCTCTTTGATGGGTCCAACGATCTGTCGTAAGACTGTTTTCGAAAACCTGTAATAAGGCTTCATCTCTTTTATTTCTGCTTCAAGTTTCAGAGCCATATAAAATGACTGGTCTTATCAACGTTTTATATATTTTGATCTTGGTGTTGCGAGACAGACACTTTGACTTTAGCAGATGTTGAAGGGCATAGTATACATTATTTCTAGAATAGTATTCTAGATTGTATTTCTTCTCTCAGCATGTTGGAGCAGTTGACCTTTGCACCAAAGTACTTATTAGTTTCCGAGCGTTTGATTTTCATATTATCGACTTAGATGTGGCCGGAGTTTATGTCATTTCCATGTCTAGTTAGTATTCGTACAGAATAGTAAACATTTAAAAACATTTTATGTTTTGCATTCTTCAGTCAGTCTGTGGTAACTAATAACTAGGAATGAAATAATCCTAAGTATTATAACAAGAAACTAAACTTGGAAATTGTCACTGACAGCTTAGTTAATGTAGGAAAGCTGCATTCCTTGAAACAAAACCAATCGTTCCATGTTGTCAGCATTAAGGCCTTGTATGCAGAAGCGGGTGTGAGGTAACTACTATTCATATTTGGCCCGACCGCAACTATTCGGCCGAACACCGAATAGTCAATAGGTCCACTATTCGGCCCTGAAGCGAATACGAAGAGAATATTCGGTACAGCCCTACAACTAAAAAGGGGATGGGGGATGACGGTTTATTGTACACATCTTTATGAGCAAAGAGAGAATTAGGAAACAGGCAATTAATGGGAAACAAATTGACTAAGGAGGCAGTGCCTTCCAAAACAAACCCTAATAAGGCTGCTGATGAGAGGTCAATGGGCCCTTAAATGGATTTCATCCATGACATTAAAACCATTGCACAGGATTAAACGAAAAAAAAAACCATTCACTGCCAGTTCTACACGACGTATAAGGGTTGAACAGGTTGATGATGAGAACAGTGGTGTTACTTTCTTCCTCTTCTTGTTTAGGAGCAGTAACGATGGTCCTGATGTCTTGTCTGCCACCATTAGCTTCAGGAGTTGGCAATTCAACAGACACCAACGATACTAATACGAATCAACCTTTAGGAAATCAAACTAGTGGGCCTGGAGTCTCTACACCTACCACACCACAACCAGCAGGTAAACAGGAAACTGTCTTAATTTGTTGATGTTATGATACCGTTATCAATAACCACCCCATTGCAAACAGTTCATTTATTTCCATGCGTGCTCACTCCATTGATGCAGCAGCTATTCCAAGGTATTTCCACTGACTGTTACCAGGAGAAGTTCGCTACAGTTTCTCTTCTCATGATTTCGAGATGACGTTGATGTGATTCACCAAGCTTCACACCATCTACTTCTTTTTCTTTTATTCGATTGAAATAGATTATTTGTTGTCTCTAGTATGAACTTCACTGTCTGTTGTAATTCCCTCAGCAACCAGTTGAGTTTGGCTTGCATCGGTTTTTCTCTTGGCCAATTGTGTTGCCCTCAAATGTTGTATCTGAGAGAGTCATGGAGGACTTGATCTGTTGTCTCAGGTGCCAATCCACATGTACACATGTAGCAAGGTCATGAAATTTTGATAGCATCAGAGATCCGTGCCTAACCGTAAGTCTAGTCCGTATACAGTTGATAATTGCTCTGCTTAAGCATTTTTTCGCTAGCAGTGGTAATGCAGTCGCACTAGTGTGGGTGTGTGTGTGTGTGTGTGTGTGTGTGTGTGTGTGTGGGTGTGTGTGTGTGTGTGTGTGTTACACAAGTGAAATCTAACTCCTTTAGCACTAAGTGATTCACCCTGCGTGTTATTGGAACTATTGACATAATATTATAATCTGAACTCCTTGTAACCAATCAACATTCTACTCACTCTCAGTGTCCAAAATCATCCTTAACCCCTTCAGGCCCAAGAGTTATGAAATTTACTAGTCGGACATAAAAATTGATTACCTAAACAGTTGGGAAAAAAAAAAGTAAAAGATCCCTTTACACCACTTAGGCGCATCGGGCATATGGGAAGAGCAACCATATTTTTACAGACCAATCGGCACACGGTGGGTAATGTGGTCAGCATTACGCTGGCCGTCTTTACTTTCCCAGGACAGCCCATCCTGGTACCCATTTGAGGCTGGGTCGACCTGCGACGTCCCATACCACGATAAAAATCCACGCAGCCGATGCAGGTTTCGATCGCGGTACGTTGGATTACGAGTCGGACTCGCAACGCCTTAGCCACGGACGTCATTATATTATGGGAAGTTAACTGTTTAAGTTATATATTCGTAACTTAAACAGTTAACTTCCTAAAATATAATGAGTTTACGTTAAACATGCTGACACTGACATTGTAAGTTCAAAAATAATGTGTAAATAAGCTACATTTTGTGATGGTGTAACGTAGCTTGCCATCAACAAGTGCATATCTATTTCTTGTACTTATTTTCCTAGAGCGGTCTAGGTAATTATCACAGACTTCTTATAACTCAGTCGTTTATTATTACTTTGTCTTAATCATACACATAATATTTTCGTCTGGACATTTATAGAAAGGAAAAGCACCCGGGCCAGACAACATCTCACTGGAAGAAATCGAAGCACTGGGAAATTTTGCAATTGAAATAATAACTAAACTTTTAAATGATATTTATAACAGTGGGTATATTCCAAATGACATTTTAAAATCCATATTTTTAGCTCTGCCGAAGAAACCAGGCACTTTAAAATGTGAAGACCATCGCACAATAAGTCTTATGAGTCACATGACTAAGATTTTACTGAGAATAATTATGAGAAGAATAAGAAACAAAATTAAACCAGAAATCAGCGATGAACAATGTGGATTTGTAAAAGGAAAAGGTACAAACAATGCCATATACATCCTAAGGACATTGTCAGAAAGAGCTATAGAAGTAAAGACTGATTTGTACTTATGCTTCATAGATTATACAAAAGCATTTGACTGTGTGAAGCATGAAGAAGTAATCAAACTGTTAGAAAAATTAAACATTGATGGGAAAGATCTAAGAATAATAAAGATTATGTATTGGCAGCAAACAGCAGCTATAAGAATTAACAACTGTTTAGGTACATTTCAAAGCATAAAGAGGGGCGTACGACAAGGATGTGAACTTTCACCTGATTTGTTTTCAATATACAGTGAATTTATTATGAGATCTTTAATTGATATGCCCGGAATCGTGGTTGGTGGGCACAATATAAACAATTTACGTTATGCTGATGACACAGTCTTGATAGCAACACGTCAGAAAGAATTGCAGGAAATGATAGACATTGTGTTAGAAAGTGGAAGAATGGGCCTCAGTTTAAATAATGGGAAGACAGAAGTAATGGTGGTATCAAAGAAACAAATTATTCCTAAATGTGTAATAAAAGTTAATTTTAAGACAACTACAGAAATTTAAGTATCTGGGCACATGGATAACATCAGACGGAAGATGCATAACTGAAATAAGAAACAGAATTGGACAGGCAAAAACTGCATTTTATAAAATGAAAAACATCTTGTGCAAATATCCTTGTCATTGAGAGTTAGAAAAAGAATTCTTGCTTGCTACATACATCCAGTTTTAACATATGGATGTGAATCCTGGACAATCGGTAAGCAGGCTTCAGAGATGTGGTTTTACAGAAGAATGTTTAGAATACCTTGGACAGCCAAAAAGAGCAACCAAGAGGTTTTAAAAGAGGCGGGAGCCCGAAGACAACTTATCACTGACATCAGAAGGAGACAGTCATCATTTTTCGGCCATGTTATGAGAAGAGGGAAAATAGAACATGATGTGACCACTGGAAAGATCTTGTGGAAGGAGGGATAGAGGAAGACAACGAGAGAATATGCTTGACAGTCTTGTTGCATGGCATAGAGGTGTGTCGGCACACGAACTGATACATGCTGCAGGAGATCGCGGATTATGGAGAGGCATGATCGCCAACGCCAGTCGGCAAGGCACCTGATGATGATGATGATGATGATGTGTGTGTGTGTGTGTGTGTGTGTGTGTGTGTGTGTTAGTTGTGTGTGTTATGTTTTTGTTTCCTTATCATTGTTTAGCTTCTGGAAATGTATCGCCGCAATGTTTGTTGAGTTCAGTTGATTCAAGAACCGACATCACAGCACTTGGGGCATTCCCATAAGCGCTCCGTCCCCATCTTTAACAGCCAGTGAAGAGTGCAGATGGTGTCAGTAGCATTCTGATTAAACGTCCGTCTTGTCTTTCCTTTGAGCCTCGAGCATCTGCCAGAACCTCTCGTCACTGCCCATTGCATCAATCTCATCAGACTGTGGTGATCTATTTGCTCCTCCGAAGTGTACACACTCTCCCACAAGGCAATAACCACGTCAGCCTTATCATGCTTCAGTATTCCACTAAGTTGTGCAGAGCCAGCCAGTCTGTCCGCATATTCATTTCCCAACACGCAGACGTTTCCCGGTGAAAAAATCCAGACAATACTCTTCACCTGTGTCCTCCGCAGTGAAACATGCCACTCTACACATCGCATGCCTGTCCTGACCTTCTTCGGCATGCTTTCTGAGTCAGTTACAATCACGATCACGCCGCAATGTTTGTTCATTGTAATTGTTAAAGCTGACAGTACTTTATGTTTTTCTTACATTTTTCATTCATTTCTTTTCCCTGTTTGCTCCTAATTTTTTAGACAGTCAGTAAATGGGATTTCCGGACGACCGCTGTCTTGTTTGATCTATTTCTTTTGAAAAGATCAGCTTTTAATTATTTATGTTTTCCTTTATCTCTATTAATTTCTTAATCTTTCTCACATTGCAGCACAACCCATGATTTTATGTTTAATGAATCTGACAAATAAATTACTTGAATTAGTCATGTCCCACTGGCACAGATAATTATATCAATGTGGGGCGACCTTAACATCTTCTTTGCACCCCAAAAACCCATAGAAATATGTTGCAATCTCATATATATATATATATATATATATAATATATATATATATATATATATATGCGACGAGCGATGTGGCGAACAAAACACCAGTGATAACTTCTGCCGATCTGTAATTTGGCAATCGCCGTGGCAGAGCGGCTAGACGTTAGCCTTCTGATCTGAAAGTCGTTCGTTCGCTGCCTGGCAGAGCCTGACTTTTTTCAAAAATAACTGGCTCCCAGGTCGACATAGCCTTGAGTGGGTACCGGGTGCAGTACCGGGTAAGTAAAGTCGGTCTGCGTTTAGCTACTCACGTATCAATAATTCACCGAAGACGTGTACTAGGGGACACTACCTATCTCGACTCTCCAAAAGCGTCCTATCTGAGCTTTTAAAGTGTGAAAAATAGGAATTCGGGAAATTATTCTTGAAATATAAATTTCTTAAATTCTTCAGGTAATTCTTCTTCAGGTTATCCATATTTCGGTGCTTATGGTACAAACACATGTGACAGTATTTTGTTCACATGGATTATGAAATGTTTGCGTGATGTGTGAAAATTTACAGGAATTTCTTCAAGCCTGCATAGGTGCATCATCATAATCTACAAAAATTGTAAAGTCGTCCCCTTGTGGAATGCAATTTGTTATTTGAAGCACCACCCTGGCTTTTGCCCAGAGCTTTGAATAAAGACGGACCATAAATATGGCCTAAACAGCTGAAACGTGTTTCTGGGACCTCTCCACGGGTGATCCATCCGCATGGTGGCACTTAGTGTCACCGGGTGTTTATCGCTTGTGGTATGTCCTGGTTGGTTTACAACGAGATAGAGAGAGAGAGAGAGAGAGAGAGAGAGAGAGAGAGAGAGAGAGAGAGAGAGAGAGAGAGAGAGAGAGAGAGAGAGAGAGAGAGGTATATCATAATGCTGCTATTTTTCTGAAGACCGATTAGATCTCTAGTAGGTTTTTATGTCAGTTTCACACTTCACATTAGCCTCAGATAGGCTCCCTACATGCAATAAAAATATCTCATCTCTGGCCTGTTGTAATTGTGGTGGATGTAAGCTGTTAGGTTTAGTGAAGGATATGCGTCCCATCACAGCCTTCACGGGTTCTTGTGGTCTTCTCATCTCAATATATCAGGCTTCATGTTCAATGCTGCAAATATCAACACACCTTTCCTCATCTCTCTGATTGGCTTTCACTTTCCAATTGTGACTCCAAGTATAGGCGGCTGCAGAGTCTTGTTGGATGGTGTCCGCCTCGAGTGCTAGAGGTTCCGGTTTCAATTCCCGGTA
>CAJHNH020001715.1:265332-272062 GCA_905116865.2 Candidula unifasciata
AGATAGATAGATAGATAGATAGATAGATAGATAGATAGATAGATAGATAGATAGATAGATAGATAGATAGATAGATAGACAGATAGATAGATAGACAGAGATAGATAGATAGATAGACAGACAGATAGATAGACAGACAGATAGATAGATAGACAGACAGATAGATAGATAGATAGATAGATAGATAGATAGATAGATAGATAGATAGATAGATAGATAGATAGATAGATAGATAGATAGATAGATAGATAGATAGATAGATAGATAGATAGATAGATAGATAGATAGATAGATAGATAGATAGATAGATAGATAGGATAGATAGATAGATAGATAGATAGATAGATAGATAGATAGATAGATAGATAGATAGATAGATAGATAGATAGATAGATAGATAGATAGATAGATAGATAGATAGATAGATAGATAGATAGATAGATTACATAGAGTATGTAGAGTATGGTATCGTGTAATATGACATGATTTAAAAATGTCTTTTTGCTGTTTTACAGACAAATGCAAGGTTATGTCGAGTGTGTTGAACGCATCTGTAATTTTATAACAGATATCAACCGACCGCAAGAATTAAAAGATGCCAAAGACAAATACCAACGCTGCAGTAAGTATCATCTTCTGATACATTTGATGTGTCACTGTTTTATGTTTGTTAATCGTTATAATGTACCGGGTACTTTACACAGCTTTGCTCCTAGCTGTCTGCATGAAAGACATTCAACCACGTCGCCAGTTCTCCCTCTTCAAAAACTTTCCTGTCAAAGCTACCTTGTGCATCCTGTGCCAATCTTTGTGCTGATCATCCCCTGCCCCCCTCTTTCCAGCTGCCCTCTTGCCCGCTCCTGTATTTTTTTTTTTTTTTTTAATAAGCCACTTTGACGTTGCATGTGACTAACTTTTTTTCAGTTTCAGAATCATGATGCTGTTTACAAGCTATTTTTCCGTAAGATTATGATGCCTTGTGAGATGGATACTCAATTCCTCATTTCTTCTTGACCCAGAGATTTCTATAAAAGAAAAATATGTGATGCGTTTCTCGGGGTAGCATGGATAAGTCACAAAGAGAAGAAAGTAAAACCCAGCCAACCAAGATAAGTGGGGGTTCTTGAAGTAGAAGAAGTATGACACTGTGTTGAGAAAGCCGAAAGGAGTCTGGTGTGTCGACATACCTCCTCTCACCTTGGAAAACCTCCAGAGTGGGCACCGGGAATGTTAGAACTCTCTTTAATGCAGTGGAACCCACAGAGGAACAGGAATAAAAGAAGGCCAAAAAACACTGGTGAATGAAGTTTTTTTTTTTTTTTTTTTTTTCATCGAACACCGGCTGTGAATTCCAGTGGAAGGTTCCGGTTAATCGTCCGCTTGGACTTTTGGCTTTCACCTGGACCTGATTTTTGCGTGTACAAAACCGTTTTTTTTTTCATTTCCCTGCCTCATGGGCAGCTGTACGCCGACTTCGAAGGAAGACGTCAGGGCCTATTTCTAGGGTGACTGTGGCCGTTGTTTTGTGTGGGTCGAGACGTTGCCTGCAATTTGTGTGTGTCTCCTTCGCCGCAGGTATTGCGCCCCCGGAGTACCCCTTTGGGGCAGCCCCCCTGTGGAACAGTTAGCCCTCAAGGGAAGGCAGGGTGCAGATCATGGGCATTCCCCGCCATCCAAGGAGGCATCCATGTATGCAGAGCCGGCACATGGCGCTCTGTTTCTGGGTTCACACCCGAGGAATCGTCACGACGCGTCCTGCACAATGCCTGCTTAACCTCACAACCGTATCAGGCCTCCCGCTCCACATGGGCTGCTTTCCTCTGGAAGTCAGCGGGGAGCAGCCCGCGGGTTTTGGACTTTTGTGAACACACAGATAGGTACAATTCTTTTTTTTCTCGCGCGTTAGATTTCTTTGACGAGCCGTTAGCCCGACATAATTTTACATCCTGCATCAAGCATATCGTTATCAGTTTTGTCCCACACTCGGGGCGAGTGGGGTCTTTGGGTGTGGACATTCGGTCTTTTTTTCAGTTCGATACAAATTTTGATGGTCAGATTTTGAATCCGTATGATCTAGTTTTGTCGACATTTTAGGCTTAGCCATCCGATGGGTGGGTTGCTGTTGTGGGTGCACCTCAGCGCGTGACGAAGACACTGAGGGTTAACCGAGGATGTATCAAGGATGGTCAGCCTATGGATGGTTTGCTGTTGTGTGGCAACCTCAGCGCGGTGACGACGACACTGACGGGTTAACAGAGGATGTGGCAGTGAACAATGTTCTCTTTACTCCGCAGATTTGTTTTGTTTTTTTAACCAAGGGTTGTAAATTTTGGCTGTACGTTTGGCAAACCTACTCATGTTCCTAATGAGTTTTGGTAACATTTTTCACCCAAGCGTTTTGGGGGCGGCTGATGAGGGCCACCAAGGACACATCACCTCTGGGGGCCGCCGAAACTCCGAGATCCCCTGACAGCTCTGTTAATGCTCATTTGAGACATTAATCCGTGGCGCACGACGAGGACGTGGCTGTAGGGGGTCTTGCGTGAGGTTCCGTACAACCAGGATAGTGAAGGACTGGCGCCCGAGTGACGTACGGAGTATCTCCTTATACACATCATGTTGGACTTAACTTCCCCTCTCGCCTGTGACATAATCACTGCGCCACTGAATGAAGTTAAAAAGATGGAAAGGATACGGAGAGAGCGACTTGGAGTGAGTTGCTTGAGGGTCTATGCTCCATTGGGGGCTAGAAAGGCAGAAGAAGAAGAAGTTTCTCCTCGCTTTCTACAGTTCGTTACTTTGAACGCTAATTTTTTGTGAGTTTACCTTGCTTCCAATACAGTCTCAATTTTTGATAGACCAATAGCCACAAACGGATTAGTCACCAGTATTCTCTCACAGTCTTTTGTTACAGTAACATTTTCTGGCACCTATGTTATGCTGGGTCGACTTGGAAACAAAGAACAATCTCTAAAACCATACCCGAGTAGCATTCATAAGTAAACTAAAGGACTGCTTCCCACGCCTTCATGCGTGTTGGGCTCGGCATATATTTTATAGACCAATCAGCACTTATTTGGTGATATGGCCGCATCACACCTGCCGTCTTTACTTCTCAGGAATGTACTCGATACCCACTCAACGCTCGGTCTAGGAGTCAAAGAATTTTTTTTTTTAAATGTCTGCCTCTTTCAGGACGGGAACCCATGACCCTCCAATCCGAAGCGAGCATTTAATCGCCACACTATGGTGTCTCTGGGTAGCATTCATACATTTGTCAATTGTCACGACCAGAAACTAGACTACTGACAGAGCCACTACTGCCTTCAGTAGCATAGAGGTGCATCGAAACCTTGCGGTGGAAATTTGTGCTCAGACCCTTCTCTTCAAACAAATCAGGAAAGAGGGTGAAAAAAGGGGATAACAAGTGGGGTAGGGTGCTTTAGGTGTTGCTAGAAAATGTGTCATGTAGCTAAGCGCACCCCTCCCCCATAATGAAACACTGACTAGCATTTTCTTTCAAATACTTGTTTATAATCATCATCATCATTATGTGGCAGGTCCTGTACAGAACGTCGCTTTCACTACGGCCTACTTTTAAAGAAAATCAGTCGCTCGCCAGCTCTCGGACCTCTCGTACTCTCCTGCACAGGGTGTCATGCATATTCAGTGCCCATCTTCGTCCTGGTCCTGCCCCTCCTGTTTCTAGTAAATAACTAGCTAACTATTTTCTCCAGTCGATCGTGGCACTTGATGTGATCAAAATTTTTAAGTCTCCTAGACAAGAGGTTATTTACTAGCCTGTCTCCTTGATGTTCCTCTACTCTTTGTCCATTACAGTCTAAAAATCTTTCAGTAGCATTTCAGCTTAAAAGCCCCTATTGTTTATACATTTCATTTTGTGTCAAACGTAATATTATATTCTTTTGCTCATCATGACATTATAATTATTGCATACTTGAGCAATTCTTACAGGCTATGTGAGTGGGCTGAATACATCCTTCCAGTTATCACCGCACACACCCCCACCTCATGTTTTAGCTGTGTTGACTCCCTAATACCTCAATGACACGTTTAAAAATTAGTTTTTTTTTTTAAATGACATGAATATACAATTATTTTTATTTCTTTGTCCAGGTGGATGCGCTTTACACGTGTCAGCCATCATCATATTAATGGCCTTAATCGTTAGCCGTTTGTTTTAGTCGTTTCTCGTACCTGAGAAACAAGGGAATTGGAGATGACATTGTGCACAACAGCCAGCCCCTCAGCTCTTGTATTTGTGTGTATGTGTATAATTACTATGCATTTTGAGTGTCATTTAATTTAAATGGATTCACACAGGCACTCTGGGTGCCTCAATATTTCTTTATCATGATAGCATTCTCTGGGACTCTGTCTATGTATTCTTCAAAAAGGGTCTCCCTTCCATTTTGACATATACTGGGACAGTTTTAACGCGTCTCTCTTCAATTCTGACATATACTGGGAGCAGTTTTAACGCGTCTCTCTTCCATTCTGACATATACTGGGAGAGTTTTAACATCTAAATATTCTTGTAAATATCCAATAAAAGGTTTCACAGAATAAAGTGTGTGTGTTTTTTCTAGTATAAGTAGTATAAGATCGAGATTCTTTCATGGCAGACCGTGTTGAGAGCGACGTTCTGCAAAGGACCTGCTAAATAATGATGATGATGAGTAAAGGATCTTTTGCGTTTGTCATCAAAAGTTCGATTGGCATATATTAATATAGTTTACAGCTAGGCTGTGGTATCCGCGTGATACGACCAAACGCATCTGATTTCAACACACGTCTACTTACAAGCCTTTTGAGATATGCCTATTCTTTTTTTTTTTCCTTGCAAGAATCGGGTACCCGGTATCCACACGGGGGTTTTAGTGACACGCATGTTGATAATCATTCAGGCCTGGCTCATTTGCCAACAGATTCATGTGCTGGGTCAGCGAAACATAATTTCATTATTATATGTTATCGCTGCTGTCACTTTGTTATCCTCTTCTCTTCTCCCAATCAACTTCAAATCTTCTTCTACTACTTCTTCTCTGTTCACTGACTGGAAGCTCGAAGGGAAAGTCCTAGTTGTTGGTCCACTGCAGATAAACAATTGTCTCTCTGGATTAGGCAGCTTTCCTTCTGTAATTTCTTTTTTTTTTTTTTTTTTTCGGGGGGGGGGGGGGGGAGCGTCAAAATATGCATTGTGTGGCTGGGCGTCGCAGTTAAATGGAATATAGGTAGCCGAACCAGGGCGGGCTTGATTGTTTGGTATATGTGATGGTGTCAATTCTTAAGTTGTCAGTGACTCCTTCAGGCCATCTTCTTTTAAGTTTCACACTGCTTACTGCTGTTTCCATTGTCATTGTGTATTCTCTCGCTATTAAAATCTTTGTTTCTCTTGATCGTAACGAAATAAAAAATGCACTGCTCTTTTCGTCTTTTTTCCCTAAATGATCGTAAAAGTAATTTTTATAGAATCCATGCTCTACTTTCTGTTAAGGGAAATTTGAAACAATTTTTTTTTCCAAACTCACCTTCTTATGTTTTCAATAGCTTTTCTGCCATCTATAAAATCTCTCTGATTCCACGACAATATATTTAAAATATAATGTTTGTAATTTAATACTAATTACCCAGTCATAGCAAATTAAATCCAAATCAGGAAATATACACCATTTATAGAGTTTTCGTGTATTATTCCACCAAAGCGTCGTCAGCTATGTGTCTCCCTTGATGAATCAAAGCAAATTGCTATCATTTATTCAATAGATGACCTACTCTGCTCATTTAAGCTCGAAGAATAAAGTGGTCACTCCCTAGGATGCCTTCTGTTACTAACAACAGTCCATACATCACTCTATAATGTGTTGAAATAATGACCTGTAAATTGGAAACTCAAATTGTTTTTTTTAAAGAAAAATAATTTTGTAAACATTTATTTTTTTCAGAATGTACACCTTAAAGGGTAAATTGAAAATTTTTTAAAATTTGATTAGCCTTTGGATTTTTTATTTTAATATTAAAAATTTTACTTTTTTAAAGCGGGGGTTTTTTTAGGGGGAAATTCTGGTAGGGGCCGTCTTTCTTTGGGTTTTGGGTTTAGCGGAATGGGTTTTTTCGGTTGGCAAAAAAGGCTTCGGGGAAAAATAAAACCTTATCTTGAGGATTGAACCCCTTTTTACCCCCTGAGACCCAGTATTTTTTTTTCCCTTGCCAGCACTACCTATAATAACTGTAACATGTTTCAGTTGATGACAGTCTGTGAGAATAACTACCGATAGCAATGTAAGCTTGTTGTGATGGGTTGAGACAAATAAACGTCGACTGCTGAATATCTACTTTTTTTTTTCTCTTGTTTTCTGTTTGTAAATTTTTTTTTTTTTTTTTAAAAATATGGGGGGGAAAAAAAAAGTGTGGGGCAATGACGTTTTCCCCTTTAGGGCTGGCATTTCTACCCCCCTGACCATCCCCGATGTTCCCCTTTGATTCAAAAAAGCGGGTAGCCGGTGAACATGCCACAGCCCCACTCGGGGTTTTTAATGTTTACTCCTACAAATGCAGAAACCATGCAGCCCCAAAACACACAATTTAAAACGGCGGTAGTCATGTGTACTGTAGATTGGACCCGTGACAACGACATTTTCCCCCCAAAATTTTCCAAAACAAACATTTTTGGGAAACTGTGGCCAAGGAAACTGGTGGGCAAAAGGGC
>CAJHNH020001716.1:0-147723 GCA_905116865.2 Candidula unifasciata
TTCTTCTTCTTCTTCCTGCTGCTGCTGCTGCTGCTGCTGCTGGCTTCTTCTTCTTCTTCCTGCTGCTGCTTGCTGCTGCTGCTGCTTCTTCTTCTTCTTTCCTGCTGCTGCTGCTGCTGCTGCTGCTGCTTCTTCTTCTTCCTGCTGCTGCTGCTGCTGCTGCTGCTGCTGCTGCTGCTTCTTCTTCTTCCTGCTGCTGCTGCTGCTGCTGCTGCTGCTTCTTCTTCTTCTTCCTGCTGCTGCTGCTGCTGCTGCTGCTTCTTCTTCTTCCTGCTGCTGCTGCTGCTGCTGCTTCTTCTTCTTCTTCTTCCTGCTGCTGCTGCTGCTGCTGCTTCTTCTTCTTCTTCCTGCTGCTGCTGCTGCTGCTGCTGCTGCTTCTTCTTCTTCTGCTCCTGCTGCTGCTGCTGCTGCTTGCTGCTTCTTCTTCTTCTCCTGCTGCTGCTGCTGCTGCTGCTTCTTCTTCTTCTTCCTGCTGCTGCTGCTGCTGCTGCTGCTGCTTCTTCTTCTTCTTCTTCCTGCTGCTGCTGCTGCTGCTGCTGCTGCTTCTTCTTCTTCTTCTGCTGCTGCTGCTGCTGCTGCTGCTGCTGCTTCTTCTTCTTCTTCCTGCTGCTGCTGCTGCTGCTGCTGCTTCTTCTTCTTCTTCCTGCTGCTGCTGCTGCTGCTGCTGCTGCTGCTTCTTCTTCTTCCTGCTGCTGCTGCTGCTGCTGCTGCTGCTTCTTCTTCTTCTTCCTGCTGCTGCTGCTGCTGCTGCTGCTGCTGCTTCTTCTTCTTCTTCCTGCTGCTGCTGCTGCTGCTGCTGCTATTTCTTCTTCTTCCTGCTGCTGCTGCTGCTGCTGCTGCTGCTATTTCTTCTTCCTGCTGCTGCTGCTGCTGCTGCTGCTGCTATTTCTTCTTCCTGCTGCTGCTGCTGCTGCTGCTTCTTCTTCCTGCTGCTGCTGCTGCTGCTGCTTCTTCTTCCTGCTGCTGCTGCTGCTTCTTCTTCCTTCTTCTCCTCCTCCTCCTCCTCCTCCTCCTCCTCCACCTTCTTCTTCTGAGCGTTCAGTGGCTTAAACTGCGACGGGGAGTTCTGGTTCTTCGTCCACCCCTGGACATTGATCTTGATCCAGAACTCTAATTTTGTGTGCTCATCCAGTGTAATTCTTTTGCCTGTGAGACAGACTAATTCTGACTTTAAAGGAATCACCCCTAACTAGTCGCCTCCTACGGCATGCTGCGAGCGGGACTTTAGTTTATTCTTTGGGATCCACAATGGATCCCTGGAGCCCTTACAGGCAGATTCTCCCTAAGCGATAGGTGTTTGTCTATCAATAGCAAACATAAGATCCTGACATGTAAAGTTTGTGGTGACTTCTATAACCATGAAGCCTTAAATTCTTATGCTTAAGACCCGCACTAATTTGTGCGACACGTAGACCAGTGGTTGGCGAATCGCGGCTCGCGAGCCGTATGCGGGTCTTTAGCGAGCTGAATGCGGCTCAGGAGACATATAAAGAAGACTTTTAATAAGCTGGGAAGTAAAGGCGGCTGGAAAATGGTGACCACATTACACACCAAGTTGTGATCGATCTTTACAATATTTGTAAAGTACATTGAACTGGATGTGTAAGTACAGTGTGGAGGGTTTTTCTATAGTAAAACTCCCCGCACCCCCCCCCCCACCCCACCGCCATACACAAAGAAAAAAAACTAAAATCATTTGTTTCTCATTCCACTTCCTCTTGAACAGTTACAGGTGCCAAAGGTGTTACTAAATTAAGTTCTAATTTTCAGACTTCTATCAGCTCATGCATTTGATGCTAGTAACAGTTATGAGCATTGTTATCTTCTCTGCACTCCGGACGTGCCCATAAGCAAGCAAATTAAAGAAAATAAAGGACTTTAAAGGACCCTTTTCCAAGTCTTCAAGCATACAGGGCAAGAACTATATTGTATAGACCAATTGGAGCTCAGTGGACCCTTTTCTACGTCTTCAAGCATACAGGGCAAGACCTCTATTGTATAGACCAATCGGAGCTCAGGGGACCCTTCTCCACGTCTTCAAGCATACAGGGCAAGACCTATATTATATAGACCAATCGGAGCTCAGGGGACCCTTTTCTACGTCTTCAAGCATACAGGGCAAGACTTATATTGTATAGACCAATCGGAGCTCGAGGGACCCTTTTCCACGTCTTCAGGCATACAGGGCAAGACTTATATTGTATAGACCAATTGGAGCTCGAGGGACCCTTTTCCACGTCTTCAAGCATACAGGGCAAGACTTATATTGTATAGAGCAATCGGAGCTCAGGGGACCCTTTTCCACGTCTTCAAGCATACAGGGCAAGACTTATATTGTATAGACCAATCGGAGCTCAGGGCAGTCTGTATGCTTGAACTATATTGTATGCTTGAACTATATTGTATAGACCAATCGGAGCTCGAGAGACCCTTTTTCCACGTCTTCAAGCATACAGGGCAAGACTTATATTGTATAGACCAATCAGAGCTCAAGGGACCCTTTTTCCACGTCTTCAAGCATACAGGGCAAGAACTATATTGTATAGACCAATCGGGGCTCAGGGGACCCTTTTCCACGTCTTCAAGCATATAGGGCAAGACTTATATTGTATAGACCAATCGGAGCTCGAGGTACCCTTTTCCACGTCTTCAAGCATACAGGGTAAGACTCATATTGTATAGACCAATCGGAGCTCGAGGGACCCTTTTCCACGTCTTCAAGCATACAGGGCAAGACTCATATTGTATAGACCAATTGGAGCTCGAGGGACCCTTTTCCACGTCTTCAGGCATACAGGGCAAGACTTATATTGTATAGACCAATTGGAGCTCGAGGGACCCTTTTCCACGTCTTCAAGCATACAGGGCAGGACTTATATTGTATAGAGCAATCGGAGCTCAGGGGACCCTTTTCCACGTCTTCAAGCATACAGGGCAAGACTTATATTGTATAGACCAATCGGAGCTCAGGGCAGTCTGTATGCTTGAACTATATTGTATGCTTGAACTATATTGTATAGACCAATCGGAGCTCGAGAGACCCTTTTCCACGTCTTCAAGCATACAGGGCAAGACTTATATTGTATAGACCAATCAGAGCTCAAGGGACCCTTTTCCACGTCTTCAAGCATACAGGGCAAGAACTATATTGTATAGACCAATCGGGGCTCAGGGGGACCATTTTCCACGTCTTCAAGCATATAGGGCAAGACTTATATTGTATAGACCAATCGGAGCTCGAGGTACCCTTTTCCACGTCTTCAAGCATACAGGGTAAGACTCATATTGTATAGACCAATCGGAGCTCGAGGGACCCTTTTCCACGTCTTCAAGCATACAGGGCAAGACTCATATTGTATAGACAATTGGAGCTCGAGGGACCCTTTTCCACGTCTTCAAGCATACAGGGCAAGACTTATATTGTATAGACCAATCGGAGCTCGAGGGACCCTTTTCCACGTCTTCAAGCATATAGGGCAAGACTTATATTTATAGACCAATCGGAGCTCGAGGGACCCTTTTCCACGTCTTCAAGCATACAGGGCAAGACCTCTATTGTATAGACCAATCGGAGCTCGAGGGACCCTTTTCCACGTCTTCAAGCATACAAGTCAAGACTTATATTGTATAGACCAATCGGAGCTCGAGGGACCCTTTTCCACATCTTCAAGCATACAGGGCAAGACTTATATTGTATAGACCAATCGGAGCTCAGTTGACCATTTTCCACGTCTTCAAGCATCCATGCAAGACCTATATTGTATAGACCAATCGGAGCTCAGGGGACACTTTACCACGTCTTCAAGCATACAGGGTAAGACTTATATTGTATAGACCAATCGGAGCTCAGTTGACCATTTTCCACGTCTTCAAGCATCCATGCAAGACCTATATTGTATAGACCAATCGGAGCTCAGGGGACCCTTCTCCACGTCTTCAAGCATACAGGGCAAGATCTATATTATATAGACCAATCGGAGCTCAGGGGACCCTTTTCCACGTCTTCAAGCATACAGGGCAAGACTTATATTGTATAGACCAATTGGAGCTCAGTGGACCCTTTTCTACGTCTTCAAGCATACAGGGCAAGACTTATATTGTATAGACCAATCGGAGCTCGAGGGACCCTTTTCCACGTCTTCAGGCATACAGGGCAAGACTTATATTGTATAGACCAATTGGAGCTCGAGGGACCCTTTTCCACGTCTTCAAGCATACAGTGCAGGACTTATATTGTATAGAGCAATCGGAGCTCAGGGGACCCTTTTCCACGTCTTCAAGCATACAGGGCAAGACTTATATTGTATAGACCAATCGGAGCTCAGGGCAGTCTGTATGCTTGAACTATATTGTATGCTTGAACTATATTGTATAGACCAATCGGAGCTCGAGAGACCCTTTTCCACGTCTTCAAGCATACAGGGCAAGACTTATATTGTATAGACCAATCAGAGCTCAAGGGACCCTTTTCCACGTCTTCAAGCATACAGGGCAAGAACTATATTGTATAGACCAATCGGGGCTCAGGGGACCCTTTTCCACGTCTTCAAGCATATAGGGCAAGACTTATATTGTATAGACCAATCGGAGCTCGAGGTACCCTTTTCCACGTCTTCAAGCATACAGGGTAAGACTCATATTGTATAGACCAATCGGAGCTCGAGGGACCCTTTTCCACGTCTTCAAGCATACAGGGCAAGACTCATATTGTATAGACCAATTGGAGCTCGAGGGACCCTTTTCCACGTCTTCAAGCATACAGGGCAAGACTTATATTGTATAGACCAATCGGAGCTCGAGGGACCCTTTTCCACGTCTTCAAGCATATAGGGCAAGACTTATATTTATAGACCAATCGGAGCTCGAGGGACCCTTTTCCACGTCTTCAAGCATACAGGGCAAGACCTCTATTGTATAGACCAATCGGAGCTCGAGGGACCCTTTTCCACGTCTTCAAGCATACAAGTCAAGACTTATATTGTATAGACCAATCGGAGCTCGAGGGACCCTTTTCCACATCTTCAAGCATACAGGGCAAGACTTATATTGTATAGACCAATCGGGGCTCAGTTGACCATTTTCCACGTCTTCAAGCATCCATGCAAGTACTATATTGTATAGACCAATCGGAGCTCAGGGGACACTTTACCACGTCTTCAAGCATACAGGGTAAGACTTATATTGTATAGACCAATCGGAGCTCAGTTGACCATTTTCCACGTCTTCAAGCATCCATGCAAGACCTATATTGTATAGACCAATCGGAGCTCAGGGGACCCTTTTCCACGTCTTCAAGCATACAGGGCAAGACTTATATTGTATAGGCCAATCGGAGCTCAGGGGGTCAACATCACGCCGCCCGCCTATACCTCAAAGGATTGTAACCGGTACCCGTGTAAGGTTGGGTGGGCATGTTTGCCAAGGTCAGTTTTTAAAAAAAAAGCAAAAACACTGGCTCTGACAGGACCTGAACCCACGACGTTCGGATTGGCAGGTGAGGGACTTGCTCGTAGGTTTACAACTTCACTTGTCAACGTTTACATCAGTTTTCAGTGGTTAAGAGTGTCAGTTCCATGCTAGTCGACAAAACTTCTGGTACGTTTGATGTGCTCTCGTTCCTGGCTGTGATGATCTGTACTCCCAATTCTCGCATGCTAAGCAGTGACTTGTGCCGACCCGCTGCTACCAACATCCTGCTACCAACATCCTCTAATTTTCCTATCTTCCTAATGGCATTAACAATGTCGGCATGTTCCCAAGGACGGCTATTTGAAACTAACGCAGGCCCGGGGAATTCAGGAGCTCTTTCATTGCCAAAACCACATGCATATCCTTGGCAAAATGAAGGTAATTTCGCACAAAGCATAGTTTTGCAGTGACTCAATCCACAGACTACGCACAGAGCCAACCTCGACCTTAAAGTCGTGTTTATAGAATCACTCACGCACCCTTGTAGGTATAAATGTAGTTCATGTCAATGAAAGCGTGTGTCACCACCATAACCTTTATCTTCATAATGCTAGTAGTCATAGAGAAAGACCGCTGGATTCCTGAACAGTTGTACCAGCAAAGCGTGCCGTGAACGCCCATGCTTATTTGAAACAGGTTTGCCTCTAGTGTTAGTATAGAACATTTTTTGTTTGTTATATTTCAGTTTACTGTTGGGTGTTGTTCTGTTGGTATACTCCGTGTATGGTATGGCATCGCTATTCAATCTCTCTATATTCACCTTCCCTCTTACCGATTCTGATGTCGACGAAGACAATAATGTTCTTCTTCATTATGCTTCCTGGCCACCTTTAACATATATACACCATACTGTTGTAGAGTTTCTCTGATGTTATCTTTCAATATAGTCTTTAGTCCACCTCGTGCTCTAAGTCATTTTCCTAGTATGTTATGGCGTTAGAATACATTATCTTGGAGCACAGACAAAGAAGATAACAATAGGTGTACCTGACACGATACAAGCGGGATGCGCTTCAGTGTGGCGGATGTCACGATTGCCCTCGATAATTGGCCGGTGTGCTAATTTTTGAAGACTGTGAGTTGAAAAGTTTATCTTGGACCCGAGGAAATTGTTGCTGACACCACACCGTCTTACCAGACGATAGTCTTCCATTGTGATGTATGATGCGTGGAACTCACAGCCTGGGTGATACCAATTAAGTCAATGGATGAAGGTCTTCCTCTCCACAGTGCAGATCCTAGAATCGCCATTTGCCCATGCCGCTTAATTTTGTGCTGGAGTTGCCTTGTTTATTCGAGAGGAAAAGTATCAATATGTTTGGAACAGAGCATGCGGTAGAAGCTGTTGCAACAGACGAGCTGTGCTCTGAATGTCGGATTTTCTCTTCTAGACCATCCTTTCAACCAAAGCTGGAGCCCGTGCAGCATGATTCCTCCTTTGACTCCCAAAACGACATTGCCTTAAATAGATACCGGTACGTTCTTGGGATTGACAAGAAGGCAGATAGGAAACTGACCACAATGTGTCGAGGGTTTACCGATCTACATAACCATGAAGCTAGCACCTTATGGTCATTGGACGTCTCGGTAGCACAGAGGCAGAGACGCTTGATGCTGGTTTTGTGGTCATGCGTGAGAGTTCGAACCTAAATGTGTTGTTTTAAAAATAAACTATGACTTCCAGGTCCACCCAGCCTTAACACAAACGCTAAAAATAATCTGTACATTAAAAGTTAAAGGCAAATTATAATACTTTGTGACAAAACGATCAATAACGAGTGTTTCGATCTCCACCTGAGTATGTCTTCAAGTGTTTTTAGGCTAATAACTCCAGTTAAGTTCTGGCTGATGTAACGACGACTGGCTTCCACATGGTTTTCCTGTCTCGCTGCTCTAATTGGTACACCGAGGGTATAAAGCCTCTTCAGTGAAAAAATCATTTTCCACAAAGCTGAAAGCCTCACAGCGTTTAGTCTTTCGTATGACATTGATGATGTCTCTCCTGTCCATAGATGGCCCATTCCTGATGGTCGCATTGCCGGCCAGGGCGTCTGCTCTCTCATTGCTTTTCACACCAGCATACCCTGGGGCAAAAATTAGGGGACTCTGGAAAACACTGCTAGCTGTTTGGGATGGAGCCACTGTTTTCGTATAAGCCCCACCTTGATCTTCTGATCAGTAACAACTATGGATCTAGCATCACATACTCATAAAGACTTTGAGTCGCTGAGACGTGTTCATTTTGTTACAATTTTTTAAAACACTTTCTTCTCTCTACATTTCTAATCTTTTCATTTTGTTTCTTTACATTTCTCATTACGAGAGAATGATGGCAATACGAGCCCCTCAAGGCGGTTCATTATTGTGTCCACATATTTTCTATACAATAATGGAGATAATCCACAATAAAAGACCAGAATTGTTTTCACCAGATAACTCAACAGAGATGTGATACAACGGTGAATATCAACTACCTTGCCAATCATCAAAACGATAATACTGGGAATTCAATTTAATGGAGGCGTGGAACAGGAAGTTAGCAGAGCAGACAGCTGTCACGCATGTCCATGAAACATGCGCAGATGATCTAAATTAATAAAAACTAAAATGATCATGAAACAGATAAAATATTTTTTTTTTCATAGGCGTACCCCTGTTATTCGTGTGCGAGTATGACCAAGTGTGTGTGTTTGTGTGTGTTGAAAAGGGGGTAGGGGTGACATGGGCCAATCTATATCTTTTTGGGAAGGGTGTGTAAGGGGTGGGGTGGGTTCTCACATGACCCTTTCCTTTACTATTTTTGGGGGTTGTTATTTTCTGTTTCTCAGAGTTATCTGTTAGTAATCGTCTCTCTCTCTCTCTCTCTCTCTCTCTCTCTATATATATATATATATATATATATATATATATATATATATATATATATATATATATATATATATATATATATATATATATATAAAGAGTCTATAAATGTATGTTTATAAATATATATATGTAATGAAGGGACACTCTTCTATGCTTTCAGGCGTATTGGGCATATAGGGCTAGACCTATATTTTATAGATCAATCATATCTTGGTAGGTGATGTGGTCAGTATGACGCCAGCCGCAACCATTTCCAAGTTCTGCACCTTGTACCCACTCCAGCTGGGTCGACTTTGGAGGAAAGGTCATTCTTTTTCTTCAGAAATTTCCTTTCAATTTTAAAAACGTATGGCTTCACCATGACACGAAAAAACGACCTTTCGATCCACAAGCGAGCGCCTGGCCGCTACACCCTTACCTCAAAGTAGGGCTCTTGACTAGTAGACAACCACAGCGACAAACAGGCTGACAGACGACCAGACAGGTATACCGACTCAACAAAACAAAACAAACGAAGAGGCCGACTAAAAGACAACCAAATACACAGACCGAAAGAAAACAGGCCAAATGACAGAAACACCAACAGACAGACAGACACACACACACACACCCACACAACACACAAATACACACAAAACAAAATCCCACCGACACACACACACACAAAACAAAATAAACTGACATATTAAAAAAAAAACATCTTGACAGGCAGCCTACTAAAAGACAATCAAACACACAGTCAGGTGAAAAGACAAGCCGACAAATAAAAAAAACATGCCGACAAACAGAGAAAAACAAAAACAGGCCAAATGACAGGCAAAAACAACACTTACCTATCAACAGCAATAGCGACCATGATAAAGGCCGACAGGGGCACATTACTAGTGTTCAAGAAGTTATACAACTTGCAGAAGAAGCTGTAGTGAAGTCTGGAATCCAACTGCAGATAGACCGCAGTGAACGGCATGAAGATCAAACAGGTAAAGAAATCTGTCCAGGCCAGGGCGAGGATGAAGATGGTAGACGTCACTTTATCACTTTTTTTGGAGAAAACATACAGCACTAGTCCATTCCCCAGACAGCCAAACATGCTGAAGACAGTTAACATGATTACAACGGTGATTATCTCTGCTTGACTGACTCCGGCAGTGACCGATTCTTGGTTACATGAGGACTTTCCAGGTGGTTGTGTTGTCAGCCACGATGATGATGATGATGATGAGGTGTTGTTGTTGTAGCCGGAGCTACTGCTGCTGATGTTGCCCTCGTCAATGACCATGATGATGCTGTTGAAAACGATTGATGCCGTTGAGGATGTAAATTCTTCTGGCGTCATTGTGTTCGGTGCTGTGTTAGTGGTACGATTCAATTTTTCTTCTTCAGATTTTGCTGGGCTTGTTGACTATGGCTTGACACTGATGATAAGATGAGGGGCATCAAATTGAGCTGTTTATTTCAAATAAACAGAGTACCGTATTTATTATTTATATTCACATTGCACGTCCCCTTGTTTGATTGGCCAATGTCACACTGTTACTGTTTCAGAAAAACTGAGCATAAAGTATGTTTTTTAGAATAAGTTGAGCTTCACTATGGTGACACTACCGTATTTATTCTATAAATCCACATTATCGAGCTTTGAATGGCCAGTGTTATACTGCTGCTGTTCAGGAAACATGCCTATAAATTATCCTCTCGTTTATTACAATAAGTTGAGTTCTCGTGACCAGATTTTTATGTTATATTCCCTTTGTCACGCTACAGACCAAATTACCAGTATGTATGTCAGGGTAGCCGTGTCTGCTCATGTATGGACAGTAAAGGAATATGCAACGTGTTTTCTGAACTTTAAATCGTTACTGTTAACGTATTTCGTTACCGTTTTACCGTTAAAGGTATTCTCTTAACGTTAAACAAATTCTCTTAACATTAAAAGAAACCCTCGATGTGTACGTATCTTTATTCTTCATAATTTACGTTAGTTTAATCACATACACAAAATGATTTTATGAAGTCATACGGTTGTCCACGTTTTTATGTGCCATTGAAAGGTTTTCTAACCGCAGCTTTTATTTTCGTTTCATACTTGTTTGTTTTTCACTGGAGGTTCTTCAGTTCTGACCGTCATGCAGTTTTGTCATGGGAATATCAACTACATAACAATAATAATACAACAACGCTGCGACACATTTGTCTTTTTCCAGTTGCTTCCTCTCACTTGTTGCCGGCACACATTCTCCATCTCTGCATGTTCTTTTGCTAATCCCACATTTTCTTGGCTCAAGTGAGAAATAAAGAACAATTAGCCCAGATCCCATGCACATGAAACGTCTATTAACAGACGTCCAGTGGTGCACAGCGTTTTAAAAATTTAGAAATTCCGAATTAACGTCAGATTAATTAAGACGCCAATTCCAAGTTATTTCCTAAATTCCCGTATGCTAAAAGCTGGTTGCAGTTTAACGAAAGTTTATAAACAATGTTTACAAACTTATAGTCGCTGATTGCATTCTTGTTTATGTAAACATTTGGATAGCTTGAGACACGCCTGCACACTCATCGTGTCGTGTAAATTGGGAGGCGGACGTCTCTAAATCAGCCCGAGTATAAACAGATGTTGATTCAAAACGAGACTTCGGCGGCCATGTTTATGAAAAGATAACTCTTCGTTATTTATGCTGTTGAATTTCTGTATGCCTTGATTGTTTATAGTTGCCATGCAACACTGTAAACAGTTCTTTATTTACAGATCCAAATAATAATGAAAAATAAGAGCAGATGAATTGCAGAAGCAATATGACCAATTGTTTGGCAGCGACAATCCTTCGTGGCTAGGTGAAGAAAATTATGTTTAGGTATATACACAGGCAGTCGATCCTCAAAGAACTGAAGGCGAGCAAGTTTGTCATTTGGGAGACTGGACTGAGCAGGAGAGCCTGATTCTGAAAATACCAGCGTGACTTTGCCTGTCTGTTTTAACTAGGCAGCCAGTTTTGAATGAAATGCACTATAAAAGAACAGTCAGGAAAACCATTTGTCAGTATTAGCAAACGGTAGATAAATCTGTTTCCGTAAGCAGTGAAGGAAGGACGTAAGCAGCAAAGGACACAATAAGCTCGTCAATGGTACTAACCTGTCAAATCCGGTACATTATTATTACAGGCAACCCCACTACTTAAAGAGATTTTGATTTCAAAATTTGTTAAACTATCAATGGAGACGAGTATCAAAACGCTATGATCCTCACACAATCTAGTTTTTAACAAATTCACTGCTTTAAGATATATTAGAGAGGGCGCCGTATCTCTCCAGCATCGTTACCACTTGAGGATCTTTAGTACATACTGGTGCAATGAAAGGGATTCTCTATGGCGCAGAAAGGACACTCTAGGGTAGGTCTGTCAAGACAAATTTGCAGACACTCCAGAAAAATCTATCGAAATATTCCCGAAGACAGACTTCTCCAGTAGGTTATCAATGTTTATTTGCAGATATGTTCCAGAGTAGGTGTGTCAATGTTTGTTCTGCAGACCGACAGACTCCAGGAAAGGTCTATCGAAATAGTCCCGCAGACAGACTTCTCCAGTAGGTTATCAATGTATATTTGCAGATATATTCCAGCGTAGGTGTGTCAATGTTTATTGTGCAGACAGACTCCACATTGACTGCTCTATAAGATACGCTCTCTAAAAAATGTAAGGCGATACAAATTCATATATTTCACGGTACAGATCGATGATTTCTTATACAGATTACATTCTCAGACAAATCCTTCTGATGAATATACTATAAGGTGAGCTCTCTTGAAGATTTCTCTACTGAACCAATTATCATGAATGTATCCTGAGACAATGATTTTTAACTGACTTGACCGTTGTTCTATAGTTCCTCTGTAATTCCTCTTATTATCTCGTTTGAAAGGCTGATGGCTTGAATTTTTTCTTCGGATAATATAGAGTTCTGAGCTAGCTTGAAATGTACCTGGTTCAAACTTACTTCAGAGACAGTGTGTTCAAGAAATCCAGTAACTTGACCCGCTGAAAAAAAACTGGATAGTTGATCTGATGTCTCGTCTTATCAGACAAAAGCATAGACGATTACTTGTCCGCACTTTAGTAAAAAGGACTGAAGGAAAGTTTTCAAGAAAAGATAAATTATTTCTTGTAAGTTAACAATTGACTTCCTGTCGCATACTTAGCAATACAAAGTAGCTCATTATTTTATAAATGACAAATCGTTAACCTATCAACGAAAAAATTTCGGAGAATGTACAAGAATTATTTACGCTTTTAGAATTATCCCCAAAACATCAAAGTAAAATCACAAATTTTTATCATTTTTTCACGAGAATTGAGTTAGACAGTGTTTTGAAAATCCATCCTTTCAATTGCTACGTTTTTCGCTGACACGCGCGTTTCAAAATGGCCTCCAGAGTCCTATAATGCATTTAGTGATTCCTTTCCGGGTGAAACCAATACTGGAATTAAGGCGCATCAAAGTATCGAACTAAGAGATAATTGAATTGTAGGCTTGCCAATAATCGATACTACAATTCTTGCAGTGACTTTTGGAAGTTCGAGCGGGCGTAAATGTGATAGCAAACCCAAACGGGCTCTGTCACTATTTTGATGATCACGTGTTCCTGAATGACTTAAGACTTGTCTTTGTGACGGTTTTGTGAGATTCTGTCTTTGAAATGTCTTGCGATGATATAGTCCTGTACTTGCCTCTGAAAAAAAAAATTAAATAGTAAATTAATTTTTCAGAATAAAGATAATTTTATATACTTCTTAATGTTTCTTTGATGTCAATTCCTTCTAAACTTCTAGAGTTTGAATTCACACAGATGCTCATAATTTTAGTTGGGCTGGGCTGCTGGGTCCATCCAAATTTGAGTTACTTTAGAAAAAGCGGAAAAAAAATAGAAAAAAAAAAAGAAAGAAAAGGAAAGATCCTTTTTGGGCGTGTAGGCATGTGATGCCTGATACCTAATTATTATAGACTAGCTGATCTCAGTAGTTGACTTGTTCAATATCATGGTAGTCGAGTTACCTTCCAGCTCATTATACCATACACAAGAGGCTGCGTGGCCTCAAGGCATGCTGTCCGTCTCGAGAGCTAGATGTTCCTGGGTTCAAACCCTGGTAAGGGCTGGGATTTTGGACTTTCCAGTAATTCCCCTGGTCTCTTCCTAGTGAGATCGGACGCCCGTGTGTATTGTTGTGCGCGTATGAAATCCTTTGGCAGTTGGAAATCGACAAGAGTAGGCTAACGGCGCTGCACGGGCAAATTTTGGAATTAAAAATCTACCCAAAGTATTCCAGGATCCTAGCCGGTGCTACAGAGCGTGTGCACTGTGCTGAGCTACTTCAGACTCAGACTTGAGTTAGAAGAAGAACTTATGGGTTACTACCCGTGTGCTATGATGTTGATCCGATGTTCAAAAACCTCAACAACATCAAAACCTCAACCTTCCTAATGCCGCTACCATTTAGTACAGTCACTCTTAGTGTGGTGACCCGCCAGAAAGTAATTATTTTCGTTGCTACTTCATAACAGTAAATATGTGTTTTTCGAAGGTCTTAGGCGACTCCTGTGAAAAGTTCTTTCGACCCCCAAAGAAGTCGCGACCCACAGGTTAAGAACCACTGTCTTATATGGTATGGCGTCGCATGGCATTTTCTCTAAGTGGGAAGACCAATTGATTTGCTTTCTTAGTATATACTTTAGAACCGGATCTGTGCCGACTTTTCTTTTCTTCTTTTACGACATCATTACTGATTACATCTCTTCTAGTCACTCCTACAGCCTTTCTCAGACATCTATATTATTACAAATAGGCGAAAAAAGCAGTAAGCGACGCCGGGCTCTCTAGCGTAGTTGGCTAAACCGGATTGCGCGGAGACCAGGTGACGAACTCCTTGTGGTCCTTGTTCAATCCCAGGGGTAGGCTGGAAAGCCACATTTTCTCCCAGATTTACGGTATTTTCAATGGAATCAAGGCCGAAAAGGTTGCGATATCCATAATACCGATCCTAAGGGTTAACAACTCATGGCTTCTGGATACTCAAACAAACAAACAAACAAACAACAAACATCAGCAGTAAGCGCATGAAAAACGATAGACCCCGGTCATTTATTCAAACTGTTCAGTTGGAATCGTAGATAAGATGCTGGTTTTCCTTGTGGAAATAAAGTTAATGACTCGTTTCACGCCAGTGGGGGCCTTGGGTATATATTGTAGTAAGACTCATATTTGTATAGGCCACCCTGGAAGAGTAATGTGGATAACATTAAACCGACCTGCTTTACTTCCCCCGAACTTACCTGGCACCCAAAATAGGCTAGGTCGACTTGCTAGTTTATTTTAAAAAAAATTGGGGGGGGGGGGTGGAGGAAGGGTGGAATAAACTGACTTCATACGATTCGATTACCGACCAGCAGGCAAAATGTCTATATACTACACAATTGCGACTGCCAAAGTAAAAAGTGAAAAGACCGTTTTCCCCAGTCGTACCTCAGACAAATGATACCAGAATTAAAACTTTTAAAGTGGGGACATGAATTCGAACCCTAACCTGCAGAGATTGTAGCCACCATATTAGCTTGAGGCCTAAACTCTCAAACTCAAAACTTCCTTATTTTTTAAAACTGGTTTCGGAGTTTTAATTGGGTACCAGAAGATATCATGGAAAGTAAAGGGGGCCTGTTTCATTTTAACCCCGTTATCAGTCTTATTAATTGGTATAAAAATATGTGGGTATAGCACCATTTGTCCAATGCGTTAGAGGCTGTCGGACATTTCCTACACTGCTTAAAAAGAGTAAATCTCCCTCTCCCCCTCATTCTCTTTCTCTCCCTCTCTCTTCCTGTCTTTCTCTCTCTCTCTATCTTCCTTTCCCTCACTCTGTATCTCTTTCTCTCTCTCTCCCTCTTTCTTCCTGTTTTCTCTCTCTATCTCCCTCTCCCTATCTCTCTCTTTATCTCTTTATCTCTCTCTCCCTTTCTTCCTGTCTTTCTCTCTCTATCTCCCTCTCCCTCTCTCTCTTTATCTCTTTCTCTCTCTCCCTCTCTTCCTGTCTTTTTCTCTCTCCCCCTCCCTCTCTCTCTTTCTCTCAGTCTCTCTTTCTCTCCCTTCCCCCCTCTCTCTCTCTTCCTCTCTCTCCCCTCTCTCCCTCTCTCTCTCCCTCTCTCTCTCTCCCTCTCTCTCCCTCTCTTCCCCTCTCTCTCCCTCTCTCTCCATCTCTCTCCCCCTCTCTCTCCCTCTCTCCCTGTCCCTCTCTTCCCCTCTCTTCCCCTCTCTCTCCCTCTCTCTCCATCTCTCTCTCCTCTCTCTCTCCCGCTCTCCCCCTCTCTCTGTCCCTCTCTCTCCCTCTCTCTCTCCATCTCTCTTTCCCTCTCTCTCTCCCTCTCTCTCTCCCTCTCTCTCTCCCTCTCTCTCTCCCTTTTTTTCCCCTCTCTCTCCTTCTCTCTCTCCCTCTCTCTCTCCCTCTCTCTCCATGTCTCTCTCTCCCTCCCCCCCTCTCTCTCTCCCTCCAACGTTTAACTTTTTCCCCTCCTTGACTGCAGTCTGTAGCAATAATATATCAATGGTCAGAATCAAAATGACACAAATCAAAACAAAAACCAAGAAACTGTTCAACCATGAAGCCATTTAGAACAGAAGGTCACCTCTAGGCAACATACAGAGACGTGCTAGCAGGACATAAATGATACAGGTAATCCGGTAGATGCGTATGAAAACAGTGCCCTAAACCGTGTTGCGTGGAGGGGGGCAAATCAGGAGATGAGTGAGAATGAGTGAAGAAATGATTGCAGAAAGGATGAGAGCTGAGCATATGAGAAGAAATACACTAAATGTGAAGAAACTCCCGAAATCAACTTAGGTTGTTTGTTTTTTTACCAGCCAATCATATGTCATAGCGACACCATTCATTGCTTGCATCATTTAATGGCCATTTATCTCACTACACACCAACCTACATTCGTATCAACATACATTCGTATCAACCTACATTCGTATCAACCTACATTCGTATCAACCTACATTCGTATCAACCTACATTCGTACCAACCTACATTCGTACCAACCTACATTCGTATCAGCCTACATTCGTATCAACCTACATTCGTACCAACCTACATTCGTATCAACCTACATTCGTATCAGCCTACATTCGTATCAGCCTACATTCGTATCAACCTACATTCGTACCAACCTACATTCGTACCAACCTACATTCGTATCAACCTACATTCGTATCAACCTACATTCGTATCAACCTACATTCGTATCAACCTACATTCGTATCAACCTACATTCGTATCAACCTACATTCGTATCAACCTACATTCGTATCAGCCTACATTCGTACCAGCCTACATTCGTACCAGCCTACATTCGTACCAACCTACATTCGTACCAACCTACATTCGTACCAACCTACATTCGTACCAACCTACATTCGTACCAACCTACATTCGTACCAACCTACATTCGTACCAACCTACATTCGTACCAACCTACATTCGTACCAACCTACATTCGTACCAACCTACATTCGTACCAACCTACATTCGTACCAACCTACATTCGTACCAACCTACATTCGTACCAACCTACATTCGTACCAGCCTACATTCGTACCAGCCTACATTCGTACCAGCCTACATTCGTATCAGCCTACATTCGTATCAGCCTACATTCGTATCAGCCTACATTCGTATCAGCCTACATTCGTATCAGCCTACATTCGTATAAGTTTAGTGGTTCACGAATTGCGAGTGATTTAAAATGGGCTTGTTTACTTGACCCCCCCCCCCCCCCCCAGCTGTAAAATCCCTTGTGTAATTCGTTTTCTTCAATGTCAAAATTGCCGATCAAGGTCAAAATGCCGACGAGATTCGTCGTCAAAAAAAAGATCAAGACAGAAATATAAAGGAATAGAAAGGCGGTGGGAAGAGAGAAATTGAATGACATTTACGATACATAAACTCAATTGCAAGTGTTAAAATTGTTTAAAAAGTGGAGACATGTTTCAAGAATGAGGCAGATAACGAACGCGTAAGGCTGAGAGATAAAGAAAACAAAAATACAACTGAAAAGCAGGCATAAAGTCGAAGAAATATAAACAAATCTGAGAAATATAATGATTAAAAGAAAGAAAGAAAAAAAGAAAGAAAGAAAGAAAAGAAAGAAAGAAAGGGATTTAACGAGAATGTAAATGAGAAAATTAGTATAATTAGACGTGTTTAAAAAAAAAAGGGGGGGGGGGTGGTGCCAGAAACGGGTTAGAAAAAAATGACATTAAATTAATTAGTAAAAATGTTTTCAAACTATAAATTGGAATAAAGAACTAAATTGGAGAGAAAAGACATGAGGCATTGAAATATTGTTTTAACACTGAACATTTTACGTGAAAATTGATCTAAAAGAACAAGAAAACTGAAAAGAGGTAGAGGTCAAAATGTCTTTATTACTTGAAAAGGGCAGACCAGAAAAAAAAAAATACAAAAGAGAGAGAAATCAAGAGTAAAGAATGACAGAAGATAGGAAATTAGACCCTACAGCCTGAGAGACATTCTGTCTGAATTGACGGATTCGATTCAGTGATACAATTTATTATGCAGAGAGCATAAACGGCGCTCTTTATGTTGTCCACATCCGAATGACGAGCATGTGGGGCCGGTCTAATGCAGGATTTAACGGGAATTTCCAGGCCCCTTTTTGTCAGTAGCGAAACTTGGCATGTACATTTGTCCTGTCCATTTTCTGACTAGCTGTGAATAAAATTAGATCATGGCTGTTCATTTAGAGAAGTTGCACAAGTTAGGGTGTTGTAAAAGACGTTGTGGGGTCTTTTTGTTCTTTCTCTTCGTGTCGCCCTTCTCGTTGATCTTGAAGTTTTGTGTGTGTTCTTGTGGTTTTATTTTTTTAATGTGGCCGATATATACAGTTAAAAAAACGCATATGTATCCGATGGCACGTTTTTATTAGTTTTAAAACAAAATATCGTTCTCGGATATGTGAAAAGCAGATTCATGTGTTGTTTACCGTGTCCCAGGACATGTGGGCATCAATTCCGTATGTTTCTGTAATTGTTACAACGTAGTGGTCAATTGTGTTTAAGACCTTATTTATGAGCATAGCTCGCGATACGCGCCTGAGAAAGCAACACAATTTGCAGTGAAGACTATCCACTGCCTGCGTAATTAAAACTCTATAAAAGGTTAACGCTACACCAAAACAATCAGTTCATTTCAAGCAGTCACAAATGGCACCTCTATTGGTACATTTAGGGAATATTGCTGTTGGAATATTGCAGGCAAGAAAGTCAAAGTCAGGTTGCCAGGCATATAAACGTGCATCAGAGTAAAATCAGTCGACTTTGGCACCGGTTCCAAGCCACTGGTTTAGTTGAAGACTGACATCGCAGTGGACGACCCAGAGTGACAACAGCAGCCGATAATCGCTTTATTCGGTTTCGTCACGTCAGAGACAGGTTTTCAACAGCTTCCTCAACTGCAAAGGCGTTGCCTCCAGGAGGCCATGTGTCTGATCAAACTGTTCGGAACAGACTGCATAATGTTGGAATATAGGCTCGACGACCACACCGAGGACCTGTCCTTACGCTTCACCACCGCCAAAATCGACTTCTTTTGGCCAACCAACGTCGTCCCTGGGCAAGTGACAATCAGTGGAGACGTGTTGGGTTCAGTGACAAATCTTTCTTTTTGTTGCAGCGTCAGGATAGACGACGTAGGGTCTACCGTAGACAAAATAAAGGTGTAGCCTGAAAATGAGTTGATAAAGCTCTGCTGTACTAATGATGTAGGTGTAATGGTATTAGGAATGATCAGTTACAACGGAAGGAGTAAACTGGTGCACACTGAAGGAAGCTTGAATGGGCAATGATACGACCATTAAATTCTTCAACCAAATGTTCTTCTATTTTGGGATGCCCACATATATCGTTTTTTAACAGGACAACATCAGACTCCATTCTGCACAACTGACCACGCAGTTCCTGGCTGCCAATAACATTCAAACCCTTCCCTGGCCATCTCTGTCTGTAGCCATGTCACATTCAGTGCCTGTGGGATGAGCTGCAAAAGATGTGTTTGTAGTCGAAACGTTGCACCGAATAAGATTTGTTACTTTCATGATGTTTGTTACCTATCAACACACAGCCTCAAGACCAGTCTTTTCAACGAATTCATTTCTTAGTTTACATCGTGAAAATCAGCGTCCGGCCATACAGTTCAAAACATTGGGATCTCATGCCTAAGACCCAGGTTCGAATCCTGGATAGGGTTTTTTGTTTGTTTCGTTTTTGTTTCAATCGGGGGGGGGGGGGGGGGGCGCATTAATTGTAAACCAGCACATACCGCATCGACAGCACTCGCGATACGGGTCTGACTGCATGGCAAATTGGTCTATTACTTTTTGACTGTACTTATGTTGACCGACACCGAAAGTTGACATCATTGTCACTGATGCGGCGGTGCACACATATTTTCAGTGAAAGGTCCCTTTTTCACGCCTTTCATGCGTTTTGGGTGTGTAGGGCTAAACCTATATTTTATAGACCAAACGGCACTTTGTGGTAGATGAGATTGCATCGCGCCGGCTGCCTTTACTTCCCATGTCTGTACCTGGTACCCACTTAAGGCTGGGTCGACCTGGGAGCCAAGATCTTTTTTTAAAAATTTTCGGCCCCCATCAGGAACCGAACCCACAACCTTCCGATCCGCAGCTGAGCAACTATCCGCTACACTATCGCGGCTCATATTAACAATAAAAGACTTCTTCTTAATGGGAGCGCCGTAGTGTAGCGGCTAGACGCTGACCTGCGGTTCATATGGTCATGGGTTCAAATCTTTACAGAGTTAAACGTTCAAGAAAAATGACTTTGGTTGACCCAGTAAATGGGTACCAGTAAAGTCTTTAGAAATGGCGGCCGAAGTGATGTTGACTTGGTTGCGTAACCTTTACAGGACGTTGCAGAACCAACATCAGCAGCCCCTGGCTGTTGTGTGGTTTCTCTAGGAATATTTACGTCCAGTAGTTTGCCATTGTCTCTGGACGGGCGGCCCCCTGATACCGCTGTCGAAACCGACGCAAGGCGCATGGCCCGCAGCTGGGATCGAACCCGGCACCCTGGCATTAAGAAGCGTTCGCATCGACTTAGCCACAGAGCCGACTGATATTGATTTCTTGTTCTTCTTCTCTTCCACCTTGTACCTCAGCGAAGTGTCGGGGGAGATGTAATGTTCGTTGATGAGCTCTGTCAAGAGCATTATTAATCAAGAGCACTATTAAGACTGATGTTCATTTCTGTAAGGCTGTCCTTAATGCCATCACTCCATATTTTCCGAGGTCTTCCACTCGCTCTATACCCGTTGTAACGTTTTAGTGTGGCTCGCTGTGGCGGATAGTACCAGGGCATTCTTGTTAGGTGTCCAAACCACTTCATTTGTTGTTCTTTGATGATCTGTAAGACTGGCTTTGTTCCTAGCATTTGTCTGATTTCATGATTTCGTATTCTGTCTTTCCTTGAAACTCCTTCAGCTCTTTTAAGGCATTTCATCTCTGTTGTCACAATTTTACGTTCATTGGAGGATGTAAGTGTCCACGTTTGGCATTGATAGCATAGTGTTGGCCAAAAACTAGTTCTGAGAAGATTCACTTTAGGACTCCGATGTATCTGCTTGTGTCTCAACAGGGGAGATAGTTGACATTAGCTTTGGCACATCTGGAGCTAATTTCTCTCATTTTGAATTAAATCCGCTCTTCACAGTGTCCCCATAGGGGTAATCTGACAACTGACAGACTAACTAACTTAGAATCTGTGCCACACGGAACAGGTTATCCTGTCTGTTTCCAGCCTTATATTTCCTGCTGCCGTTCTTTTAGTAGAGATGGGTAGCAGGCTCAGAGATTAGCTGCTACGGCGCCTCTGGGTGGTGAGCTACTATATAAAGCGCATGTGGCGAAGGCTGCTTGGGATCAAAACGGATAGTGCAATAGAATAGAAAGGGAATTTATACACTGAAATGCTAATTAAACGTCGGTTGGGGTGGGATAGGAGAGGGGGTGGTAAAGGTTTTAGAACGGGGTTGGGGCGGATGAGAAAGTTCAGGAAGGGTTTGGGGGCGGGTGGTAAAAGTTGTAGAAGAAGGTGGGCGCGGGTGGTAAAGGTTCTGGAAGGGGGTGGGCGGGTTGTAAAGGTTCTGGAAGGGGGTGGGCGGGTGGTAAAGGTTGTAGAAGAAGGTGGGCGCCGGTGGTAAAGGTTGTAGAAGAAGGTGGGCGCCGGTGGTAAAGGTTCTGGAATTTGGTAAAGGTACTGGAAGGGGAAAATGAAGCGGACATCTAATCAGATTGCGGTTGGTGCTATTAGCATGGCGACTCTTCGCTGGCTGCTGAAGAAGGGCACGGAGCATGTGTGGAAATGTCCTGGGTGTAGTGGTCACATTTCCTTACTGACTGATTCATTCATTTATTTGTAGAACTATTTATGGCATTATGACTCCTAACATTTATGCCTAAAGTATAGACCTTTTAATGCCTAACTACAGCTGACTTTTATGAAAGAGTTAATCTTATACTCACAAGAAAAAACGAAAATTGCGTAAGATTAGAAACAACTGTGTCAGCATCTTTCCTATTCGAAATAAATTGGTATATTCCTTGTCTCTGATATATTTCGTGTAAGCATTTTGCTCTTTAATTCTTCTGTCTTGTACTTTTAACGTTTTGTAAGTCACAGAAAATTGCCTGTCTTCCCCCTACCGGTAGCTTGTCATTGTGATCAATCTAAGATTTCAAAAACTCACCGCGAATGAAACTATGGGTCAAACAGAGATAATTATTACGACTGGCATCTACCCCCGGTGATTTTCTCAAGATAAGTACTGTCACGCGGGTACTTGATTAGGAACTTTCTAAGCTTTCAGACGGGTTAAACCTACATAATCCACTATATGGATAATTATATACATTACACGAGATCACTCGTTGGTCTGAGAGTATCCAATGTAGTGGTAACTATACCTTTCACATCAGACAGTGACGTCTGTGTTATCTGATCAGAGAGGTAGGTTGCGGTAATGTTTAGAGTGTCGGCTGGAAGGTCTAAAGTTCAAATCCACAACCAGGGGTATTTGTTTTCTACACTGGCCTTGGCCAAAATTTGAGCTTATTCCAAGGAGTGTGATAGCTCGATTCAGTACTAGAAACGGTGCTTTATTAATGTCCTACCCCAAACAGGGAAAATCCACAGGTCACGGGACAGTCTAATACTTCAGGGGTGGCAGACAGGCTGCACGCAGTCGTGGGACCTAGGCTGCACTCGCTAGTGAGACGTAGGTGGTTTGGGTTTAGGGCCAGTTCAAGATGTTTTGGGGTCGTTAAAAGCATCAGCACGCCGGGAAACCCAGTCTTACCACCATCTAAAATGTTGAACTGTCCTGTAACGTCATCTGGGAGTAGAATAATAATAAAGCACCATAGAAACTTATTTATATGATGGTGTCCCAATTTACACATAACCAGTTGTAGGTAAACTCCATTAATAAGTTAGTGGGACTAGTCTACCGTGGGCGTCGCTGACTGTTGTTGTCTGGCATTTACGTTTTTATTTCCGAGAAAGAGACGGCCTGTGACATAGGTTTTGTCACTCTCTAGTGGGGTTGTGTGTTAGACCAAGTATCTAAATGTTTTAGAAGTGTTGAAAGCTCTGGAATGGTGAAATATACAACACGCGGTTTGAGCGCTAGTGCGGAATATCGCCGTGACCTTGTGTGAAAGTCGGATCCCTCGAGGCTGACCTATCAGATTAAGGTGGTCAGTAGGTCGTCCAATCAGAAGCGAGCTAGTGTGTAGCGGTGTGTAAATGGGGAGATCAATGTAAAATTTACACTAAAGAAACACATCCTGAGAATAAACAAGCAGATAATTATCAAACAAAGCCACGGATAGATGCCTGTGACTTTACTAAAAAGTAATTACCCCAACAGAGCCTCAAAAAAGCCCTTAATAGCATGGTCTGCTAGTATAGAGGGGGTGGGGGGGGGGGGGGAGGCTGCGTGGTCTCGAGGCATGGCATCCTCCACGAGTGCTGGAGGTCCCGGGTTCAGGCCCCGGTGAAGACTGGGGAAAAAAAAAACCACCTTGGCAGTTTGAAATCGTAAAGAGTAGCCTAACGGTGCTGCACGGGCAAAACTTTGAGTTAAAAATACACCCAAAGTATTTAAGGAACCTCGCCGGTGCTACGGAGTTCGACACTCACAGCGCTGAGTTTCTTCGGACTCAGACTTGAATTAGAAGTAGAACGGAGCACTTATGGGTTACTACCCTTGTGCCACAATTTTGATCCGTTGTATAATCCTTTAAAGCTAAGCATGGTCTGGAATGACTAAACAGGGTCCCATTTCCGAAACATCCTGAAGGGGAAGGCAGAATCAAGGTTCTTCGGTCAGCTTTTTAGTCAAAGTTGAACCTGATAAGCCACAGCCAGGTAATTAGCGAAAAGATTTTTAAAAAAAAGTTAATAAAGTGTTATATTGGAAGTTGCCTGTCCTTCCTAACAATAACATTACCTCCTTCTCCCCTCAGTGCCATCATAGTAGGCACTGGACTTTTATCAGAATTGGGCACGTAGGCCCGTCGTATATTCGGCCCTTCTAAGCATTCATCTTTCAGACGGCAGCTGCATTGTATATATCAAACATATTATGATATTTTAAAATGCAAAGTAGGCACTGGACTTCTATCAGAATTGGGCACGCAGGCCCGTCGTATATTCGGCCCTTCTAAGCATTTATCTTTCAGATGGCAGTTGCATTTTATTTATTAAACATATTATGGTGTGTCACAATTCATTGTAAATTAGAAACACACGGGCATGGATGATAAATGCAAATACCTTTAAAAATACATTCACAAAATGTACAGGCATACACACCCGTAGATATAAAACCTACTCGCATGTACGCACTGACTCATAGGCGCAACGCACACAGACACAACACACTCACATATACAACATTATACACAGACAAAACACTCTCACATATACAACAATATACACAGACACAACACTTTTACATATACAACATTATACATAGACACAACACTCTCACATATACAACAGTATACACAGACACAAAGTTCTCACATATACAACATTATACACAGACACAACACACTCACATATACAGCATAATACACAGACACAACACACTCACATATACAACATTATACACAGACACAACACTTTTACATATACAACATTATACACAGACACAACACTTTTACATATACATTATACACAGACACAAAGTTCTCACATATACAATATTATACACAGATTCAACATTCTCACATATAAAACTTTCAGTTCTAAGGGTATAAGTAATGTTTGGTATACGTACTGTCTGGTATAGTACTGTTTGGTGTACGTACTGTTTGGTATACGTTCAAGGATCAAGAACAGATTAAGTACTTAAACCGAGGCGCTACTACAATTACTTTGCTTTTATCATGGCAGTCATCCATCCTTATTGCCATCAGTTCCGCAAATTTTAGTAGGGGCTTGTTTATAAAAAAAATAATAACTTCTGAGGTGCTGTTCCCATCAACCACATGCTTGAGTCTAGCAGACGACATTCTGTGGAAGAATTAGCCTCTATCCCCCTGATTAATGATAACAGGAAAACATTGTTTTGAATCTTTCAGGAAATGGGGAAGTAACGACACCCGGCAGAAGAACATAATTACCATCAATTCCGGATTTAGGCGTAAGCTAAACAAGACACAGCTTAGAGCTCTGCCAATCTGCAGGCAGCGTAAAAATGTCAGAATGCCGATTTATAGATGCCGATTTATAGACTTAATCGCAGGTTCGGCATTTGGAAGCAGTGCAAGAATACTTTAGTTCTGTGGGCTTAACACATGTTACTGCTCTTTTTCTGCATACATTATTGAGTAAGATTTGAAAGTGCTTTGCTGGAAGACAAAAATCGTCACGTTTAGCCAGCATACCCGAAGCTGTAGGTTACAATTGTGACCATGTTATGTGCGCTTATCACACTAGCTTACCATTTACGCCGCCAAGAGCCCCGAAAAGGACTCCTGCAGTGTTGGTGCAATCAAAGGAGACAGACGTCAATACTGTCCCGACCGGCGACCAAGTCGTCTAGAGGCGAGCCAATGGGCGACCTGGTCGCCGATGAAGATTTGAATTACTTGTAAACTGATCATCTTCTCTCTGTCTGTACAACTGTCAGCCTAGCTTTTCACTTGCCTGTCTGCCTGTCTTGTTCGGATAGACTGGCTATAAGTATGTCTGCATATCTCTCTGTCCACTCATCTGGCAGTCTGTTTGTATTGTCTGACAGCCTGCTGTTCTGTTTCAGATACTGTTTTTTTATTTTTTAAATAAGTAAATGCATATGTGTGTGTGCGTGTGTGTCTGTCTGTCTGTCTGTCTGTCTGTCTGTCTGTCTGTGTGTCTGTCTGTCCGTGTGTGTGTGTGTCTGTGTGTGTGTGTGTGTGTGTGTGTCTGTCTGTCTGTCTGTCTGTCTGTCTGTCTGTCTGTCTGTCTGTCTGTCTGTCTGTCTGTCTGTCTGTCTGTCTGTCTGTCTGTCTGTCTGTCTGTCGGTCTGTCTGTCTGTCTGTCTGTCTGTCTGTCTGTCTGTGTCTGTCTGTCTGTCTGTCTGTCTGTCTGTCTGTCTGTCTGTCTGTCTGTCTGTCTGTCTTTGACATAAACGTACAAAACACTATCACAGCAGACTACCACAGCATACCCATACAACATTTAACAAACCCTTACAACATACCATTGCACTATACTAATACCATATTCCACCACAAATACCGCCACAATATAATACAAAACTTAACCAAATAAACACTCACCCCATCACAGCATATCTTCACAATATATCACCACAATAGACCCACACAACATACACTCCCGTGAGGGTAGACTTTCTCAGTGTGATGCAAAAGTTCAGATTGTATTTTGATTTTCCTTACGGTGCCGACTGATGTGGCTATCTCTCTGTATTAGAGCACATCACGACCCTGACAACATATCTTCGCAACATATCACCAACATACACCATCACAGCAGATCATCGTTTGAGGTTTGAACAACCGCTCAACACCACGACACAAGGGTAGTAGCCCATAAGTGCTCCGTTCTACTTCTAACTCAAGTCTCTGCGTCCAAAGTGGCTCTGTAGTACCGACGAGGTTCCTGACATATTTTGGGTAGATTTTCAACTCCAAATTTTGCCCGGGCAGCGCTTTTAGGCTACTCGTTACGATTTCCAACTGTCAAGGTATTTGTTACATGCGGAACAATACACACGGGCGTCTGATCTCACTACCCAAAAGACCAGGGGAAATTACTAGAAGTCCACTGAAAAAAAAAAGCTCCCTGCTTTTCACAAGGGTTTACATCCAGACCTCTAGCACTCAAAGCGGACGCAATGCCTCGAGACCACGCAACCCCTTTCCTTCTCATCCCCCCCCATGCCCCGCCCCCAGCATATCATCACTGTAAACTATTATTGTTCTGATTATGCGCCCTTACTGGACTTACTGTCATCAAAAACAGAGTTTATCCTGTTCCTTTTTCTCCCCCCCCCCCCCCCGCCCCAACTACTTCCTCTCCTCAACCTCCTGCCTCAGTCTTCTGTTGCTTGCGCCTTCAAAAGTGCGGTTGGCATGTTTTGGTATAATTAACAGCTATGCTGCAGTATCTGAGCCTTTGGACCCAACATATCCGATTTTCGCAAATCTTAAACAGTCCTCTCTTACTGCATGCTTGCTAGAGGGCGGCAGGCCTTTTACCACCACCCATACCCCCTTTCCCTCCCCGGAATTCACAGAGGAATTCCGGTCAAAATGGACGCTAGGCAGGGGCACTGTTTGGAGCCGAGGCAATTTTGCTTTTGCTGGACGGTGGCCAATGCATTTTTGTTCCATTTGTAGACAGAATATAGTTTTGTCGCTCAGTTTTTGAGTTGAATGCATGGCGTGACACTGTGAGCTGCGGATTTCATTTGGAAGGTGGGCGTTGAGGCACCCGAAAAAAGGTTGGAGACCACTGTTGTAGAGTGGTATATTTTCATATGAAAACCACTGGCGGATAGGACGAAAAAAAAAAGAGTGTTACGAAGCTATGTCCATAATCCCCAAGCGACGCAAACGCCGACGGAAACATCCCAGACAGGCTTTATTAACAAAGCACATGTGAAATTCATAAGGTAACCATGGACACGACACGTCCGCACACTGTGTGCACAGGCAGTGAGTTTCCCGTTGACAGTTCAATAGTCGAATCAAAAGACTTCAATGGTCGCCTATCGTGTGGACAACAAAGTGGAGACTGATTTATGGGCGGTCTGTTGGTGTAGAAGACATAAAAAACAAGACTGATTGACAGAGTGGCCAGGTGGGGGTCGGACTGGGTTGTGTGATTACAGTTAATTATAGTAAAACGATGTTAAGATTGTAGAAGTACATTTCTTCCCCAATTGTACAAGTAAGTAAAGGTCTCTTTTCCACGCCTTTAGGTGTATAAGGCATATAGGTCTAGACATATATTTTTATAGACCAATCGGCACAAGATGGGTGATGTGATCAGCATCACCCCGACGGTCTTTACTTCCCGGGACCGCACCTGGTACACACACGGGGCTAGGTCGACCTGGGAGTCAAAAACATTTTTGAAAAAAGTTCGGCTACTCCAGGGAGCAAAGCCACGACCTTCCTATCTGCGCAAGAGCGTCTGGCCGCTACGCCACGACGATTCCGCTTTCCCTGTTGTGTAATTTCGAAATGAGATCTAACCGGAAAATGGCTAGGGTAAAATTTTCTCAGGATGCCGTAAGTAAAAAGTAATCACTTTATCTCAGTTCCTCCTTCGCGACAACCGTGTCAACTAGTAGTCGTTCCTTTCCGATTCCAGCAACAACCGTGTCAACTATAGTCTTTCCTTTCCGATTCCAGCGACAACCGTGTCAACTAGTAGTCGTTCCGTTACGATTCCAGCGACAACCGTGTCAACTGGTAGTCGTTCCGTTCCGATTCCAGCGACAACCGTGTCAACTGGTAGTCGTTTCGTTCCGATTCCAGCGACCACCACACAGAATCATCATCATCAGGTGCTTTGTCGACTGGCTTGAGCGATCATGCCTCTCAACGATCCGCGATACCCTGCAGCATGTATCAGTTCGTGTGCTGACACACCTCCATGACAAGCAACAAGACTGTCAAGGATCTTTTGTCGCTGTCCTCCTCTATCCTTCCTTCCACAGATCCTTCCAGTGGTCTCAACATTTTCCATTTGTCCTCTTCTCATAACATGGCCGCAAAATGATGACTGTCTCTTTCAGACGTCTGTGATGATTTGTCTTCAGGCTCCCGCCTCTTTCAAAACCTCTTGGCTGCACTTTTTGGCTGTCTAAGGTATTTTATGCTGTAAAACCACATCTCTGAGGCCCAAAAAAATAACTTGTTTGGCCTGAGTTGAATGAAAGTATGTAAGGCAGAAGATTGTGGATAGATATGACACAACACGGCATGGAATTGAAGAAAAAGAGATAAACTAAACCTTGTAATGGTGTTTAATTACTGAGTATTCGTTTATAGTTACATTTTTTTTTTTTTTTTTAGATTTGTTATTACATGTAAAGTCATTAAGAACAAAAAAATATTAATAAAAAAATAAATAAAGATTATTACTGGGCACTTAAACGCAGCACATGCCTCACTAGTCTGCCTGCTTCTTCTTAAAGTCCATGCCGTGTGGCATTGGTAGTCATGTCTATACACAACCTTCTGTCTCGTGCACTTTCAGTCAACTCTGATACAGATGATCCTCCATGCCAGGATGTCAAACTGTCCAGCACGTGTTCCCTCGGTCTCCCTCTGCCTCTTCTCCCCTCCAGCTTTCCTACTGTAACGATGTACTATAGTTTTTCTCTTTCTTCTACTTCTTCTTTCTTTTTCTTTTTTAAAATCTTTTTCTTTTTTTAATTATTCCTCTATTTCTTCTTCTTGTTCTACTTCATTCTTCTTCATCTTCTTCTTCTTCTTCTCTACTTTTTATCTCTTCTTTTTATGTATCTCCTCACACACACACACACTCTCACTTTCTCACACACATATACTGTATACACAATTTTCGATTTTGCCCATGTTGTCTCATGCTTCCCTCGATATTGAAACCATTAATCATCTATCAAATCACACTGATAAAGCAGACATATTTTTCTCATTCAAACTAAAGGCGAACTTCGAAATGCGCAATATTTCTTTTATTGGCACCAAAAATAAGCGGTTCAATAAATATTTGTAAAAATACTGCACCTGCAAGTAATAGTAGAACTTTTACCCCACCAGGACATCACACAAGCGATAAACTCCTGATGACACAAAGTCCCACAATGTTGATGAGGATCACCCGTGGAGAGGTCCCAGAAACCGCGTTCAGCCATTAGGCTATATTAATGGCCGCGCTATATTGTGGCCCCTGGCTTCAAAATAACGAAAAATTGCATCCCACAAGGAAATGACTACGGTTTACTGCTCCTGCTTAGTAAAGTCAAAAACTACATTTTAAAATTATATATGCAAATGTAAGATTCTAATTTGACCTAACTGCAGAGTTATTTGATGCCTTCGGCTGAACTTAGATTAAATATGATTAGTATATGACCAAGAAAAATGGCTTGTCTGATAAGGGCAGTGATGGTGGAGCAGGTCAAGATAACTTGGAGTTGAAATAGACTGGAGTGGAGGCATTAAGAGTGATCCTCCATGCCAGGATGTCAAACTGTCCAGCACGTGTTCCCTCGGTCTCCCTCTGCCTCTTCTCACCTCCAAGCTGGCTGCTCAAAAAGCTGCTGCTAGGAGACTTTTACAGGCCAACTGTTTCTCAGCAAAAGAGAAATTAGTAAAAGGGCGAAAATGACTGTTTACCTTCTTCTTCTTCTTTTTTCTTCTTCTTCTTCTTCTTCTTCTTCTTCTTCTTCTTCTTCTTCTTCTTCTTCTTCTTCTTCTTCTTCTTCTTCTTCTTCTTCTTCTTCTTCTTCTTCTTCTTCTTCCTCTTCTTCTTCTTCTTCTTCCTCTTCTTCCTCTTCTTCTTTTTCTTTTTCTTCTTCTTCTTCTTCTTCTTCTTCTTCTTCTTCTTCTTCTTCTTCTTCTTCTTCTTCTTCTTCTTCTTCTTCTTCTTCTCTTCCACCTTGTACCTCATCAAAGTGTCGGGGGGAGATGTAATGTTCGTTGATGAGCTCTGTCAAGGGCACTAGTAAAGACTTATGTTCATTTCTGTAAGACTGTTCTTAATGCCATCACTCCATATTTTCCGAGGTCTTCCACTCGCTCTATACCTGTTGTAACGTTTTAGTGTGGCTCGCTGTGGAACATAGTATCATGGCATTCTTGTTAGGTGTCCAAACCACTTCATTTGTTGTTCTTTGATGACCTGTAAGATTGGCTTTATTCCTAACATTCGTCTGATTTCATGGTTTCGTATTCTGTCTTTCCTTGAAACTCCTGCAGCTCTTCTAAGGCATTTCATCTCTGTTGTCACAATGTTACGTTCATTGGAGGATGTAAGTGTCTACGTTTAGCATTGATATGACTGTTTACCGCTCTACCGATATGCCAGTCCTGAGCTACGGGTGTGAGTCATGACAACAGCTCACAGAAGCCAGCTTCAGGCCTCCGAAATGAGATATCTGAGGAAGATGGTCGGAATGACAAAAAGGTACCAAATCTGGCAATCAAAAAATATAAAAGAATCTTGAAACCCAAGTCTAAAAGGCTCGAGTGGACCAGTCACACCTACGATGACATGTATGCAGAATGGGAGACGATTGGCCATCGTGGCAGGAATGTGAAGCCAGGTGCCAGAGAACCAGCCACCAGGACGACCCAGAGTTTGCTGCGAAGACAACATCTGGCAGTCCCTGAAGAGGAAGCTGCAGATAGAGAAGTCTGTCGATATCTGTGACATACCTTTGCACCCATAGGTAAATGAGGATCGACTGCTTTAGCATGGGTCAATGAATATGCTTCAGAAGATAGCAGCAGGTGGTATGCGCTCTGAATTGATAGAAAGCATTCGAAAATCGCAATTAACCTCCGTACCTTGGATCTACACACCGTGTCATGCGGGCGTTAAGGGAAATCAGCATGCGGACCAACTGGCATGCACTGCACTAGGGATTGCGGGAAAAGGCATGGACAGAGCAGCTATCGTCAACGCTGTACGGACTGGGCTAGTGGATAATGAGGAATCCCTGACACTAACACGATTGCGTGACATGGGATTAAAGCATGATGAAGCATGTCTATGCTGTCTTTGAGGCCGAGATAGGAGACAGTATAACAGCTTTTCATGGGAACATTTAGTAGAAGTGCTTTGGAAGGGCTACAGCATCGGAAGACTGAGACCGCGTGGGAATGCCCAATGTGCAGTGACGTCGATTGTGATAACATAACATAACTTTAATGTTTTCCTTCTGGTTGTTTTGACCATTCTTCCTTTCCAGACGATAGTGGTGGGTTGTGCTGCGTGAGAAGTCATGGGAATCGCAGCTCATGGTTAAGACGACAGTGCGATTTGCAAGACACAATCGCGCTAAGAAGAACCTGTTCCACAATTGTAACAAGCGTTTTCAAGACCACAGTTGCAGATGCTCAGTTATTAACGTAAATGCGAGCAGTTTCCCTGTTATACCTATTCCTCTCCTGATTCTCTCTCTCACCCCCCCCCCCACCTTTCCCACACATATACATATAGTTCACTACAATATGTTCTATGTCATTCTCTTCGCAAAATTTACCGGATGCCGGTATCATTCGCAGCTTTCGAATCCCGAGTGTATATACCATCATAGTAGAGATAGATCATCATTGACATTTTCTACCGATCTGTAACTCACCAAAGAGGATGACGACGGGACTCTTCTTTTGTTCTTTCTTAGATGTTTTTGTCTGTGCTGTGTATTGTTATCATTAGACTTGATGAAAGACAAGTGGGGCTGGGGAAGGGAGGAGGGGGAGGGCGGGGGTAGAGTGGCACGTACTGAGTTATTTCCTTCTTGTTCCTACTCTTTTTTTTATCACTATTACTATTGCTGCTGCTGCTGCTGCTGATGCTGCTGATGCTACTGCTGATGCTGCTGATGCTGATACTGCTGCTGATGCTACTACAACTTTTAATACCACCATGAACTCTCCTCTTCTTTTATGCCTTTTCTTTCTTCCCTTCCTTCTCTTCCTAATCCATTTTCCCTTTCTTACTGCCTGTCTTCTGCTTCTTTCTTATTTCTTCTTATTTCTTTTTTTCTTTTTCCTCTTCTTCTTCTTTTTCTTCTTCTTCTTCTTCTTCTTCTTCTTCTTTTTTTTCTTCTTTTTCTTCTTCTTCTTCTTCTTCTTCTTCTTCTTCTTCTTCTTCTTCTTCTTCTTCTTCTTCTTCTTCTTCTTCTTCTTCTTCTTCTTCTTCTTCTTCTTCTTCTTCTTCTTCTTCTTCTTCTTCTTCTCTTTTTCATCTTTTTCTCCTTTATGTTTTGTTTATTTTCTCCGTCTTTTTGCTGCTATCTTCTTCTCTTCTCCCCCCCCCCCCTCCCTTTTGTTCTATCTTTATCTTCTTTCTTCTCACAGCTCATGTCATGTGGCGATGGTATTCATGTCTGCCCAAAACATTTTGCCTTGCTGTAAATGAAAAGCGATCATTCCAGCGCCGCTTAATAAAAACATCCAACGAGCACCCAGTATGGCTCCGAGATATATGATCTTTTTGTTATGTGAGTTTTCTTACATCGGCGTATACCAAATATTAGATCATAAACAAAACCTTAGGCTTTGTGTGGAAAAATGCAGTGTTGGAACATACTAGCACTTTCATAGGAGGATGAACTGCAACAAGAAAACTTAAATGTTAGAACAGGGTATACCTGGTGCTTAGCTTTGGTTGGGAGCTGGTGTATGAGTGATGCTCTGACAGGGAGATGTTCAGGACAACAATGGTCTCTACATTACTGCTCCTAATGTTGTGCTATGTAGAGGGAGAACTCTTTTGTCTGAATTGTTATCGCTAGCAGCTTTGAGTTTCATGCCTCCATATGGCACAATGAAATACTTTATCGTCTTCTTCTCTAGTTCTGTTCTGCCTTTCAGTGTCAGGGTTTAGAGAGGCATTGGGTACGAGCCTTGGTGTTTGATATATATACGCTGTTATTTATGGCCTCAAATATTCCATCCATCGCTTGCAAAGTGGGTTTCTTGCTCTGATTCCACAACGTCTGACAGGGCTGTCTATGGTTCATTTTCTAGGGGTAGACTTGACACATGTTCGAACCATCTGATTTGTTTTCTCTTGACTTAGTTTAGTACTGTTTCCGTCCCGTCTTTTTCAATCATTTCTTCATTTCCGATCCCGTACTTTCTATTTTTAGACGCTCGCCGCGGATCGGAAGGTCGTGGGTTCGCTCCATGGCGGAGCCGGAATTTTTTCAAAAATGACCTTGCCTCCCAGGTCGACCCAGCCTTGAGTAGGTACCGGGTGCAGCGCCGGGAAGTAAAGGCGACCGGTGTGGTACATCACCCATCTTGTGCCGATTGATCTATAAAAATATAGGTCTAGCCCTATATGCCCTATATGCCTAATGGCATGGAAATAGTTTTTTACTTTACTTCACTTTTACTTTACTTTTACTTTCTAGTTTTAATAGAACACGAACGTGGAAAGACGAGAATTTACCATAAAAATATCATGTGGAAAGGCGGAAAGTTGCCGAAAAATTATCGTGTGGAAAGATGGAAAATGGCCAGATAATTATCTTGTGGAACGACGGATCGTTAAAACCCTCTTGTTGATCTGATAACTTATTGTAAATACAAATACCGAGACAATTTACATTCTTTAGTCATGAGAAGGAGAAAGGAGAACATAGTGACGATATGGGAGATTGAGGATACAAGATGCAGAGGAAGAAAAAAGGCATTGTTTGCGAAGTCGATCGGAGACTCGCTTTCAAATCCCACTGCGACTCGCTGTAACCCACGGCCGGTATTCGAAACCGGGCGGTTCCCGGGGGTTCACCCAGCCTCTAGGAAATGGGTACCATGTATGATCGTTGCTGTAGCTACTGAGTTACGTGCGGACGGCGACACAGGCGGACAGTTTCTTATCAGCTGTCCGTACTGGTGGCAGAGCACCTTATGGTTTATAACCGTGTGCAGTGACAATGGTTCACATCTCCCGTCTCTACCTTTACCTTTTAGAGATAGACTTATTGAGAGGATGCTGAACAGTTTGTCATTATTCTGTGTCAGAACTGATTGTTTTTGTTGTTATTGATCCAGCAGCGCATGAGATTTCGCCCAACGCCATGTAGTGGAATTTACATGTTTTCACAAGCTGTTCTTTTCCTTCGTACAAGGTGTTCCACTTGTCTGGTCTCGGAGGGAGAAGCATTCTTCTAATCTTGTTGAGTTTTGGGCACTCAAAGAGATGATGGTCAACAGTTTCGTAGGGGTAGTTACATAGCTGGCACTCTGGGGAGTGTTGTGGCTGTATTCTGTTTAGATGTCCATTGAGTGGAGTATGTTGTGTTCTGAGTCTGAAGATGGTGGCCTGGTCCCTTCTTGTTAAATGGTTAATCTGTCGTTAGGATCAGGACTAGCCATGTGTCTATAGACCTCTCTTCCAGTATCTCCCATGGCCCATTTGTTCAGCCAAGTCTCTTTGTTTATAGCTTTTAAAAGTGTTTTTGCTGTCTGTAAGGTTGTCGCTGTAGGTGGTTGTTTTGTGTTGCTCCTTACTTTGCCAATCTGTCAGCTCTGTCATTGCCTGGTGTGCCGGAGTGACCTGGAATCCACTGCATCACTATTCTGATGTTGTATGAGGTAATAAGCTGATCAGCATCTAGGACAATCTTGGCTATGTTAGTTCTGCAGCGTTCACTGCCCTCCAGAGCTTGAAGAGCAGACATTGAAGCTGACAATATTTTGGGCCTTTGAGGGATAATCATCCATTACAGCCTTTAGGTGGTATACTGCTGTTTCCAGTGCAATTATTTCAGCTCCATAATTTGAGCAGAATTCCCCGCATGCATAAAATATCTCTTCAGTAGATTCAACGGCAAACTACCTTCTGCAAATTTTGCCAAGAATCCATAACAATCATGTGGAGGGGTATATGCCTGGGAAGAGAGGAAGAGGAAGGCCAAGGAGAAGATGGGTGCAGGATGTGGCAGATGATCTCCAGATGGGTGTATCAGACGCAGGACATCTTGCTCAGGATAGGAAGGTTTTCCGGAGGGTTGTTATGGCAGCGAGGTTCCGCGAGGGTCATGCTACTGAATGAATGAATGAAGATTCATCAGGATAACCTATGTAGATTCCGTAACCTGCTTTAATGGTAGCTTTGAATGCAGATCCATCAGAATATACATGTACCCATTCTTCGGGGTAAGAATCAATGGTCTTTAGTGATGAGTTCATAAGGGTGATTGGACCGGACTGTTTAGTTTTTCCGTCTACCAATTTTAACCTGACTTCTGGAGCTTTAAAGCGAGCATGTGGTGTTAAGTTTCTTGCAACATTCTGAGTGCCCTGACGTCTTTCTGGGAGGTGGTATCTGTCCTGTACCTCATCTACACAGTGTAAAACCCATTTGTGCTTTATTCTTTGTTTGTATTCCCAATTTTCTATAAGGTGTCTATTAGGATGGTTAGGATTTCTTCTAATGCATCTTTCATAAATGTTTTAAGTGGCTTTTTCTCTCCGCAACCCGAGGGGTTCCACATTTGTATGGATTTCACATGCAATAGTTAGAGTAGACCGCATAGCTCCGCTGATTAATTGGAGGGAATTATTTTGTACTCTGTCAAGAGACTCTAGGTTTGTCTTGGAGCAGGTTGCAAGCAGCAAGTTGTTATACTCTATCACAGAGTGAACATATCCAAGATACAAGTCCCTCAGAGTTTCCTTGTCTGATCCTCAAAGCTGTACCTGCAAGTCTCTTCAATAAATGCAACCGCTTCAATTCCTTATGTTCTCAGTATGATTCTTGAGGCTCAGCTGCCGGTCAAGTGTGACTCCAAGATATGTAGGATGATCTTCTTTCACCACTTAGTGCTTGTCTAACCTCAGGTTAATATTCTTCCTTGCAACTTGGTGGCTTTTGGTAAAGATTGTGCTTATCAGCGTATAAGGCTTTTTCGGCCTTGATTTGTTCCGGCAAGTCGTTGATATAGATTAAAAACAGTGTACAGCTCAATGATGAGCCTTGTGGCAAGCCCTCCTCCAAGACTTCTTTAGATGAGATTGCGTTCTGTGTCTTAGCTTGGATTGTTCTATCTATCAGAAAATATTTAACCGTTATACAATCTGCCATGTATTCCTATGCTCATCTTCATCAGGAGACCTTTCCTCCATTCTATGTCATAGGCCTGCTAAAGTTCGACAAAGTTGGCGACTGTATGCTTCTTATTCTGGAAGCCATCATGTACTCTTTGTGTCAGTCTGAACAGCTGGTCTTCTGTACAGCTGTTGGTTCTGAAGCCTGCCTGTTCACGGCATAGAACACCAGAAATCTCGAGGAACCAATACAAGCGCCTATTTATCATTCTTTCTGCAACTTTGTCCAAGCATGATGTTAAGGACATCTGGTGGTAGCTTTTGGGGTCGTCTGGAGGCTTATTGGTTTTAAGTATGAGAACAATTTATGCATTTCTCTATGCCTTTTAAAGTTTGCCTGATCTCAATGTCTTATGAATTAGCCTGAGAACTACTACTCTGCCAAACCGGCCTAGATGTAGCAGCATTTCGTTGTGAATCTTTTCTGGACCTGCGGATTTTCTAGGTTTTAATTTCTTCACTGCTTGTTCTAATTCATCCATGCTAAATTCATCTTCAAAAAGGGAGTCACTGGCTGTTGGAGCTCTCTCTTGTTTCATTAACTGAGATAGCTGCATTCTGTTCCATTATGTGCGTTTGCCTGCTCTGTTAACAGAGGCAAAATATTGATTGAAATGTTCAGGTTTCTTCTTGTCTTCAGTGATTGTCTTACTCTCATCTGTCAGTAGTTTTGGGTTCACCCTTCTACTTTCTCCGGAGAGGTTTTTAACTAACGTACATGCTTTATTTCCATTATGTCTAAGGTCTAAGTTGGAGCAAGTTTCTGTCTATTTATCTCTTTTAGCCTTATAAACTGCAAGCTTTACTCTGGCACATGCTTTATTGTATTGGATCTTTGCTTCTGGTGAACGTGCAGTTTAGAGTAAAATTCTTGCTTTATTCCTTAAAGGTATAGTATTTTGAATTTTCTTATTTCAGAAAGGTTTATATATCTTCCGTCTGCCCCTTGGGATGGCTTTCAAAGCAGTTTTCATGATTGCTTCTGTTATATCTTCACAAAACGTTTCCACACAGCTGTTGTCAATTCTTCCCAGCAGGCAGTCAGATGTTTCCTGAAACAGTTTCCAGAGTGCTTTTCGAAAATTCCAACTGGTTCTCTGCTTAAAGCAGGATTTAGTGGGGGGGGGGGGGTGCTTACAGTTGTAAGTATTGGCTTGTGGTCACTTCCTATGTCACCCAGGACTTGGGTGTAACTTGCGTTTGCTAAGTCGGATGAGCAGATGGTCAGATCAGGTCGGCTGAGAGATAGGAAGGCCCTGTGTAACAGTGTAGGTGGAGACTTTGTATCCTTCAGCACTAATAGGTTAGTTGTTTCACAAGTATCTTTGATGTATTTCACTGTGCTATTGTAGTCAGGGTAACCCCAACGTGGCGAGTGTCCGTTGAAGTCACCAACAACTGATTGAAAGTAAAGTAAACGAGACATAAGGTTGTGGATAAACAAGACTGCCAACGCCACACGACACGAAAAATAAGCAGAAGAAAAAATCCAAAAATTTGATGTGCATAGTTAGAGGAATTTCTTGAGGCTTCAGAGATGTGGTTTTACAAAAAAAAAAAAAATGCTTAAAATACATTTTTCTTTACTTCCTCCTTCACCACTAAGGGTGTCGAGGGAGATATACGGTCCTGCTTGGTGCTCTTCTGGCTGCTTCGACCACAGATAGACACATCGTGGTGCTGTAGAGTTTCTTTGATGTTATCTTTCCATTTTGGATTGCATAGCTTCAGAAGGTTTTCTCTCCAAGTGGGCAAAACATTTTATTTGCTGTCTTGGTGTGTAATTTAGAACTGGTTCTGTACCGACTTTATGTTTATCATTTCTTTGTGGACAGCCAAAAAGAGCAACAAAGAGGTTTTGAAAGAGGCGGGAGCCCGAAGACAACTTATCACAGACATCAGAAGGAGACAGTCATCATTTTTCGGCTACATTATGAGAAGAGGAAAAATAGAACATGTTGTGACCACTGGAAAGATCTGTGGAAGGAGGGATGGAGAAAGACAAGTAAAGACAATTCTTGACAGTCTTGTTGCATGACATGAAGGTGTGTCAGCATATGAACATACTGCAGGAGATCGCAGACTGTGGAGAGGCATGATCGGCCACGCTAGTCAGCAAGGCACCTTCTGGTGATAATGATGATGATGATAATGATGATGATGTTAGAGGGTTGTGTTAAAAAGCTCTGCGTGTGCTGTCCAGAGAGGGGAACAAAATTACTGAAGATTGTATGTAATTATCGGTGTGCAACGAATGAGTCCCTTTACAAAGCCAAATTATCTTACTTCTCTGACAATTGCAGATATAATTGTGGGATGTGGCAAGAAACACTATACCAGCGTTAACCAGTGTTTATGTACTTGAAGGTGTAATTAAATGAGTACAGCGGATTGTCTGAGTAGTCAGATGGGACGAAAACACGCCACATGAAGTTGCCAAGCATTACTGGACTTAGCAAATTACGTAATCTAGGTGGGTAACGTGAAATCATTGTGTTGGGAGAGACGCTGAGAAGGAGCTCTTGTCTTATGGTACGGTGTTTCAAGCCGATCAGCTAAGTCACGTTGGATGGGTTCAATGATTTCTATCGATTTGCACTAGATAGGTTGTCTGGCTATGTTGATTACGATGTGCTACCGTTCGGGGACTTAATTTTGATTAGGATAAAGATTTCAAATTGAACTGTAAGCTAGGGATCGATGAGGCTGCCCGATGAGACAATAACACACACACAAAAACTAGCTGATTATCCATCCTGCGCTACCTCAACGTTTATGTCAGATACGATAAGAACAACAATGTTTCTACTGTTAGAACTACTATTTACCTCAACGTTTATGTCAGATACGACAAGAACAACAATTTCTCTACTGTTAGAACTACCATTTACCTCAACGTTTATGTGAGATATGACAAGAACAACAATTTTACTACTGTTAGAATTACTATTTGCCTCAACGTTTGTGTCAGATACGACAAGAACAACAATTTTTCTACTTTTAGAACTACTATATACCTCAACGTTTATGTCAGATACGACAACGGCGCTTTTATTGCTATTGGAACTACTATTTACCTCAACGTCCCTGTCAGTTACGACGAGAAAAACACTTTTACTGCTATTAGAACCACTATTTACCTTAACCTCCATGTGAGATAGGACGAGAAAAACACTTTTACTGCTATTAGAACCACTATTTACCTTAACGTCCATGTGAGATAGGACGAGAAAAACACTTTTACTACTATTTAACTACTATTTACCTTAACGTCCATGTGAGATAGGACGAGAAAAACACTTTTACTACTATTTACCTTAACGTCCATGTGAGATGGGACGAGAAGAACACTTTTACTGCTATTAGAACCACTATTTACCTTAACGTCCATGTGAGATAGGACGAGAAAAACACTTTTACTACTATTTACCTTAACGTCCATGTGAGATGGGACGAGAAGAACTCTTTTACTGCTATTAGAACCACTATTTACCTTAACGTCCATGTGAGATGGGACGAGAAGAACACTTTTACTGCTATTAGAACCACTATTTACCTTAACGTCCATGTGAGATGGGACGAGAAGAACTCTTTTACTGCTATTAGAACCACTATTTACCTTAACGTCCATGTGAGATGGGACGAGAAGAACACTTTTACTGCTATTAGAACCACTATTTACCTTAACGTCCATGTGAGATGGGACGAGAAAAACACTTTTACTGCTATTAGAACCACTATTTACCTTAACCTCCATGTGAGATAGGACGAGAAAAACACTTTTACTGCTATTAGAACCACTATTTACCTTAACGTCCATGTGAGATAGGACGAGAAAAACACTTTTACTACTATTTAAGTACTATTTACCTTAACGTCCATGTGAGATAGGACGAGAAAAACACTTTTACTACTATTTACCTTAACGTCCATGTGAGATGGGACGAGAAGAACACTTTTACTGCTATTAGAACCACTATTTACCTTAACGTCCATGTGAGATAGGACGAGAAAAACACTTTTACTACTATTTACCTTAACGTCCATGTGAGATGGGACGAGAAGAACTCTTTTACTGCTATTAGAACCACTATTTACCTTAACCTCCATGTGAGATGGGACGAGAAGAACACTTTTACTGCTATTAGAACCACTATTTACCTTAACGTCCATGTGAGATGGGACGAGAAAAACACTTTTACTACTATTTACCTTAACGTCCATGTGAGATGGGACGAGAAGAACTCTTTTACTGCTATTAGAACCACTATTTACCTTAACGTCCATGTGAGATGGGACGAGAAGAACTCTTTTACTGCTATTAGAACCACTATTTACCTTAACGTCCATGTGAGATGGGACGAGAAGAACTCTTTTACTGCTATTAGAACCACTATTTACCTTAACGTCCATGTGAGATGGGACGAGAAGAACTCTTTTACTGCTATTAGAACCACTATTTACCTTAACGTCCATGTGAGATGGGACGAGAAGAACTCTTTTACTGCTATTAGAACCACTATTTACCTTAACGTCCATGTGAGATGGGACGAGAAGAACTCTTTTACTGCTATTAGAACCACTATTTACCTTAACCTCCATGTGAGATAGGACGAGAAAAACACTTTTACTGCTATTAGAACCACTATTTACCTTAACGTCCATGTGAGATAGGACGAGAAAAACACTTTTACTACTATTTACCTTAACGTCCATGTGAGATGGGACGAGAAGAACACTTTTACTGCTATTAGAACCACTATTTACCTTAACGTCCATGTGAGATGGGACGAGAAAAACACTTTTACTACTATTTACCTTAACGTCCATGTGAGATGGGACGAGAAGAACTCTTTTACTGCTATTAGAACCACTATTTACCTTAACGTCCATGTGAGATGGGACGAGAAGAACTCTTTTACTGCTATTAGAACCACTATTTACCTTAACGTCCATGTGAGATGGGACGAGAAGAACTCTTTTACTGCTATTAGAACCACTATTTACCTTAACGTCCATGTGAGATGGGACGAGAAGAACTCTTTTACTGCTATTAGAACCACTATTTACCTTAACGTCCATGTGAGATAGGACGAGAAAAACACTTTTACTACTATTTACCTTAACGTCCAAACGTCCATGTGAGATGGGACGAGAAGAACTCTTTTACTGCTATTAGAACCACTATTTACCTTAACGTCCATGTGAGATGGGACGAGAAGAACTCTTTTACTGCTTTACTGCGTCCATGTGAGATGGGACGAGAAGAACTCTTTTATTTAGAACCTTAACGTCCATGTGAGATGGGACGAGAAGAACTCTTTTACTGCTATTAGAACCACTATTTACCTTAACGTCCATGTGAGATGGGACGAGAAGAACTCTTTTACTGCTATTAGAACCACTATTTACCTTAACCTCCATGTGAGATAGGACGAGAAAAACACTTTTACTGCTATTAGAACCACTATTTACCTTAACGTCCATGTGAGATAGGACGAGAAAAACACTTTTACTACTATTTACCTTAACGTCCATGTGAGATGGGACGAGAAGAACACTTTTACTGCTATTAGAACCACTATTTACCTTAACGTCCATGTGAGATAGGACGAGAAAAACACTTTTACTACTATTTACCTTAACGTCCATGTGAGATGGGACGAGAAGAACTCTTTTACTGCTATTAGAACCACTATTTACCTTAACGTCCATGTGAGATAGGACGAGAAGAACTCTTTTACTGCTATTAGAACCACTATTTACCTTAACGTCCATGTGAGATGGGACGAGAAGAACTCTTTTACTGCTATTAGAACCACTATTTACCTTAACGTCCATGTGAGATGGGACGAGAAGAACTCTTTTACTGCTATTAGAACCACTATTTACCTTAACGTCCATGTGAGATGGGACGAGAAGAACACTTTTACTACTATTTAACTACTATTCAATAAACTCATGATATAAATAATGTTACGCTTTCACGTTGTAACGTCTTTACTCATTGGACATTTGCTTGCGTACTCATTTCTCCAGTGGAGCAGTTACTTCGAAGTACATCCTGAGTGTTCCAATGAAAAGCTGGTTATAGTATCTCCCGACTTGATCTCGAAGACTGCATAGGCGTGCTTCACCAAGCTTAACTCCTAGATTAAGCAATCGTGTTAGCGTCAGAGATTTAACATCATCACCCATACTAGTCCGTACAGCGTTGATGATATCAGCTCTGCCCATACTTCTTCCCGTTTGCATGGGTTATGCTTGCCAGCAGGTCAGCTCTTTCATCCCCATATACATCTGTGTTCCAAAGCGTGTTGATCCAGATGATGGACGTTAACTGCGACTTCCGAATGCTTTCTACCCATTTAGAGCGTGTTCCGGTTAGTTGCGTAGCCTTTACAGGACGCTGCAGAAGAAATCCCAGCATCTTTTGACTGTTGTGGTTCTTTAAGGCAAATATTACGTTCAGCAGTTTGCCACTGTTTACTAAACGGTCAGATCTTGGTACCCCTGTCGAAACTAACGCAAGACAAACCATCCGCAGCTGGGGCCGAAGCCAGTACCCAGGCATTATTACGAAGCACATTCGCAAGGCCATAAATGTCTAGGAGCGTTGACTGCCTGTTGCAATTTTATGAAGCATATTCATGGAGTCTGAAACGACTACCGCATGTGTGGCTACCGAGATAGAACCAATGTAGTTAGACATTTTAATTGTAAGCACTGAGAACCAATGTAGTTAGACATTTTAATTGTAAGCACTGAGAACCAATGTAGTTAGACATTTTAATTGTAACCACTGTTTTGAGAACTGCCGATCAAATGAAAACGTTAAGAACGACTAATCTAAAATTATTACCACAATTAATTTAAAACAAATGTTTGCTACGACTACTACGCGAGCTACCACGACTACTTCTATAGCTGTGGTGCTACTGCTGCTGCAACAATATGAACTACTACTACTACTACTACTACTACTACTACTACTACTACTACTACTACTACTACTACTACTACTACTACTACTACAACTACTACTACTACTACTACTACTACTACTACTACTACTACTACTACTACTACTACTACTACTACTACTATTACTACTACTGCTGCTGCTGCTGCTGGTGGTGGTGGTGGTGGTGCTGCTGCTGCTACTGCTACTGCTACACTGCTACACTGTTACATTATTACACTGCTACACTGCTACTGCTATACTGCTACTGCTGTACTGCTACTGCTGTACTGCTACTGCTGTACTGCTACTGCTGTACTGCTACTGCTGTACTGCTACTTCTATACTGCTACTGCTACTGCTACTACAACTGATATTTATATTGCCTCCGTTGCTACTACTGTTACTATTGGAAGGTTCACACAGATGACCTTACATCTTCCCCTACGTCCCTATTTACACATGCACGCACAAACACACACACACACACTTCTATGAAGTAACTAAAGGTACAGGGGAAGGAGAATCAAGAAAAGAATATGAGAAAGAGATGGAAGAGGTACGAACAGGACAAAGAAGAACATATAGAAGATGAAGAGAAAGAGAAGAGGATGAGGAAGCAAAGGCAGGAAGAAGATAACGAAAGAAGAGGAAAGAAGAGGGGTAAGGAAGGAGGGGAAGGGAGGAGGACGGAGAAAGAAAAGAAGAAGAAAGAGGGAGGAAGAACTTGGCTCCCGCGCTAACACAGTACAGACGAGATCGCAACCTTAAAGACATACTTGTCCGAAGCCGACTCCCACCGATCCATACAGCACTTCCTCTTGGGACTACTCAGTGCTCACGCAGCACCTGCAAAACATGTCCTTTCGTTGTCCAGACTTCTTCGGTCAGTTTCCTTAATGGTTCTTTTCAAATTAGGGAACCTTTTACTTGCGAATCCCGCAACGTAATTTATGCAATTATCTGCAAACGATGCAGCATGGCATACATTGGGGAGACTGGCAGGAAGCTAGCTGATCGTTTCCGGGAACACCTCTCTGATATCGACAAGAAGACACTCAAACCAATCCCTCTTCATTTTAATAGCCCTGACCACAGCGGTAAAGATGACATATCTGTCACAGCATTAAAATCTTGCTCTGGCGATCATACTACCCGCCTCGCTTTGGAAAATCGCCTTATCCACAGCCTTGGCGTTCTTAGTCCAAGAGGTATCAATATCCAACATACCTTCATCTAAATAGTTCTAATCTTATTACATTTTAAATGTTAATTATTTTATTTTATTTCATATTATTACCATATTCTATTTCTTATCAATATCATTTATGTATCATTAACACTTGCATTTCTTTTATTCCCAGTATTGTGACTATATTTTTAAGCCATAGTTTATTTTATTTTATTTCATTTATTCCGCATCACATTTTTTAAACGTCGCTCACGTCACCCCTTAGAGATCTACATACTCTCCATTCCTCTTTTGTGTAGTCCACTTGTGTTTGAAAAAGGCTGCCTGGCCGAAACGTTACGTTGTGTTGTTTTGTGCACGTTTTCCTTTTTCCCATTTTGTTGAGCTTTTTAGTCAAATTTCTCTGGAATTCATTCTAAAACTGGTACTAGATAATATCCTGCCAAATGAAAGCGGCTGACATGGTGCTGGCCACATCGTCCATTTAGTACCACTTAAACAAGGCTTCTGCTATGTGCTAGAAAACAAATATTCAACCCAGCATTTCTATGTCTTATTATAATTGTTTTAAACGAGTAAATCATACGTCCTGGATTAGCTCCAGCTGGATTCGTATCCGAAAGTGGTCTTTTGAATCACCGGTTCACTTTCTGAATCATTGGTTCGCTTTCTGAATCACATGGTCACTTTCTGAATCACTGGGTCACTTTCTCAATCACCGGGCCACTTTTATAATCACTGGGTTACTTTTTTGAATTAGTGGCCACTTTCTCAACCACTGGGCTACTTTTTGAATAACTAGGCCACTTTTAAAATCACTGGGACCGTTTTTGAATCACTGGGCCACTTTCTGAATGTTTCCGGCTGTGATTCGAGGATGGAATTTATTTGTATTAATTTTTTTTTATGTGGCTTCATTGAAGAATGATGAGAACACCGATCACGGATAAAATTTATAATTAAACTGCCTAGAAAGAACTCACGAAAGGAACTAATTACTCAGAGAAGAAGCAGACCGTTAATTTTTTCTTTCTAACACGACCACCCCCCCCCCCCTCCACCCACCCATTTGTATTGGACGTGGGGAAAAAAGGTGGAAAGGGAGGATGACAGAGAAAAGGCTTACTACCCCTGAATAAAGGCGAATAATTAGAGCTGTGTTGAAGCTGGATGAGTTAGGCTAAACAACGCGATGTCTTAGCCTATCTGTAAACTACAATTTGACAACCATCTCTTTAAAGGGCGAAAGCAGGGAACAAAAATGAAATGTACCAGTTGAAACACTGTGAACAAACAATTAGTCCCGGCACAATCCAGAAATATGTGCAGGCAATAAATGCATGAGGCAGTTGCTAGAGCACAAAAGCCAACAGTTGTCACCAAAATTCCATTTGTCGTGGGTAGAAGTAGTCGGTCACAATGGATTGGCTATTGATAGGCACCTTTCCGTCTTTCCAGACGATAGTGTTATATTGCGCTTTGAGGAGACGCGGGACTTACATCTCATGGCAATGGCGAGTATGACTAGCAAGACCCACACTGGTTAAGAAAAGTCTTCCACAGTAATAGAATGGAATTTCAGGACCATTGTTGTCAACATATATGTTTAATCAGTTTCTTTTTACACGCTCAGCTCTCATCTTTTCTGCAGTCATTTCTTCCTTCACTCTCATTCACTCCCTGATATGCCTTTCCACACAACAAGGTCCATGGCATTTTGTTCCCATGAGTCCACCTTAATAGGTGTATCATTCATGTCCCACTTGCAGACATCTTTATACAGTAGTAGAGGTCGGCCTCAACATCATCTACTTTCCTTTATTCACCTTAAAGGATGCCCTAAAAGACTCTGCCATCTTCCATTCTCCAGGTGTGACCCAGCCACCTGAGCCCTCGTAGACTGAGCATGGAAAAGTTCCTGCTCTTTCCAGCACCTCAGTGTTTAAAATTTTATCCTGCCACAATGCCAAGTATCTCTTCTTAGGCATCGCATGTAAAAGCTCTTTAGCCGTCTCTCCTGGTGCAAATGAGTTGACCAAGTTTCACTGCCATAAAGCAGAGTGCTGAGAACAATAGCCTGATAGATAAGGGTTTTTGTTTTAATTGTGAGCTTTCTGTTCTCCCAAACTCTCTTTCTTAATCTGCTCATTGTTGTTGCCGCCTTACCTATCCTGATGTTGATTTCTTGGTCCAGCTATAGTTAGCTATTCACTGTGGAACCCAGATAGGTAAAATGGTGCACTGTATCCAGCTCTTCACCGTCAATGTAGACTATAGGTCTATCATTAACACCTTGCACCATAACCTTTGTCTTCTTTTTGCTGACTGTTAGTCCAAATTCACAGCATGCATCAGCAAGGGCTGACAGTAAACATTGCAGCGCCTCCTCTGAGTAGGTGGTTATTGCAGCAGCATCTGCAAACAGCAGCTCTCTGATAAGTACCTTTCTTATCCTGGTTTTGGTCTTCCGCCTGTGAGCATGACTTGGTTATACACGTACAGTTAATACACAAGGAATCTCGCCAGCACACTCGTCAATCGGTCAAATGGAATACCGCACATACGAAAGCTATTCAACATGGAAAATACGGCTCACATTGGTACACCAAGCACTTAACAGAAGCTTAGTCAGCAAAACTGTCGACTCCATATGTGGAAACTGCATTAGCCAAGCGTTGTCAGAAGGAAAATAAATTCAAAGCTAAACATTCGGCCATGTCTAGTTCTGCACACAGGGACGAGGTGAAGAAGAGGACAAGAAAGAAATGTTTCGTGACATCGTTAAGTTCTAAAGCGAAGACGGGGGAAAAAAACAGGAGAAATGAGTTGGGGCGGGGGGGGGGGGTTATTTTGTCACAAACCAATCGGCCTTCAAGTGCTGATGAAGTGTTTGTTGGTCACTTCTGCCGTCTTTACTTCTCATTATAAAATATTTTCTTGTACCCGTTTGTAAAATTCCAACAGAGAACAAAAATCTTAATACAAAAATCCCCAACCGAAGTTCAAGAAGACCCAAGATGCCCTCTGCAAGTGTTGAATGACACCAATGTCAGAATGACAACCTGCTCAATAGCAAAAGTTATGCTCAAGGACAATGCATCGCTGTAGAATAGTGGTTAGCATCTGGAGTGCGGGTCTGAAAGTCAGGTGTTAGGTTCCTGTCTTAAACTTTTAAGTGGATCCTAGGGGCGAAATGCACAAGCCGTTTGCCTCGCACTATGAAGGTCGTGGTTCGTTTAACGGTAGCCTCTTTTATTTCACGAATGCAAATTTTTTACAGACATATGGGGCCATTGTCGGAGCTACGGAGCTCGTGCTCTGTGATAAGCTCTCGGCAAGCGGCTAGCCGCTCTGTCGAGAGAGACCGAGCTATATGGGATAAACCCCGGTGCAATTAAGCTGATCCTCTCGACTTTTAACATTTCTTGTCCAATCTGTGAAACTTTGAAAGCCCGGCAAACTAGCGTAGTTGGCTAAACCGGATTGCGCGGTGACCGGGTGACGAACTCCCGGGAGTAGGCAAAAAAAAAGCCTTATTTCTCCCAGATTTACGGTATTTATCATGGAATCAAGCACGAAGGGTTGCCATATCCATAATACCGAGCCTATCATGGCTTCTGGATACTTGAAAAAAAAAAAAACTTTGAAAATAAAGGGCGTTCATTTGTTCATTCGTTCGTTGAATGTTGAATGTTCGTTTGTTCGTTCGTTCGTTAATGTAACCCTTAATCTTCTTCTTCTTCTTCTTCTTGTTCACCGGCTGTGAATTCCGGCGGTAAGTCACGGTTGTTCGTCCAAAATGGACTTTTGGCTTTTACCTTGACCTGAGTTTTGCGTGTACATCCGTTTTACTGGCTTATTTGTTTGCAGTACTCGTTCCCCGCCTCTCAGGCAGATGTACTCCGACTTCGGAGGAAGACGTCAAGCATATTTCTAGGTTGACTGTGGCCATTGTTTTGTGTGGGTCGAGATGTTGCCTTATTTGTGTGGTGTCCTCTTTGACTTTTTAACAAGCGTGGCCCCCGGCATGTCGTCCTTAAGGCAGCTCTATGTAGAGTTTTCAGCCCTCAGGGGAAGGCAGGGGCAGATCATGGGCATTCCCCGCCATCCAAGGAGGCTTCCATAAATGCAGAGCCGACACATGATGCTCTGGTAACCCTTAATCAAACTGCATGAACTTCGCCATTCTCCTATGTTTTAATCAAGTAACAGAAATGTGTCATGGAATAAAAGAACTTGAAAGAGTGAGTTTTGATAGAAAAGTTAACATTTCAAATATTTTGTGCATTTCACATATTTTCCTCTTCAAAAATAAAAGCTGCCACATAACAGCCGTGGGAAATGCAGTCTGGAATTCTTTGAAAATGATTAATGACGCTTTTAGCGATCTGAGATATCCAAGTGGTCAAGCAGTTTGCCCCGCATTCTGAAGGTCGGGGGTTTCTTTCATGGAAACGATTTTCATTCACAGGTGCAATTTTTTACGGTGATCCATGTGGATCGTTACAAGAGATGCGGGGTTTGTGATTTGTGCGAGGCTCTCGGTAGGTGGCTAGCCAGTCCTTATGAGAGAGACAGCAGGAGAAAGAGAGAGGGTCCGAGCTTTATGGGGTACCCATGTGCACTGAAGTCGATCCTCTCTCTCTCTGTCAAACACACACACACTCACACAAATACTCACACACACTGACACTGACTCACACGCACACTTACACACACATCACACACACACCACACATACCCCACACATCACACACACACACACACCTTTAGATATTTCACGATAGGGAAACAGAAGCCGTTTTAAAAATTAAACAGTTTGTGGGAGCCACAATAAACGTAATTGAAATAGCAACAGATGAAATTAACTGAAATCTTATAAATTCAACAAGAAGAACTTTTTTATATTAAAAGCATCCTTGAGCAATAGTAATTAAAACAATAATACACCAATTAAATTACATTCCTTGCAATTAACAGCATTGTGACTTCTTGTCTAAGTGAAACGGCGTATGCGCTCAAAGAAAACATTTTGCAGAAAAGATGTTGTTATACGTTTCGGGTATATGGGAAGAGCACCCATATTTTTTACAAAGGCACTAGGTAGGTAATGCATTACGCCGGCGGTCTTTACTTCCCTATGACAGCCATCCTGGTACCCATTTTAGGCTGGGTCGACCTGCGACGCCCCATACCATGATAAAAATACACGCAGCCAGCAGTGCGTTTCGATCGCGGTACGTTGGAATTACCAGCCGGACTGGCAACGCCTACGTCCGGTTGTTAGGAAAACAAGAATAGATACACTGCTTCTGCAGCAAGCATCTCTTAGGAATCGACTAACTGGGAGCTTCATTGGAAGTCGAAGTGCATTTGCCTGAGTGGCAAGGTACAACCTACTGAAAACACAAATGAGCCAATAAAACAGATGTACACGCAAAACTATGGTCCTGGCACAAAATCAAAGTCCGAAAGGACGAATAACGTGGATTTTTCCGCTGGATCTTGTAGACGGTGAACAAAGAAGGCGAAGAAGAAGAAGAAGAAGTACTTGAATAAATGTAGATTTGTATGCGCTAAGAAACATAATGTATACCTTGAAAATAAAACTTAGGAACTGATCATGAACTTGCCCGCTCAGCGAGTCTCCTCCCCTCCCATTCATGTTGCGGCCAATCGCAAGCCCTGTCATATTCTGAGGAGATGTTATGAGATGTCTTCGTTCGGCGTTACTTCCAGTATACAATGTTTTTTGGAGGTTGTTTTGTCGTAAGTCTCTTTGAGGCGCCACGGGCGCCTGTGTACAAGTAAGAAGTACTGCAGAGGAAAGCGCCGAGGACGCGATTGTTTGTGAGTATCAAAACTGGGTTGTTTTTGTATTTCTACGTTCCTTGGCGGTGGCTTTCCTTCAGAGGAAAAAAAAGTCACTGACAACAAACGTAGAAATACAAAAAAATCCTAGTTTCGATACACAAGAACAGCCGGCCACGTAGCACAACGAGGAAAATAATCATTACGCAAGCGAGCGGTGACAATAACAGGAGAAAAGAGAGAACGGTTAAACCGTTGAAAATAAAGAATACATGACACCCCTACAACATAAAACAGACGGTGGGACCGACCGCTACATTAATGGGAGGGGAAGGAACTCTCGCTGTGTGTGCAAGTTAATGATCCGTACCAAACGAAAGTTCAAGTTTTAAAGTTTTTTTTTTCTTCTGACAACGCTTTGCTAATGCACCATATGGATGGAAGTCCACGGTGTCGCTGTCTAAGCTTCTGAGTTAAGTGCTTGGTGCAGCACGTAGACTAGCTTTTGTTTGTGCAGCGGCTGAGAGAGCACAAGACCCTGTCTTTTTTTTTTCTCCAGAAAACAGGTATTTAGCAGATGGTTCTGCTTGTTGTACCGCTACCCGATTCGCAGTGGTAGCTACTAGTTTGTTTTTATGCGTTAGGGAGACTTTTCATTGTCACAGTACCCGATTTTCCTTTTGCACAGCTTGGGAATCACTGGAACAAAACTAACATTTCTCAACGTATCCCAGAACATTCCTAGAACATCCCCTTGAGCTGTATCTCAGCACCCTTCTATCCTCTCTAATTGTTCCTTTGTCAAAGTGCTGTCCAGACTTTCTGTACCTCCCAGCAAATCTTCTCCTCCAGAACTCCTCCTCTCCAGCCACACCCGGACACCCTCATCTGGAGTGCCCAACACTCGGGCCTGCAATTATCTCCTCATCTCCGGCACATCTTGTCTACAGCTGAATGTGTGTCTGTATGTATTTGCGTGTGTGTTCCAGCCTTTCACTGACATTGAAGCTCGCGGCCTCACAGGCCTGTTGTCAATCCAGACGAGTTCAGAGTCATTAAGTCAGGATGTCCTCGGGTCATAATAATGTAGGATCGGCAATCCTGAATTCTGTAATCCTGATTTCTGTAGGATTTCCGGCTCTGTCTTCCTGGCGTGTCCATGGATTGTCTGATTATAACCTCAGTCTCAACTCTTCAATCTCCGGAGTTTATAATATTTGTAACCAAGGCAGGCCTGGGTCAAGTAAGAGTCATTACATTACGTATTTGTCGGTTAAGGAAGTCATAGAGACTAGTCTATTGATCACATGATTAAAACTTGATTCGCCCCATCACCCTCTTTTTCCCCTGCTGTCGTTTTTTTTTTTTTTTTCTTCTCAAATTGAAGTTAAACTTTTTTTAAATGCCAGGTTGGCTCATGTAAGAGTTCATATATTAAATTGATGTTGACAGAGAAAGTCATTCAGACTACTCCGTTTATCATCTGATTATAACCTGATTATTTCCTTCTTCCTCCATCTTGAAATTATACTTTTTAGTAATGTCTACATTTCAGGTAAGAGTTAATATTTTACATGTGTTTTTTTTTTTGTTTTTTTTTATATAAGACTCACAGAGCATGGTGATAAAAGGTGGAAGCAAACATGCGCTGTGCAGAGTGGCAAGCATTACTTCAGAGGTCCGGGTAGTCAGCAACCTTTGGATGTTTTCTCCAGGTCATTCTAGTGTGTTAGGAAACGAGCAAGTTGATAGACTGGTCATTTCTGCACCACTTGGTGATAAACTAGTATATGACAAGCTAAATGTAGTGACGGCCCTTTGGGAGCGAGAGAAGTGCGCGGAGGCATAGACAGATCATTATGGTATGAGGAGAATGGCGCTGCATGAAATATGGCCAACGCTCAACACTCAAGCGACAGGCGAGACCGATATACAATCAGTTACTGGTATCATCAGAACTGGAACTCTTCGCTTGCTGCTGAAGACGGAGGGTGTCTCGAATACTGTGATGTCGATTCTTAATTCAACATTCTACAGACATAAGACGTCATATAGACGCCCTCCCCCTTTTTTTCCCCGATTTCGGAGTTAAAAACTGTTCAGTAATGCAAGTATAGGTCAAGAAAGAGTTAATTATTTGACCATTCATTGGTAGAGGTAGTTATATTGACACGTTCATTGACTGATTATAATTCTAACACTTTTTTTTTCTCTTCAAGCTAACTCTTTCCATACCAGCCTATCATTACATTATAACTTTATATTCTGGGATGTTCTAACTTAAAGTAGCCAATGGCTGGGCCCGGAGAAGCTCAAAAAATAACGACTGACTCATAAAACGTAAAACTGACAATTCAGATAAACAGTTATTATCTGCAATAATAACAATCATAGACGTGTACTGTCTGTGGACTAACTAAAGAGATAAAAGGAGAAACAGACATAGAGGCTGTCTATGAACTAAGTAGGCGTCTGTGGCTTAGGCTTTGCAGACGCGCTGCTTCATAATGCTGGCATACCCCGTTCGATCCCAGCTGGGGACGGTTGTCTTGTGTTGGTTTCGACAGTGGTACCAAGAGCTGACCGTACAGGAAACAGTGGCAAACTACTGTTCGCAAAATGTGCCTAGAAAAACCGCAACGGCCAATAAATACAGATGTTGGTTCTGCAACGTCCTGTAAAGGATACGCACAAACTGTTTAACTATAAACTAATTATGAACGTATGGTTTGGGTCAGAGAAGGATTGATATAACTGATGTTAGTAAGTTAAAGTTGTAAATCTAGAAGTCGGTGGGAAAGTACGGTCGTCGGCAAAAGGGAGGAAAGGTAGGGGGGGGGGGGGGTGATGAAGTTACAGTTGTATTTGGTGGCAAAGTCCTAAAATTAATATTGATTTCTGGACAGTCGTCTACGTGATAGGTAATAGTGATATAGTCATTGACGTAATAATTATTTGGGGATTAGGTCGTTAAAGAGATGAATATTTATTGATGAAAACGTTATACTAGCAACTGTTTGACGATAGTGAAGAAAAGGGAATATTGCCAAAGACAGGAAATGATAAAGTGTCAACCACCAAGATAGGACTTTAGGTTACACCGGGCAGTATAATCTTTACGAGTGTCCCCATTATAACTTATCTGGAGGTTGAACGAGGTATCTGCCTTGTTAGTGCACCGGCCATATTGCAATATATTTTTTTTTTAATTTTAGGATGATATTGTAAAAAATTGGCTAACAGCCTGGAGGGACAAACCGATCGATCGATCGGTCTCAGAGGACACAATTACTTCTTCTTTCTTCCTCTTCTTCTTCCTGTTCTTTTTCCTCTTTTTTTTTTCTTCTTTTTATTTTTTCGACTGAATAGCGTCTCATTACGGAGTGCCTGGAAATGAAAAACCTGATCAACTGGCAGAGGAAGGTGCAACACAAGTTCAGCCGTATGTACCAGTCATTTACCACCAAAAGAAAAGAATTATTAAATCGATCAGGAAACCACCAGCCCCAACACAAGACGACTTTTTTATTATGGACAGACCAAGTCATTATACTCCGCCTCAGAACAGGGCACAACCGATTATGTAACCACGACTACACAAAATTTAAGATAGGCGTATCAGCCACGTGCACTTTTGAAAATGTGCCCTAGATAGCAGAGAATGTACTCCAGGACTGAACCGAAACTGACACATAAGGGCAAACCTTTTGGCCAGAAAGAACAACAGTGGAACGTAAACTCTATGGACCACTGAATGAACTAACAACGACAGTGAAATTTATAGAAGAGACAAAATTGATGATATAGACAACTTAATTCAGGCGAACGAAAGAAGAAGAAGGGTCATTGAGGAATAACAAGTCGTCTGATTTAGCGCAGGATGATAGTAATCACATTTTAAGAATGAAAGGCACTCACGAAGTGACATTACAGTCACGGAAATAGGAAAAAGAAAGTGTACAGAACAGGAGTGGTTTGGAAAAGAAAGACAAGAAAGAAAGAATTATCATCTAAAGCAGTGTTAAAGGCAGTGATGCCAGTTTTCTTTGACAAAAAATATCCAAAACGGAGAGGAAAAAATCTAAAAACATCTAAATTTGCGTGAAAAACATCTAGAAAAGACATCGAAGTGGAAAGAGTCACAAATTACATAGCAATTGATATGACTTACCCTATAGAATCATGTCCCCATCTCTACTGAAGTCTGCCTTACAAGATCCACAGGATAAACTTAGCTTGGATGTTGAAGTGGAAGCTTCAGATCCAAAATGACTCTGGTATGCTTTAGCAGTTCCAATTTCTTTTAATACATAATCAGAGAGCTTATAAGTGGAGCAGCCTTTTCCTACTTTTATCAGGCCAAATTGTATTGTCAAGATAGCATTTAAGAGGTCAAATCTCTTCCTGTTTCTTAGGTTAGATTTGATAAATTTACTCTAAATGAAAAACTTCTAGAAAAACATCTACAATCTAAACGTCAAAAACACTATCTAAATGCAAAGGAAAATATCTAAATCTAGATGTAAAACATCCAAAGTGGCAACACTGGTTAAAGGGAGAGGCGGTGCTATCCGCGATAGAGTTGTGGCTAGGCGCTTCTCCTTCCGGACCGAACGTGTTGAGTTTGAAATGGCAACTAACGGATTGGGAAAGAAATTCACCTATGCTCTCAAGGTGACCCAGCCTATAATAGGCCAAATCAACTGTTCTTCGAAGTCAAGGAAACTTATGAAATGGTGACCACGTCACCGTCAGAGTGCAAGTTGGTCTATAACAGTGGTTCTCAAGCTGTGGGTCACGACCCCTTTGGGACTAAACGTCCTTATCTCAGGGCTTGCCTAAGACCATCAGAAAACACATATTCACTCACTGAAGCTATGAAGTAGCAACGAAAATAATTTTATCACTGAGGATCACCACAACCTGAGGAGCTGTATTAAAGGGTCGTGGCACTAGGAAGTTTGAGAACCACTGGTTTGTAATATTATCATTACATATCCTACGTCCCGCTTGCGTTAACATAATCTTCAACGTTTGATTTTCGCCATCAGTGATCGCGAAAATACACGAACGCCTACGCCACCCCACAAGGAACAGCAGCACGGCGATATTCAGTGACAAAAGTCACGTAGACCAACGCCGTAAAACAATTAACCAGATCACAAATTAACAACAACAAAGAACGAACACTACCAAACTAAAACAGAGCTTCAAACCTTAAACAGTAAACATTTTCCCAACCTAACAGATCTGTTCAGATCAGAGACCCGGATGTGTTGTTATGTCTACATCGATGGCGACTGTAATCCATAAACAAATTCGCCGTGGCTGAGCATCCGTGAAAAATGGAACAGGCGAGGTGTATCGCCTAAATGTGTTAGGTAGACTACAGTGTACTGTTGGTAGGTGGGGAGCTACACACAGCGCAATATGTGTGTGTGGGGGGTGGGAAGGGGTGGTAATCAAATCACGGGCGCTATGCAGAGTGAGTAAATTGGGAAAAGAGGTGAAATAGGAGGCAAGGAAGTCAGCGTTGGAGAGAGGATGAAAGATGGGCGGAGGTGCTGTCACGAACGTTCAAAACATGTTATTTGCTGGAACTTTACGTCCAGTGCATTTCGGTGAAAGTAAAAAAAGTAAAGGTACCGTTACACGCCAGTCGCGCATTGGGCACATGAGGTTAGACTCGTATTTTTATAGACCAGTTTGCTCTCGATGGGTGATGTGGTCGAATTACGCTAGATGCCTTTACTTTCCATAAATTTACCTATTATCCGATTAATGCTGGGTCGACCTGGCAGTCACCGTCATATACGAAAAAACAAAACACGGCTTTATATGGTTTTGAGTCCACGACCTTTGAGCTAGTAGACGTGCGTGCAGCCGCTGTACCACAATTCCAGTGTTGATTATCGTAAGTTGCCCTACCTACAGAGGAATTGCTATAGTGCTGTAGCTTGACTGGCACTCTGGGGGTCGTGCAGTCGGCTATTCTCCGAAAAACGGCCACATATTATGGCGGCCAAAAACACATGTCATATGTAAATTGCGGATTCCGGCGACTATACCGCCACTGCCAGGTGTATCTCCCGCGCAGCTACGCGGGGAGCGGGGCTAAATTAAATTGCTTGGACTCACGAACAAAGCTGCAGGAGGTGCGGAAGCTGTTGCTCGTGAGTCCCAGCCATCTAGTTTAGCAACGCTACACGCGGCGCGGGGAGATACTCTCGGCGATGGCGGTATAGTCGCCGGTCTGCAATTTAAGTCGCCGGAAGTCTTAAATTTACATGTGACTGAGGCCCTGTCAGGGTGTGTTTTTCCCGGCCATAAAATGTTACCGTTATTTGGGGGATAGCCGTGTAGTCTAATCGTTTGTGAGGACATTATCGTTTGATAGAGCACTTGATGTCCTGGTAAATCATTTGGAGTTGAATCTAACCGAATATTACAGAATTAATAAACTTGTTCATAACGTTTAAGATACATTATTGTCGTTTTCCTTACGCTAGAACCAGTGAATAAAGTGAGGTAAATGACACTTTTCCACACCTTTAGGCGTATAGGGCATAAAGGTCTAGACCTATATTTTAGACTAAAAGGCGCAAGATAGGTTATGTGGTCTACGTCCCGCCGGCCACCTTTACTTTCCGGGACTGCACCCGGTACCCACTCAAGGCTGGGTCGACCTGGGAACGAAGGTAATTTTTGAAAAAAGTCTGCGCCCGCCAGGGAGCGTACCCACGACTTTCCAATCTGCAGGCGAGCGTCTAGCCGCTCCGCCACGGTGACTCCCGGGATAACCAGTGAATGATTGAATCAATTTAGTAATCAAGCAAGTAATGAAATCGGTGATCATGAGACATTCTATATTTGCGCCGTCAGCTTCGTCAACGAAGAGTCACCATCCTGCTGGTTCTAGTTGCAGCATGATACAGGTGTTTTGGTAACGAGTAGATAGACTGGCTGGTTCCGCACCACTTGAGGGTAAATGGACACAAGACACGCTGTGTGTGTTTGGGGTCATTTCGGAGCAAAGTAACACTGCGGAGGCACAAGCGCGTCATCAGGGTCTGAAGAGAATAGTGCACTAAAGAATGGCCAAGAAACCTGGCCGACATGCAATACTCAGATGAAAGGCAAGTATATTCAGACCGCTGTTGGTCATCATTTATTATCATCATCATCATGTAGCAGGTGCTTTGCAGAACGTCGTTCTCATCACGGTCTGTCTGAAATAACATCGGTCTCCCGCCAGCTCGCTCACCTCATATACTTTCATACTCAAGGAGTCACTTATATCATGTACCCATCTTGGTGTCGGTTGGCCCCTGTCCCTCCTTCCCGGTACCATGCCTTCTGCTATTATTTTTTTCCAATCTGCTGTTGGTACCACTAGGAATTGAGTCCTGCGCTAGCTGCTGAGGATGAGAACGGGACGCTTATTGAGATATTCCGACTACTAGAATGTCAGTTACTAGTGCAACCCAGTTCAGCTCGATTAACAGTTTGCATGTCTGGTTATTTATACGATGGTCTCCTCATTTGCACACCACCGATTGTAGGTCAACTCCATTGAGAAGTTGGTTGGACTGGTCTACCGTGGTCGAGGCTATGGGTGTTGCAGTATGTTGTCTGGTATTTACGCTTTTATTTTTTAAAAAGAGACAGCCTGTGACAAAGGTTTTGTCACTCTATATGGAGGTTGTGTGTTAGATCCAGTATGTAAATGTTTTAGAAGTGTTTAAAGCTCTGGTATGGTGAAATATGCAACACGCGGTATAAGTGCAAGTGCGGAATTTCCCCGTGAACTTGTGCGAAAGTGTGATCGCTCGATGCTGACCTATCAGGAGTGAGGGGGTTAGTGGGTCATCTAACCAGAAGCCAGATAGTGTGTAGCGGTGTGTAAATGCGGCAGACGAGCGTAAAATTTACCGCATTTCTTTTCTACTACACACAGAAAATCATGATTTTTGTTTTGGAGATAGCGATGGTCATCTCTCTCTTCTCAAACTCCTCCACCCGGACAAGTAGCTTAGATATATGATGTGCCTCTGATTTAGCTATCCAGGTTGTTAGTCAGTGTTCATTTAACACCCTTACACCCCTATATACTATTGGACTTTCCCAAAAACTCCCAAGGAGGTCTTAGATTTCCCGAGACGTGGTAAACTGTAAGAAAAGAACTGTGAGAAATGCTGTTTTCTGTGTCGATCCTGTATGTGTGTGTGTGTGTGTGTGTGTGTGTGTGCGAATGGATTTATGTATGAATGGGTGAGTAGGTGGGTGGGTGCGATGGTGGGTGAAGTGTGTTTCTATATATTGGTGGGGGCGGGGCGGAGGAGGGAGGGGTTTAATCTAAAAAAAGTGGATGAATGGGGGGTGGGGGGGGGGGGGTGATTGAAAGAGGGGATTACTTACTCGTGTGGGTTCCGGGGCCATATTATAAAGAAAACAAGAATAGACCCACTGCCTACTCAAAAGCATGTCGTAAGAGTCGACTAATTGGGAGCTTCCTTCGAAGTCGGAGTACATCTGCCTGAGAGGCAAGGAACCAGCAGTCTGCATACAAATGAGCCATATCTGTAAAACGGATGCACACGCAACACTTAGGTTCTCGAACAGGACTGCAGTCCAGAAGTGGATGAACAACCAGAACTTTCCGCCGGAGTTTACAGCTGGTGAACGCTAAGAAGAAGAAGAAGAATGAGGGGATGGATAGAGGGAAGGATAGATGGGTGAGTGGGTATGTGTGTATTATTCACACCCCAGCCAGGGTCTAAAACAATGCAGTCTCAGCTGCACTAACAGCAAGTGGGGGAGGGGGGGAGGGTGATCTTTGAGCTTGCGGATTTACTGTCGCATGGCTAGCGCTGTCGCCACGAACTGTGCAGGGGTGGATTGTATTTTCTCCCCGACAGAGAAAATATCCGCAGCCTTACCGAGGATTCGAACCCGGGTCTCCTGCGGAAGAGCCCAGCGTTCTAACCGTTCGGACAGTTGCTTCTTGGCGGTAGAAGTAATTCATCGATATTCTAACCCTCACAACTTGTCTTTGCAACATACAATAGCTATCTGGGGGTGGGGGGGTGGGGGGGGGGGGTTGGGGGCGTGGGGAGAAGATGTCCGGTGAGCGTGCTAATTAGTTCGGGAAGCTCCACGTGGCTATCACCCCATGCTGCGAGTGCTGGAGTGATGGTTGTCATAAATGATGTCCCGTGACTTGATGTCATTCTTTACCAGATTTGCCTTTCTTCAAGTTTTCAATTGTCTTTCTGTCAGATTTATGTTGGTGTCGACAGCTGAAGGTAAAAGATGGTGGGTTTTCAGTAGAGTCATAGATAAGTGCAGATGAGGGGGTGGATAAGTAATTATCGGTTAACTACGGGGTCGGTGAGGTGTGTCTGTCTGCTTGTCCGCTCGTAGACATCATCTTTTTTTTTAAATCCAGAAACCAGTTGTTAAGCCTTAGGCTCGGTACTATGGATATCGCACTTCTTCGGCCTTGATTCCATGATAGGTACCGTAATCTGGGAGAAAATGTGGCTTTTCTGCCTACCCCCGGGAGTGAACCCGGACCACAAGGAGTTCGTTACCCGGTCACCGCGAAGTCAGGTTTAGCCAACTACGCTAGAGAGCCGGACGCGACATCATCTATCGATACAGCTGACGGTTCGCTTTACGCTGTGAAGGCCATAGTTTGTTTTACATGAGTTCCCAGAGGACTTCGTTGGAGCTGGGGAGTTCTTCCTTTGTGCGATGTTAGCTATTCTGCGAAGAGAGAACGCGAGATAGAAAAATCAATACATATAAATGCAAATATATATATATTTATATATAATGGAAAAAGAGGGGGCCAAGTCCTATGAATAACGTGGTACATCGAGGTGTATCCTCACTGCCTTAAGCGGAACCATCACTAAAAGACATATCAAGCGATTCTCTAAACTAGCTTTACACTGCTGTCGTATAATCGTTAGTGGCTGCTTTGATTTCAAAGCTCAGGTGTTGCCAACATTCCTAAAATACAACACAAACAACGAGACTGTAACAGTGGCATTTTCCAAAGGATTGCAGACATGTTATACTAATATTACATCGATGAAATATAAATCGCCCTAAACTTAGACATAAATTAAAAAACGGAGAATTATCCACCCCTGGTAAATAGTAAACTGAGGGACAACATTTGGACGCAGGGTAACTGTGGAAGCGGCATTCGTGGCTTAGGCGATGCCATATAAAAATATAGGCTCTCTTCCCATATAATCGATACGACTGAAGGCAAGAAAATGGATCTTTACAACTTTACAAGGTGCCTGCGAAGGGGACGGAGGAATCATCTAAAACCGAATTTCTGGGAACCCTACTATAACTTCAACTAGCCTGCTTTCTTTAGGGGCATTCGGAACAAAAGACAATTTTGATTTGAGTACATTAGTTAACTATGATCTCCAATAATGCCGGGATGCCGGGTTCGATCCCAGCTGCGGGCCATGCGGCTTGCGTTGGTTTCGACAGTGGTATCAAGAAAGCCGACCGTCCAGAGCAGTGGCAAACTACTAGACGTTAATTTGCCTAGAAAAACCACACAACAGCCAGGGGCTGTTGGGGTTGGTTCTGCTACGTCCTAAAACTCACCTTTATGATCTACAAGGTTTTTCACACCAACCCCTATCATTTGTCATTTGTGGCCTTTCTGCTTAGTTTTACATGACAGTAGTTTGCTAGTTAGTTAGTTAGTTAGTTAGTTAGTTAGTTAGTTAGTTAGTTAGTTGGGTTATCGTCATTGCATTCCGGACATGTCCATAGGTGCTCAGATCCTCCCCTCAGTATGAACCCCAACGTCCGATGGCTAATAGTACCAGTTCTATGTTGATTAACAAGTCTTCTGACGTGTCCGGTGTGCGTCTCGTTTTTTGCTGTGCCGATCTTAATTCCCAAGTCTGCCATTCTGGCGAGTGATGTGGATTCACTGCCACCAAAGTCCTCTATCCTTCCCATTTCTCTGAGGGCACTGACAATATCAGCATGATCCATAGGCCGACCGTCGGTAGTGATAGCGGATCCAGCCAACCTGTCAGCTCTTTCATTTCCATCGACGCCTGCGTGTCCCGGAACAAAAATAAAGGTGACTCCACGCACAGTGGACTTCTGTAATGATTCAAGCCATTGTCTTCGCACTGAACCTGCCTGAACCCTCCGGATCATACTCATTGAATCACTGAGTATACATATGCGGGTGTATTTTTGTGTTTCAAGCCAGGCAAACGCTTGCGTCACTGCCATCACCTCCATCGTCATGCTGCTGGTTGTCATGGAGAAGGCACCGTTGGCTTCTTTGACTGTTCTGCCCGCTGAGCGTGCTGTAAATGCCCATGCGCTTCTTCTTTGGCGTATAACGGATCCGTCTGTGTAGATTAGTGCATCTGCTTCGTCTGAATTTTCACCGACGAGAGCGTTGACCTCTGCATTAACAGCTACAGGATTCTCTTCTCTACATCGCCTGTTGAGTGTGACAATACAGGAAAATGTACAAATAAACGCCTGAGGCACAGGTATCCATTCTGCACCAGGTATGATGTCGGTTAGGCTGCATATTTGCCTAATAACATCTTCTGCCCGACCTAGCCACGATTTTCCCCTCTTCAGTCTGTCGCCCTTTTCACTATAAAGCGCTTGATGCAGTGGGTGTTTCTTATCAGCACATATTTTGAGGTATGCCCGAGCCCTCCACATTCTGATCCTTTGGTTCATTGTTGGAAAGTCAAGTAGATACCTCATTGCTTCACAGGATGTGTCTCTTGTACATCCCAAAATAATGCGCATGGCTTCATTTTGCACCTTTTCGAGTCGTTCAATCTGGGTAGCACTGACAGTGAGGATGGCCAGAGCGTATTCAATGGGTGAAAGGACCAGACCGTAGAATAGAAGTATTAGTAGTCTTTGCTCGATATTGGAAGCAGCCATAATCCTCATTGCAGATAGACCTTTGCGTGCTTTTGTTATCACATGGTCAACGTGTTCCCTGAATGACAAGCTGCGATCGAACCTCACCCCGAGAAACGTCATAACGTTGGTTCTGATCAATATATTATCACGCATTTTCACTTCTGGTAAGTCCGACTTGACAATGTGATTGTTCAAAGAGAACCATGACACTGATGCCTTCGAAGGATTGACATAGGCATTGGAACCATCACACCAGGCGGCAATTCGATCGAGTTCTTTGTGCATTGTGCTGGCGATCTCCTGTCTATCACGCCCTCGTCGATAAATCAAAATGTCATCAGCAAATGACAAAGTCCTTCCTTTTCCATTCAACTGCTGCTCAGTGATCATCACCGTATAAACGTTGAATAAGACTGGTGATAGCGGTGATCCCTGTGGCAAGCCTGGACATATCGTTTGCGGTTCTGAGGACCAGCTACCACATCTTAGTACAATCTTTCTCTGGAACAGGATCGCAGCAATCCAGCGGATCAGAATAGGATTGACTTCTAGTTTAAGCAGTAATTGCATTAAATATTCGTATGGTACTTTATTGTAGGCATCTTCTAAGTCCAACACTGCCGCACATGTCTCTTCTTTAATCTGAAATCCCTCGTACACATCGTAGGCGAAAACAGCAGCATTGAACCATGTCTCTTTCTTCAACCTGTACCCTCCAAGTGTTGCTAGTGCGCGTTCCTATGGCTTAAAGGTTAATGAACGTCTGGCTCTCTAGCATAGTTGTCTAAACCGGACTGCGCGGTGACCGGGTGACGAACTCCTTGTGGTCCGGGTCCCAGATTTACGGTATTTATCATAGAATCAAGGCCGAAGGGTTGCGATATCCATAATACAGAGCCCAAGGGTTAGCAACTCATGGCTTCTAGATACTAAAAAACAAAACAAAAAGTGTAATGAACACCATTCACAATCTTCGGCGTACCAGTGTTTGATTTCAGTGGAAGTGGGCCGTGTATAAAACAGAACAATCTCGTTGCTTTCAGACAATGGTAGGAGAGTCACACCTTGGATGAGAATTTGGTATTACAAAATATGTGTGTCCTTCACATACCCCCTCTCTCTCTCTCCCACCCCCCTCCCCTTTCCCCCGGTTTGTTACCGTTCGACTTCTCAGCTGTCCTCTCTCTCTCTCTCTCTCTCTCTCTCTCTCTCTCTCTCTCTCTCTCTCTCTTTCTCTCTCTGGGTCACTCCTTGTCTATTGTTTATCATTGACGCTTTGCTCAGCAGGGACAGCTGTCTTTAAAAGTTTGTTGTCACCACGGTTCGGATAATTCCAGTAGTTGCGGACTTCGCTCCTGTTTCGTACCGTGCGTGTTGTTGTTGTTGTTGTTGTTGTTGTTGTTGTTGTTGCTGCTGCTGTGAGTTAGAAAGCAGTGGGTGCAAAATCCATTGTCGCCACGTCTTTCTCGAGACGGTACCAGCGACGCCTTGCTTGTCGAACGGTATGAAACACATGCCATTCTCTGATCATCAAAATGTTGACTGGAACCAGATCATTTGTACCTTAATTCGAACCTGGGAATGTTGGCATTGTGAAACTGCGTTCACAACCCCGAGACGCTGGATTCTGTTAAACCACATATAAATTTCATACCAAATGATTTGTAAAACAAGATGATATGCAATCTCCATAATAGTAGAGGTGGAGGCATGCTTCGGTTAGATTCGTTAAATTCGCCGAAACATCACCCAACACATTCTAATCCATGCTTCTGCTTTACTAACAGTAAAAAAGAAACGTATAGATGTCTAGAGAAAACGGTGATGGAGGAGTCAGTTTCCTTAAAACGATACGGAGGCCGACCTTGACGAATGTGTATGCATAACACAAAAGATGTATTAGCTATGATAGCACACTGCGCTGGAGAACTGGCTTGAGGTGTGCCTTGAAGAGAGCGACGTTCATTAAAGGACACGCTGACGGACTAGTTGATTGAAAAGACAGACAATACAATGTACGGTTATTTACTATGGGCCTTTAGTACAATGTACAGGGGTATTTACCAAGATCTACCAGCCCTTTACTACGGGGTATTCCACAAGATCTACGCGGCCTTTAATACAGGTATTATACAAGATCTACGCGGCCTTTAATACATGTATTATACAAGATCTACGCGGCCTTTAATACATGTATTATACAAGATCTACGCGGCCTTTAATACATGTATTATACAAGATCTACGCGGCCTTTAATACATGTATTATACAAGATCTACGCGGCCTTTAATACATGTATTATACAAGATCTTCGCGGCCTTTAATACATGTATTATACAAGATCTACGCGGCCTTTAATACATGTATTATACAAGATCTACGCGGCCTTTAATACATGTATTATACAAGATCTACGCGGCCTTTAATACATGTATTATACAAGATCTTCGCGGCCTTTAATACATGTATTATACAAGATCTACGCGGCCTTTAATACTTTAATACATGTATTATACAAGATCTACGCGGCTTTAATACATGTATTATACAAGATCTACGCGGCCTTTAATACATGTATTATACAAGATCTTCGCGGCCTTTAATACATGTATTATACAAGATCTACGCGGCCTTTAATACATGTATTATACAAGATCTTCGCGGCCTTTAATACATGTATTATACAAGATCTTCGCGGCCTTTAATACATGTATTATACAAGATCTTCGCGGCCTTTAATACAGGTATTATACAAGATCTTCGCGGCCTTTAATACATGTATTATACAAGATCTTCGCGGCCTTTAATACATGTATTATACAAGATCTACGCGGCCTTTAATACATGTATTATACAAGATCTTCGCGGCCTTTAATACATGTATTATACAAGATCTACGCGCCTTTTAATACAGGTTATACAAGATTCTACGCGGCCTTTAATCTACAAGATCTACGTGGCCTTTAATACATGTATTATACAAGATCTACGCGGCCTTTAATACATGTATTATACAAGATCTACGCGGCCTTTAATACATGTATTATACAAGATCTACGCGGCCTTTAATACAGGTATTATACAAGATCTACGCGGCCTTTAATACATGTATTATACAAGATCTACGCGGCCTTTAATACAGGTATTATACAAGATCTACGCGGCCTTTAATACATGTATTATACAAGATCTACGCGGCCTTTAATACAGGTATTATACAAGATCTACGCGGCCTTTAATACAGGTATTATACAAGATCTACGCGGCCTTTAATACATGTATTATACAAGATCTACGCGGCCTTTAATACATGTATTATACAAGATCTACGCGGCCTTTAATACAGGTATTATACAAGATCTACGCGGCCTTTAATACAGGTATTATACAAGATCTACGCGGCCTTTAATACAGGTATTATACAAGATCTACGCGGCCCTTAATACAGGTATTATACAAGATCTACGCGGCCTTTAATACAGGTATTATACAAGATCTACGCGGCCTTTAATACAGGTATTATACAAGATCTACGCGGCCTTTAATACAGGTATTATACAAGATCTACGCGGCCTTTAATACAGGTATTATACAAGATCTACGCGGCCTTTAATACAGGTATTATACAAGATCTACGCGGCCCCTTAATACAGGTATTATACAAGATCTACGCGGCCCTTAATACAGGTATTATACAAGATCTACGCGGCCTTTAATACATGTATTATACAAGATCTACGCGGCCTTTAATACATGTATTATACAAGATCTACGCGGCCTTTAATACAGGTATTATACAAGATCTACGCGGCCCTTAATACAGGTATTATACAAGATCTACGCGGCCTTTAATACATGTATTATACAAGATCTACGCGGCCCTTAATACAGGTATTATACAAGATCTACGCGGCCTTTAATACAGGTATTATACAAGATCTACGCGGCCTTTACAAGACTAGGTATTATACAAGATCTACGCGGCATGTTTAATACGCGGTATTATACAAGATCTACGCGGCCCTTAATACAGGTATTATACAAGATCTACGCGGCCTTTAATACAGGTATTATACAAGATCTACGCGGCCTTTAAAACAGGTATTATACAAGATCTACGCGGCCTTTAATACGGGTATTTAACAAGATCTACTCCGCCTTTAATGCGGGTTTTTCACAAGATCTACCGGCCTTTAATACATTGTACGGGTATTTCACAAGATCTACCGGCCTTTAATACACTGTACGGATATTTAACAAGATCTACCGGCCTCTGATACAGTATTCAACAAGATCTACCGGTCTTAAATACAATGTACGGGTATTTAACAGGATCTACTGGTCTTCAACGCCAAAATTTAACAAGATATACCGGACTCTAATACAGGTATTTGACTAGATCTACTGGCATTCAATACAAGGTACTGGTATCTAACCAGACCCACTGGCGTTTATACGTGTTTTAACCAGATCTTCCGGCGTTTAATACAATTGAGGGGTATTTAACTAGATATTCCAATATACAATGTTTCGGTATTTAACCAGATCTACTGTTCTTTTAATACAATGTACTGGTATTTAACCAGATCTACCGGCCTTTAATACAATGTACTGGTATTTTAAGAAGATCTACCGGCCTTTAATACGGGTATTTAACCAGATCTACTAGTCTTTAATACAATGTTAAAGTATATAACAAGATCTACCGGCCTTTAATACGGGTATTTAACCAGATCTACTAGTCTTTAATACAATGTTAAAGTATATAACAAGATCTACCGGCCTTTAATACGGGTATTTAACCAGATCTCATCATCATCTTATAGCAGGTCCTTTGCAGAACGTCGCTCTCATCACAATCTGCCTGAAAGAAACTCGGTCTCTCGCCAGTTCTCCTGCCGCGTGCACTTTTACACTCAAGGAGTCATGCCCATCTTCGTGTTGGTCGGCCCCTGCCCCTCCTTTCTGGTGCCATGCCTTCTGCTATAATTTTTTCCAATCCTTCGAGGCGCTTGATATGACTAAAATATTTCAGCTTTCGTGAAAGGATGCTGTTTATTAGCCAATCTTCCTTGATGTTCAGATCTTTTAAGATGTCAATATTTCTCATCTTCTTTGTCCAAGATATTCTGAGAGTCTTTCTATAGCATTTCAGCTCAAAAGCCCCTATTCAATTTCTTAAGGACTGAGAGATAGTCCACGACTCACATCCGTATGTAGCCACAGGGAAGATGCATGCTCTCAAAATTCTAATTTTGATCTCCTTGCTGGTGCTTAACCATAGACCTTTAAGGCTGTTCAATCTCTGCATTGCTATGGCCATCCTCCTTTTAATTTCCATTGAACAGTCTCCATTTTTGTTTAATTTAAAGCCTAGATATTCAAAGTTTGTGACATTTTCAATTTCTTCATCATTTATAGTTATTTTTGGGTGACAGCCAGTTTTTTCTGTGGACATCGTTTTCGTTTTCTTTAAATTCAAGAACAGATTTTGATCTTCACTGTGCTTTTGACAGCCAATAATAAATTTTCTATTCCCTTTACACAGTTCGAAAGGAGGACTGTGTCATCTGCGTAGCGGAGTTCCGGAATAGGGTTGCCACCAATTTGGAGCGGATCATAACTGTCACAAGTTAACCAGATCTACCGCCTCTAATACCATATACGGGTATTTAACCAGATCTAGCGGCCATTAATAAGGTTATTTAACCATATCTACTGGTCTTTAATACAATGTAAAAGTATATAACCAGATCTACCGGCCTTTAATACGGGCATTTAACCAGATCTACCGGCCTTTAATACGGGCATTTAACCAGATCTACCGTCCTTTCCAAAACAAAACTACAGAGTACTGTAGATGAGAGGGAGGATAAGATGCAGACCAAGAAAGATCTCAGTACATAATTTAATTGTATGGCTATGTCTATGAGGGGGGGGGGGGGGGGTGGCACAATGGTGTAGTGGCTAGTCTCTCGCCTGCGGATCCAAGGGTCGTAGATTTAAATTCGAACATTGTTGATTATTTTTCATATCTCCTGAAATTATTTTGACTGACGGGTCCACTCAGTCTTGAATGGGTGCTAGGTTAAAGTCATGGGAAGTAAAGAAGGCAGGTGTGATGCTAAGCTTATCGTCCATCATGGCTCTATAAAATGTAGGTCTAGCCCTATATGCCTAATACCCCCGAAGGTGTAGAAAATGGCACTGTGACAGGCGTCAAACATGATCAAATCCATTGCATCTAACCTGATAAAGGTGGAGAGAACTAATGAGACAATCAACAGCAACTGGTGGGCCTGCGACGTGCGGCGTTATGGGACGATGATGATGATGATAATGTTGGTGACCATATTTTAAAAGAAAAACATGGCGAGGTTCTGATATCTTTCAATATGGGTCTAGAATCACTGACTGAAACCCGTGTACACTGATTTTTAGAATGGCACAGCTTTTCTATAATAGAATGGCACAGCTTTTCTATAATTCATAATTCATCTATAGCATTTATGGTCGAAAACCTGCTAAAGACGAATTTTGCGAACTTGATATTTAGAACATAAAAGCAACAAATATGTCAGCGATAAAACTAATACATTTGCTGGACATCAGGAGTCTCTGGGAGTCGCCGTGGCCTAGCGGCTAGACGCTCGTTTGCGGGTCCGCTCCCTGGCGGAGCCTAACTTTTTTCACAAATGACCATGACTCCCAGGTCGACCCAGCCTAGAGTGGGTGCCGGGTGCAGTCCCGGGAAGTAAAGGCAGCCGGCGTGATGCTGACCACATCACCCATCTTTTGCCGATTGGGCTATAAAAATATAGGTCTATCCCTATATGCCCTATACGCCTAAAGGCGTGGAAAATGGGCCTTTACTTTACAGCAGTCTCGACTGGCAGTTGTGAAACGTCGCAGCCTTGCTACTTGGTTCAGACGGGTACGTGGTCAGACTTGATTCGATTGCAAAGACTATTCTTCAAGAAACATTGGGAAGTAGTCAGGGGAAAAAAAAGTGGGTAGGGGAAAGGCCAAAAAGAACCGGAAATGACAACACCAAGTAATGAACAGGACTAAGTTATTATTCACTTGTTCACCAGGCGGAAGACAGAGAAAGATGGATGGCCTTGTGTGCGAGTGCTTCCATCGATACACCTAATCGACCCTAGCGGGTCAGTGGTATACATCCTTGCCTGAACGTTTAATAAAGCCGAAAGTCGAACTCTTCCCTTTGAATCAATTCCCATTGAAACTATATCACCCACCAACATGACACTGAACCTAAAGGCGGCATTTATTGATTTGACACTGTGCCACTTTCTGATTGAATTCCGTACACCCACTAACTCTGGGACAGACTTTCCACCGACGCCTCCAACAGAATTCGGATCATTAACAACCATCCTCTCTTGTCAGCAATGGTACCATGTATTAAAGTTCGAAAAAAAGACAAGTAGCAATTTCCCAGAAATAACAATGGCACATAACAGGAAGGCTTCTCATCGATCATATTGAGTACATAAAAAAGGCGGCGTTACGAAAATCAACGGAAATTGCCGAAAATTAATCGCGATGTGCAACCTTGACCTGGATTTGTAACCGGAAGTAAGCAATTACTTTTTGGGCGGACATTTTTGTTTTTCTTTTATGTAATGCGAAACAGAAGAGAGAATGCGCAGGGTTTTATCCTACAGGGCTCTGTTAATCTGTGGAGAGAGGCTAGTCTACCGTAAGCACGAATTCCGTAGCTCGAGCAAAGATCCGATTCATCACCGAAGCAGCCAGCTCTGCTGAACGGAGAGAGACAGACCGAAATCGAATACAGAACCTTTAGACGCAAGCAAGTCGTCTCAACAACCTGGCCTCGACGAAAAAGTTACTTAACAAACTATGTTTGTTGGTAAACGTGTTAAATCAATCAATATTTAAAAAAATAAAAAATAAAAAGTAAATAAGCCTTAATACGCCAGGGTGCATTGGGTATATGACTCATTTTTTTTTTTTAAATGTACGATGTTCTGTAGATGATGGGCTAAGCATCATGCTGAGCGACTCTACTTGCAACAGCAGGAGTTGAAGAGCATCTCAGGAAACTGCTCCGACCCCCCCCCCCACCCCCTCCTTTCCCCCCCTTCATGGCAATTATTTGGTTAGCAGAGGCGCCCCCACGTTCAATTACGTATAGGGGCACCCCACCCCCATCCCTTTTCCGTTCAATGTACAAATGACTGCATAGTCCTGACAATTGGCCTCAGCGGCTCTAGATGCTTGAATTAATGTCAATGTCATGAGCTATGGCATCAAGATCATGGGTTTGTGAAGTCTAGCTTCCTGGACAGCGCGGTCACTGTTTGGTTTGGCTTGGCTTTTGAAATTCGTCACATTCAACCAGCATCTGCGAAGGCGCAGCTTTAGGTTATAATTGTGACTAGGGTATATGCGCCACATAAAAGGGCCTATCCTTGCACGCCACCAAGAAGTCCTGAAAAAGGGACTCTTGCAGTGTTGATGCGATCAAAGGAAACAGACCCAGATAATGTCCCGACCGGCAATGGAGTCGTCTACCGGCGAGCCAATTAGAGACCTGTCGCCAATGACGTTGTTGGCACCTTCCCGTCCTTCCAGACGCTAGAGTAGTAATGTCCATAGTGATGCTTGGGAATCGCAGCCTGTGGCAATGACCTCTAATTATTGCCTTTCTGTTACTACTTTTGCGGTGTTGTTGTTGTTGTTGTTTGCGTTCACCGGCTTTAAACTCCAGTGGAAAGTCCTGGTTGTTAATCCATTTCTGGACTTTGGCTTTGTTCCAGAACCTGAGTTTTGCGTGTGCATCTGTTTTACAGATCTGACCTATTTGTATGCAGACTTCTGGCTCCTTGCCATTCAGGCAGATGCACTCCGACTTCAAAGGAAGCCCCCAGTTAGTCGACTCATACAACATGCTTTTTGGGGAGGCAGTGGGTCTATTCTTATTTTCCCTATAATGGGGCCCCGGAACCCACACGGGGGCTTTTGCGGTGTAGGCAGAGTCGTCTTGGAAACTAAGGATTTACGGACGCACGGCAACAGAAAAAAATCCCCAGCCTTACAGAGGATTCGAACCCGGATCTTCCTCGTGAGAGCCAAGCGTTCGGCCAGCTGCTTTTCTTGGCACTGACCAGTGACTAGAAAGACCTGCTCGCGTTAAAAATAATGTCTTCCACAATTAGAGCACGGAATGTTTTTGGCCGTTGTTGTCATCACAAGTATATAGTGTCTTTCGTCTAAGACCATACGCTTCAAACTTTCTGCAGTTTTTCCCTCGCGCCGCCCACGCCTTATTTTTTTTTTTTTTTATTGCCATATCCTTCCTGACCACCGCCCTCCATTTTTCCCCACCACACTACAAAAAAATAAATAAAAAAAGATACGTTCGTGGTTTCCTACAACCCAAGAATTAAATAACCCCCCCCCCCCTCACCTCCCAACCCCCTACATACACGCACTAATCTACCTTAATACCTGTATCATTCATGTGCCGTTTGCACAGATTCTGCACACTGTGTTGGTTAGGAATGTTATCTTTGCCGTTGACAGAAGACAGTTCACAAAGGTGTACAGCACCCAGGTCTCGCGTGAGTATCACACGCGATTGAACTATTCTCGCAGTCGCTCTTCCAAAATGGGGTGGGAGTGGAATGAGCCACTCATTCAGACAGACACATTTCAGAGAACAAACCACAACCCTGTTTACTTAAACATTACCGAAACGACAGCTGGGAAAACTAAGATTATGTCTGTGACCTTCTGTTTAGCTGAATGTATGTTTGCAGAAAGTAAAGGGGTGAGGAAGGGAGACAGACACGCAGAGAGACAGAAATAGAGAAAGAAGGAAGGGAGACATATACACACATTCGCAGAGGGAGAGAGAGAGACAGACAGAAAACAAACGATACATTTATTTTTTAAAAAGTCACAAAGAGAGAGAGAGAGGCAAACGGAGGAGAAAAACAGAAACAGAGACAGCCAGTTGGCATTTAGTCAATGAGCCAATCCAAAAAAGGTTGAAAGATCACCTACACAAACAAAGTAGAGAACGGTGGTGGTTAAGTCTGGGCCGGAAAAGATATTTCCAACTCAACGCGCGAACAATCATTAATCAGCTATCAAAACCACATCAGGTTTGGAATCCAGACAGTTCTAAAATACCTTGGTTTCAAGGAATGATATTTCTATTGCTTCCCTCTCATTTTCCAGTCAGATAATTTAATGAGATTGAAAATTAAAAATTGATGTTTGGGAAGATAAAGGCGGCTAGAAATAAGGAAGACTAGCTCGTTTTTTGAGAACAGGACTATAGTTATTTATTGAGTTGAGTTGAACTGAGTCAAGAATTGACATCACAGCACTCGAATCATTCCCATGCGTGCTACGTCTTCATCTTCAGCAGCCAGCGTTGTTCCAATACTGATGGTACCGGTAACAATCTGGTATATGTCCGTCTTGCCTTTCCTCAGAGTTAGTTATTGGATGGCGTTATTATGTATCCATAATGTCTTCTTCTTCTTCTCCTTCTTCTCCTTCTTCTTTTTCTTCTTTTTCTTCTTTTTCTTCTTCTTCTTCTTCTTCTTCTTCTTCTTCTTCTTCTTCTTCTTCTTCTTCTTCTTCTTCTTCTTCTTCTTCTTCTTCTTCTTCTTCTTCTTCTTCTTCTTCTTCCTTCTTCCTTCTTTCTTCTCCTTCTTCTTCTTTTTCTTCTTTTTCTTCTTTTTCTTCTTCTTCTTCTTCTTCTTCTTCTTCTTCTTCTTCTTCTTCTTCTTCTTCTTCTTCTTCTTCTTCTTCTTCTTCTTCTTCTTCTTCTTCTTCTTCTTCTTCTTCTTCTTCTTCTTCTTCTTCTTCTTCTTCTTCTTCTTTTTCTTCTTCTTTTTCTTCTTCTTCGCATTCAACAGAGCAGTAAACGCTGGCGGAAAGTTTTGGCTGTTCGCCCATGTCTGGGCTTGTATTTTTTTCCCAGAACCTGAGTCTTGCATACACATCCATTTTATAGATCTGGATTATCTGTATGCAACTTGTTGATTTCGTGCCTCTCAGGCAGATGTTTTCCTAATTATGTAACCCTTATGACATGCTTGTTGAGGAGGCAGTGGGTCTATTCTTGTTTCCCCCCAAAATGTTATTATTTTTAAATGCAAATTGTCATGGACAATGAGTACTAAAATATTGCAGTCGTTGTGGGAATATAAGATTTCGTTTCTGAGATAATAATATCAATACACCATGCTTGCTTACATAATTTTAACAGTCTCAAAATCAAATTAAAATATAGGCCTTTTAAAACAAATTTTCACGTGGAATTGGACTTCTAATAATTCTTCCTGGTCTCTGGGTAGTGTGATCAGACGCCCGTGTGAATTATTCGAAATTAGCTAAAATTTGGAGTTACAAATCTATTTAAAGTATTTTAGGATCATCGCCGGTGCTGAGGGGCCTGTGCAATATGCTGAGCTTCTTCAGACTCAGACTTGAGTTAGAAGAAGAATGGAGCACGTATGGGTTACACCAGTGTGCAATGATGTTTATCCGTTGTTCAAACCTTATAACCTCAATAAAACTATTTGGGGGAGGGGGGGGGTGGGAGCTGGGTCGACATCAGAGCCAAGATCATTTAAAGTCCATCTCTTTTAGAAATCGAATCCACGACCCTCAGATTAGTGTTCAATGCTAACAATTAAAGAATTGATGCAACATTTCTCACACATACCAAATCGTCGGGTATGGTACCAAAAGAACACTTTTGCTCGACAAGGGTCAAATAGTGCCAAATCTGTACAACAGTACCAACTTCAACAGCCCTGCTACAAAGCTAGCTGAAGTCCGTTGTGTTTCAAATATGGAGCTTAAAAGACGACCAACTTCAACAGCCCTGCTACGTAGCTACGTTTTTAGCTGTAGTCCATTGTTGGTCAGATTTGGAGCTTAAAAGTCGACCAACTTCAACAGCCCTGCTACGTAGCTAGCTGTAGTCCAATGTGGTTCGGATATGGAGCTTAAAAGTCGACCAACTTCAACAGCCCTGCTATGAAGCTTGCTGTAGACCATTTTGTTTCGTAATGCAGCCTAAAAGTCGACCAACCTCAGCAGCTCTGCTACGAAGCTAGTTGTAGTCCATTGTGGTTCGGATATGGAGCTTAAAAGTCGACCAACTTCAACAGCTCTGCTACGAAGCTTGCTGTAGTCCATTCTGGTTTGGATATGGAGCTCAAACGGCGAACAGTATTAGAATAACGTTGCCCTTGTCTCATATCTTTCATTTCATATGAGACTGATAATTTCATGGGAACATGAAACAGAAGAAATGTACTGCAACTAAAATGCTAGAGGAATTTCATTACATTCTACTATCAAGAGAGTATCTGATGATCAGATGCAGTCATCCACTGTAATGCAATCGTTTTGCTTCCAGTACTGTGTTAACTCAATGGGGATGACCCTAGTGAAATTATGACACTCAGATGTCATCTCCAGTGTAATTCTGTACGGCTGTATCACTTTTCCCCGGACAAATGAATACTATTATGTTTCCCCCCCCCCCCCCCTACAATTGGATTTGGCAGCTGTGGTATCGCAGTGGTTAGACGCTTGCTGGCTAGCATAAATGTACTCGGCTCGAATCTGATTGATGGGGATTTTTTGCGAATGCCTTACACATTTGTGTTCTGAACGTCCATATTTTTTTATTCTGTTTTTCTATCCCCCTATGGAGCATAGAACCTCAACCAACTCACGCCAAGTAGATCTATGCTTCGACATTACATGGAGCTTTCACCATGCCCTCGCCATCTTTCTAACTTGATTCTCCAGCTCTCTTCTCCGTGTGTTTTTTGGCCTTCCTTTATTCCTATGCGCCTGTGGGTTCCAATGCAAAGACATTCTAATTACGCTGTTACCTGTTTTCTCAGTGTGTCCTATCCAAAGCTTTCACATCCTAGGCATCTTCAGTCTCCTGTATCCACCTCCGCAGAAAAATACTTCTGCCTCGTTTTGCACAAAACTAGACCCGCTATCAACGTTCTCTCTAGACCACCATGACACTTGCCATGTCCAAAAGACTTTAGCTTTGAGCAGAGGATGCTGTTGATCAGTCAATTGTCCTCGTTGTTGAGGCCATGCAGGCCATCGACGTCTTCTACCTCTTCACCGGTTGTAAAGCTCAGTAGAAAGTTCTGTTTGTTCGTCCATCTTTACACTTCAGTCTTTTTTCCAGAACCTGAGTGTTGTATGCACATCCGTTTTACAGATCGCACTTATATGAATGCAGATTTTTGGTTCCTTGCCTCTCATTTCGATGGACTCCAACTTCGAAGGGAGCTTATAATTAGTCGCCATCTGCGTCATGCTTATTGTCACCTAACAGACCAACCCACCCCTTCGTATTGAACTCGTCTAGACTCTGTCACCTATTTGCAGATGATGTTAAGTTTAAAAATGGACCTGCCTCAACAGGTATATAGTCCATCTTTTGTAAATATAGGTCTTTAGGTCGAGTTAAGTACTCCTATATGTCCTAATTCTATCGGGAATGTTATAATTTTGAATCTATAATCGTAGGTGAGAGATTCAGTGGTCATTATTGCCAAAAGTCCATTGGGCACATCACCGCTTGGGGCGGATGAATCTTCACCCGCCTTTTTCGACAGAGACACTTGTGTCAGAACTATTCTCGATCAAGTCTCTCTTATGAAAGAACGCTTTTTTGCCTCTGTGCTTATTTCTGTCTAAATTGAAGAAACATTCAAGTTTCCTAGAAGAATCCAGAGCTTGGAATTGTAATGTCCTTGGAGACCAGATCGACAATCATCATCTATCCACATCACCTTACCACCAGCTGCCAGAAAATACTACCATGGGACCTGCCGACATGTCTGTCCCTACGCCCAGGTAGTGACTAACAATACCATTGGGAGATATCCATCCCCAGGGAGCTGTATGATGAAACCACAGGTTGCCTGCCCTTTTTGGTCTACAGTATTTGTGACCCTATAATCAAATTGTACCTGGGACAATGCTGTGCTATATAAACATTAGTGTAGCTGTTCATGTGCAGAGGAGTTAAACAGTACCCTGGTGCCAACAATCCCAGAAGCAGAAGTGATGTGCTACACTGGACCGAACTTGAATACAGATGAGTTATATTCCAGAAGTTGTGGTCACGCTTACACCGAAGTGCCTTGTCCACTGTGCCGCAGTTCTACGGCATAGCTATGATGATCTTGACTGCTACCGGGAGCAACCCTTGTTGTAGTCATATAATTGTCTTTGTCTCTTTAGTGTCATTGATTTTATTGAATTCTATCGCCTTATCCTTGTGTTGGTTACGCTAATTACATAATGTTTTGTAAATTTTCCATTCATGGTTTATTGTCCATCTTTCACTGTTCCTAGTTGTCTGGAGTGTGTGGATGGTATCACTATATTACATATTTAACTGTGTTTTTTTTTGGTGACTAGGATAGGAGACTATCTAGTCTTGGGGCTTAATTGAAGTAGTGAGGAATTCAGGCCAAGTTGCGCCTAGGAATATTTTTTGTTCTGTAATGCCATAATTTGCATCGCCTCACCCCTGAAGTAGGTAGGATGTTCATTGGAGATGCGGGATTCCGCCTAGACCATTGCGAGCCAACATCTCAATATTTGATAACTACTTTAGAGTGCTAACTGGTTTATCAGGGTAAACCCTTACCAAGGCTCGTGACACCAGCAGTATGTGACACTTATTTGTGAGGTAGTGGGTCGGTTCTTCTTTCTTCTGCACGGGTATCTTCTTAGTATAATAAACCCATTACCTCTTTAAGAAAACAAAGCACGTCGTCAAAGGCCACTAGTTATCGGCATTGTGCAAACGGATATTTTGTGTAAAAGATGTAAGTATCGCGGATAACCGTTAACGACAACAAAAGGACGGCAATCGCCCTTTCGAACTCATAAATACAGTGCATTAATTGGCCTGGTCTCCCAAGTGGATCCAGTTCCAACTGGACACCAGAATCTGCCATGGGAAGTAAATGCGACCGACCTGATCTTCACGCATTCCTGATCAAGTGCAGAGATGTATATCATAATTAGGATGTAGCACTACATGTCATTTGCCTATGCGAATCACTCTTTGAATAAACAAAATGTACATTTGGTCGTTTAGAGGGCGAAAGCGAGGGCACAAGTCCTTTACCCCCCCCCCCCCCCCATTAATTCTGTAAGTAAGCCAGCAGTTCCCTTTGAATAAATTTTTTTTAAGATACATATTTTCTAATAGCCCATTTATTTATCTTCAAAATAATAATTCGTTCAATAGCACATGTTACAAATTAATTAAACTGTAGTTCAATGTGTGTATAAATCTACTCCCTAACAATTGTTACCACCGACAGGCCACGCCAGCCTCACAAAAACGGCAATTCCCGTTTTAGCTGTACGGCCTAATATCTAAAGCTGTCCGTGGTTAGTACTTATCTCGACATTCAACACTCTAATTCAGGAATCTCTTTCGTGATGGGATGATGTACTGGGTGACATTTGACCATGATTGGTGCTAAAAGCAAAGGACCCATTTCGCATTATCCCCGCAACAAAGCCTGTGGTTTGAGGCCTATGCTGAAATTTTATATACCAATCGTCACTCGATGAATGATGCAGTCTACACCTCAGGATACTAAAGTTAGTGACAGGGCATTGCACAACCAACCCCCGCATTTTTTTGGCTGTTGTGGTTTTTCCAGGCACATTTACGTCCATTAGTTTGTTCGGCTTCTCGATAGCACTGTCGAAACTAACGCAAGGCTCCCAGCTGGGATCGAACCCAGCACCCCAGCATTACAAAGAGCATTTGCAACGCCTAGGCCGAAGACGCCGACATCTGGACATTGCTTGGAGGCAGTTTAAGGATTGGTCGACATGCGGGTTAAGCGGGTCAAGGACAGGTATCACACCTTCTGGTGTACTGGTCATATATTGCTAGAACTATACATTACAGACCAACTTGCACGTGGTTGGATGACGTGATCATCATCACGCCGACTGCCTTTACTTCCCAGGACTTATACTACTGTCGATTCAACGTTGGTAAACCTGAAAGCCCCAGCAATATAAAAAATTTCGTTTGTGTTTGGACTCGAACCCACTACCTTCACCTCCGCATGATGAGCATCTAACCACTTCACCAACGCAGCTACCAGGAGCCAAGGTTACTTGTGGAAAACAAAATCCGCCACGGTACGATTTGAACCTAAGAGTTCCGGCCGGCAGAAATGCGTCTATTTCACTATTCTATCGCAGCTCCCTGATATCTCTAGGTTATCCCTGGAGCTACAGCGTTCCTTGTTTGTGCATCGCTCTCTGTCAACAGATATCCACCCATATGGGATAAAATCCGGTGCATTGAAATCGATCGTCTGGTATTTAACCAGTCTTCACATCTTTTGTTTTGACACTACAGCGCCAATCTAAACTCTTTCATTTCCCAATTTTATTATCTTCTTCATCTGTTCCGAAAAGCTGGGGGAAAACAAAATAACCAGCAAAACAAACAAGACACAAACACACAATTCACCTCCCGACCCTGTATCCATTTCCTTTGACCATCCAATACATCACACACCAGCTCTATATCAAATAATCTCATCGATAGAGTTTGTGGCGTGTTGCTTGCGATGACCTTTGAACTTATCAGATTGGGTGCTTTACAACCCTGATTGTTGTTAGCAATTTTCAATTAGTGGGTGTTGTGATTGTATCACTATCGAATTTTTTATTTTATTTCTGACTTGTGGGTGTGTATCTTTCTGTGCGTGACATATCGCCTGTGTGTGTGTGTGTATGTGTGTGTGCGTGTGTGTGTGTGTTTGTAAAATGAAAGTGCTATTAACACTTCAAGTTTTTTACGATTCGATGTTCAAAATAATTAATTGTGGGTCCCTGTATGGTGTGTTCACAAGATGTACTCTCGTGATAAGAGTCAAAATTCTAGTGTTGTTTTAGTTTTATCATGCTGTATCGACCCTTTAATACAGTTCCTCATGCTGTGTCGACTCCTTAATACAGTTCCTCATGCTGTGTCGACTCCTTAATACAGTTCCTCATGCTGTTCCTCATGTTGTGTCGACCCTTTAATACAGTTCCTCATGTTGTGTCGACCCTTTAATACAGTTCCTCATGTTGTGTCGACCCTTTAATACAGTTCCTCATGTTGTGTCGACCCTTTTATACAGTTCCCCATGTTGTGTCGACTCTTTAATACAGTTCCTCATGTTGTGTCGACTCTTTAATACAGTTCCTCATGTTGTGTCTACTCTTTAATACAGTTCCTCATGTTGTGTCAACCCTTTAATACAGTTCCTCATGCTGTAATGACCCTTTAATATGGTTCCTCATGTTGTGTCGACTCTTAAATACAGTTCCTCATGCTGTGTCGACTCCTTAATACAGTTCCTCATGCTGTTCCTCGTGTTGTGTCGACCTTTTAATACAGTTCCTCCTGTTGTGTCGACTTTTTAAGGTACTTAATTCATAACTTACCCCTGACGTCACGACAACGTCACGGGAGACATTCCCAATAAATTCTAGTGTGTTCAGGTTGTAGTTTCTCGCGATTTCTCTACAGTAAAGTTTAGGGTTAGGGTTAGGGTTAGGGTTAGTGTTAGGATTAGAAGACACTAGATGAATACTAAAAAGAAAAGCACCACACAACAGCACACTTGCACCCCTTGAAATAATGGACTGTCAGGTCAGCTGTGGATTTCCCACGGGGATTTCCTTTTTGGGGTACGTTATAAATTAAGAACCCTTTTTAATACAGTTCCTCATGTTGTGTCGACTCTTTAATACAGTTCTTCATGTTGTGTCAACTCTTTAATACAGTTTCTTATGTTGTGTCGACTCTTTAATACAGTTCCTCATGTTGTGTCGACCCTTTAATACAGTTCCTCATGTTGTGTCGACTCTTTAATACAGTTCCTCATGTTGTGTCGACTCTTTAATACAGTTCCTCATGTTGTGTCGACTCTTTAATACAGTTCCTCATGTTGTGTCGACCCTTTAATACAGTTCCTCATGCTATGTCGACCCTTTAATACAGTTCCTCATGTTGTGTCGACCCTATAATACAGTTCCTCATGTTGTGTCTACCCTTTAATACAGTTCCTCATGCTGTGTCGACCCTTTAATACAGCTCCTCATGTTGCGTCGACCCTTTAATACAGCTCCTCATGTTGCGTCGACCCTTTAATACAGCTCCTCATGTTGCGTCGACCCTTTAATACAGTTCCTCATGCTGTGTCGACTCCTTAATACAGTTCCTCTTGTTGTGTCGACTGTTTAATACAGTTCCTCATGTTGTGTCGGCCCTTTAATACAGTTTCTAGTGTTGTGGCGACCCCTAGACATGTAATTATTTTCGTGATTACTTTACAACTTCAATAAATATGATTTCCAGTGATCTTAGGCGACCCCTGTCAAAGGGTTGGTCGAACCCGAAAAAGGGTCGCCACCCATAGGTTGAGAACCGCCCCTGTAAGCGGATTTCTCTCTGGTCGTGCTATTCCCCAGTCAATCAGAAAACGTATATAAGAAATGCAATTCATTATTATGTCCCTTCATTATTGTCCTGTTTCAGGTTGCTTTTTTCTCTCCCTTTGGCTGCCGTCTTTTATTACCAGCGATCTGAAGATCAAGTTTCCAGAACTGACTGTTAGTTCTTATTCCTCGCGTTAACCGGCTGAGAGTTCCGATTGTTCCTCCACCTCTGGACTTTCGTCTTGTTCCAGAAGCTGAGTGTTGCGTGCACATCCGTTTTGCAGATCTGTCCTATGTATCTGCAGACTGTTGGTTCCTTGTCTCTCAGGCAGATGCACTTTAACATTGAAGAAAGCGCCCAGTTAGTCGACTCTTACGACATGCTTGTTGTGGGTGCAGTGGGTCTGTTCTGGTTTTCTCTACAATGGGACCCTAGAACCCATACTGGAAGAGGTAGTTCTGGCAGCGATGTAGAGACAACGATGATACAGTGAGATATATGAATGTGAAAATGAAAGAGTGGTATCATCGATTATAGCACTATGAAATATGTAGTCACAGTCAAAAGAATTGAAAGCTATAGTAGAGCTTCCACGGTTGAGTCACTGTGTTGAGCTGGGGGCGCTGAGTGATCTCGAGGCATGAGGAACGCCTCGAGTCATAGAGGTCACAGGATTCAAGTTCCGGTAAAGGAAGGGATTTTTTTCACGTGGACTTCTAGTAATTTCCCCTGGTCTCTGGGTAGTAAAATCGAAAGGCCCTATGTATTGTTGCGCACGTAAAAAATCCCTCGACACTTAGAAATCTAAAATTTGAAGTTACAAATCTACCCAAATTATTTAGGATTCTCGCCGGTGATACGGCGTTCGTGCACTGTACTGAGATTCTTCGGACTAAGGATTAAGCCAGAAGTAAGACGGAGCACTTATCTGTTATTACTCTTGTGCCACGATGTTGGTCCATCGTCTAAGCCTATACTGTGTTTACCCCATCTTTATGTGGACCTCTGTTTCATTTATCGGACTGTCACAATGTTTTCTCAATGGAAGACAGCCTCGAAGTGATGACGACCTTTGAACTGTGTGTGAGAATCGTGTCCGCATCTTTACTGGTCTGCCTTACAAGATCCACAGGATAAGCTTAGCTTGGATAATGAAGTTGAAGCTTCAGATCTAAAATGACCGGTAGGCTTTAGCTGTTCCAATTTCGTTTAATACCCAATCAGGGAGCTGATAAGTAGAGCAGCCTTTTCCTAGTCTTATCAGGTCAAATTTTATTGTCAAGATAGCATTTAAGAGGTCAAATTTCATGCTGTTTCTTAGGTTAGATTTGATAAATTCACTCCAAATGAACGAACGAACGAACGAACTTTATTCTCAAAGGGTCACAAATTGGGCACGCAGGCCCGTCTTACATTCGGCCCTTCCAGTCAACCATCTTTCGCACAGCATTTGTATTTTACTAATAAAGCATGTTATGATCATATGATGATATGCATATTATGAATATTATAAAAGAACACAAAAGCATGAGTTGTAAAGTGCATACAAAAACCCGCGCGTGCATACATACACTCACATACACAAGCTCACCCACTCACTTACACACACATACATGCATGCATACATTACATACATACAGGCATACATACACACATACATACAAACAAACATGCATACAGGCATACATACAGGCATACATACATACACACAAACATACATACATAGATACAAACATACAGCATACATACATACATACATACATTCATACATACGTAATATAGGCATTGAAAAACTTCTAGAAGAACATCTACCATTTAAACGTCAAAAATGCCATCTAAATGCAAGGGAAAACATCTAAATCTGGATGTAAAACATCCAAAGTGGCAACACTGGGATAGACAGGACTACCAATGTCACACGGCATCGACTTTAAAAAGAGGAAAATGATGAAAAAGATTCCAGCGCTTCGTAATTTCGGTTGCCGGGTTCGATCCCAGGTGCAGGGATTTCGCATCAGACTACCTTGCGTTAGTTTCGACAGTGGTATCGAGAGACACCCCGTTCAGTAAGCAGTGGCAAACTACTGAATGTAAAGTTGCCTGATAAAATATCAAACCGTCAAAAAATTGCTGGGGTTGGTTATGCAACCTCATCTAAAGGACAAGATTATTATGGTCTCGAGAGAATAAGGCATCTGCATGTAAACAGAGGGTCTGGCCCGCTCACTACACACACAGGAAAGGCAAGACGGACATGTAACCAGAGGGTCTGGCCGGCTCACTACACTCACTGGAAAGGCAAGACGGACATGTAACCAGAGGGTCTGGTCCGCTCACTACACTCAGAGGAGAGGCAAGACGGACATGTAACCAGAGGGTCTGGCCGGCTCACTACACTCACAGGAAAGGCAAGACGGACATGTAACCAGAGGGTCTGGCCCGCTCACTACACTCAGAGGAGAGGCAAGACGGACATGTTACCAGAGGGTCTGGCCGGCTCACTACACTCACAGGAAAGGCAAGACGGACATGTAACCAGAGGGTCTGGCCGGCTCACTACACTCACAGAAAAAGCAAGACGGACATGTAACCAGAGCGTCTGGCCGGCTCACTACACTCACAGGAAAGGCAAGATGGACATGTAACCAGAGGGTCTGGCCCGCTCACTACACTCACAGGAAAGGCAAGACGGACATGTAACCAGAGGGTCTGGCCCGCTCACTACACACACAGGAAAGGCAAGACGGACATGTAACCAGAGGGTCTGGCCGGCTCACTACACTCACTGGAAAGGCAAGACAAACATGTAACCAGAGGGTCTGGCCGGCTCACTACACTCACTGGAAAGGCAAGACGGACATGTAACCAGAGGGTCTGGCCCGCTCACTACACACACAGGAAAGGCAAGACGGACATGTAACCAGAGGGTCTGGCCGGCTCACTACACTCACTGGAAAGGCAAGACGGACATGTAACCAGAGGGTCTGGTCCGCTCACTACACTCAGAGAAGAGGCAAGACGGACATGTAACCAGAGGGTCTGGCCGGCTCACTACACTCACAGGAATGGCAAGACGGACATGTAACCAGAGGGTCTGGCCGGCTCACTACCCTCACAGGAAAGGCAAGACGGACATGTAACCAGAGGGTCTGGTCCGCTCACTACACTCAGAGAAGAGGCAAGACGGACATGTAACCAGAGGGTCTGGCCGGCTCACTACACTCACAGGAAAGGCAAGACGGACATGTAACCAGAGGGTCTGGCCGGCTCACTACACTCACTGGAAAGGCAAGACGGACATGTAACCAGAGGGTCTGGCCCGCTCACTACACACACAGGAAAGGCAAGACGGACATGTAACCAGAGGGTCTGGCCGGCTCACTACACTCACTGGAAAGGCAAGACGGTCATGTAACCAGAGGGTCTGGTCCGCTCACTACACTCAGAGAAGAGGCAAGACGGACATGTAACCAGAGGGTCTGGCCGGCTCACTACACTCACAGGAATGGCAAGACGGACATGTAACCAGAGGGTCTGGCCGGCTCACTACCCTCACAGGAAAGGCAAGACGGACATGTAACCAGAGGGTCTGGCCGGCTCACTACACTCACAGGAAAGGCAAGACGGACATGTAACCAGAGGGTCTGGCCCGCTCACTACACTCAGAGGAGAGGCAAGACGGACATGTTACCAGAGGGTCTGGCCGGCTCACTACACTCACAGGAAAGGCAAGACGGACATGTAACCAGAGGGTCTGGCCGGCTCACTACACTCACAGGAAAGGCAAGACGGACATGTAACCAGAGCGTCTGGCCGGCTCACTACACTCACAGGAAAGGCAAGATGGACATGTAACCAGAGGGTCTGGCCGGCTCACTACACTCACAGGAAAGGCAAGACAAACATGTAACCAGAGGGTCTGGCCCGCTCACAACACTCACAGGAAAGGCAAGACGGACATGTTACCAGAGGGTCTGGCCCGCTCACTACACTCACAGGAAAGGCAAGACGGACATGTAACCAGAGGGTCTGGCCGGCTCACTACACTCACTGGAAAGGCAAGACGGACATGTAACCAGAGGGTCTGGCCGGCTCACTACACTCACAGGAAAGGCAAGACGGACATGTAACCAGAGGGTCTGGTTCGCTCACTACACTCAGAGGAGAGGCAAGACGGACATGTAACCAGAGGGTCTGGCCGGCTCACTACACTCACTGGAAAGGCAAGGCGGACATGTAAACAGAGGGTCTGGCCGGCTCACTACACTCACAGGAAAGGCAAGACAAACATGTAACCAGAGGGTCTGGCCCGCTCACTACACTCACAGGAAAGGCAAGACGGACATGTTACCAGAGGGTCTGGCCGGCTCACTACACACACAGGAGAGGCAAGACGGACATGTAACCAGAGGGTCTGGCCCGCTCACTTCACTCACAGGAGAGGCAAGACGGACATGTAACCAGAGGGTCTGGTCGGTTCACTACACTCACAGGAAAGGCAAGACGGACATGTAACCAGATCGTGATCGGTACCATCAGTATTGGAACTCAGGGCTGGCAATTGAAAATGATGACGGAGCACGCATGGGAATGCCCCGAGTGCTTGATGTCAATTCTTGATTCAGCTCAACTCTAAAGGACACACAACTAACTATGAGAAAGAAGAGACTAGAAAACCTGGAGAAAAATTGCAAAATTATATTGAAAAAGCAAGTGGAATAAATATTGGCAAATAACTAGGCGGGACAAGAATGTTGAGATGATCGACGATTGGGGTGGTGGTGTGGTAGAGCGAACTATGACCGACTACGCCTACCGACAAGACAATTTTTCTGCAAAGTCTATATTAACAATCTCATGTCTGTTAACCAAAAAAAAAAAAAAAAAATTTATAAGCGAAATTATACCATCAAGTTTGCGAGTGATCAAGCACTCAGAAAAAAAAAATAGAACTCTATGTAAAGCCAGGGACATGCCAAAATATTTGACATACATGTAAATGCTTGTAAGACAAAGGTTATGGTAATTGTCAAACAAACCCTGAACATAAATATTAGCATCAATCGACAAGTGAGGGAACAAACATAGAAGGTTTCGTATCTAGACCAAATAATTGTGGAAAATACACAATGAAAAAAAGTACGAAGAATTTCTGGACCAAAGCACTGTTAGTCTAGGAGACATGCGCAGAAACAAAAAGATAGTGAATGTTTGTGGGGTGGGGGTTGGGGGAGGGAAGGGGGTTATGAATACAGAGTTGTCACAAGAAAAGACTGATTAGTTAGACAGGAAAGAGTTATGTACGATGGAGATAACACCCGACTGACTAAGTGGATGGAGATAACACCCGACTGACTAAGTGGATGGAGATAACACCGGACTGACTAAGTGGATGGAGATAACACCGGACTGACTAAGTGGATAGAGATAACACCCGACTGACTAAGTGGATGGAGATAACACCCGACTGACTCAGTGGATGGAGATAACACCGGACTGACTAAGTGGATGGAGATAACACCGGACAGACTCAGTGGATGGAGATAACACCGGACTGACTAAGTGGATGGAGATAACACCGGACTGACTAAGTGGATGGAGATAACACCGGACTGACTAAGTGGATGGAGATAACACCCGACTGACTAAGTGGATGGAGAAACACCCGACTGACTCAGTGGATGGAGATAACACCTGACTGACTCAGTGGATGGAGATAAAACCTGACTGACTCAGTGGATGGAGATAACATCTGACTGACTCAGTGGATGGAGATAACACCTGACTTACTCAGTGGAAGGAGATAACACCCGACTGACTCAGTGGATGGAGATAACACCCGACTGACTAAGTGGATGGAGATAACACCTGACTGACTCAGTGGATGGAGATAAAACCTGACTGACTAAGTGGATGGAGATAACACCCGACTGACTAAGTGGATGGAGATAACACCCGACTGACTCAGTGGATGGAGATAACACCCGACTGACTCAGTGGATGGAGATAACACCCGACTGACTCAGTGGATGGAGATAACACCCGACTGACTCAGTGGATGGAGATAACACCCGACTGACTCAGTGGATGGAGATAACACCCGACTGACTCAGTGGATGGAGATAACACCCGACTGACTCAGTGGATGGAGATAACACCCGACTGACTCAGTGGATGGAGATAACACCCGACTGACTCAGTGGATGGAGATAACACCCGACTGACTCAGTGGATGGAGATAACACCCGACTGACTCAGTGGATAGAGATAACACCCGACTGACTCAGTGGATAGAGATAACACCCGACTGACTCAGTGGATAGAGATAACACCCGACTGACTCAGTGGATGGAGATAACACCCGACTGATTCAGTGGATGGAGATAACACCCGACTGACTAAGTGGATAGAGATAACACCCGACTGACTAAGTGGATAGAGATAACACCCGACTGACTCAGTGGATGGAGATAGCACCCGACCCAAAAAAGTAATGGCAAACTCATCATTTACCAGGTCCTTTGCAGAACGTCGCTCTTATCACGGTCAGCCTCAAAGAAAGTCGGTCTCTCGCCAGCTCTACCACCTCATGCACTTTCATACTCAAGGAGTCACTTATATCCTGTGCCCATCTTCGTGTTGGTCGGCCCATACTCCTCCTTCCTGGTACTATGTCTTATGCCATAATCTTTCCCAATCCGTCGTGGCGCTTGATACGACCAAAATATTTCAGCTTCCGAGACACGATGCTGTTTATTAGCCAAGCTTCCTTGATGTTCAGATCTTTCAAGATGTCAGTATTACTCGTCTTTTTCGTCAAAGATATTCTGACAATTTTCTTTAGCATTTCAGCTCAAAAGCCCCTATTAATGACAAACTAAAGGACGTAAATTTGACTAGAAAAACCACAACAGTAAAAACAAAATGCTGGGGTTGGTTCTGCAACGTTCTGTAAAGGATACACAACTTATTTTATAGTACATTGGCATACCCATAAATACTTATCTCCCGCAGCAAACGTCCTCAGTAGTAAATGCTGTCTGTTTCACAAACGTACTAGTCGCTCACCTCCTCGCCAGATCTACACTTAATTCGGAACTCACTCATCCAGACAAAAATGGCAAGAGAAAACACCTGACAAACACTACGGTTGGAAGAAACACCTAGGAGACATAACGGCTGACGATAACACCCGACAGACGCCAAAGCAGCGAAATTACTGGGGGCATTCTTCTGCGCAAGAGGGTTCATGTCTAAACATTGGAAACGTTTGGGTGGATATGTCAAATGTGGAGGGGTTTGTCGGGAAAGAGCACAAAGAATGGTGTGGCTTTTACGTTCCCTGCAGTTGTAATGTTGAAGAATAAAGCGCTTTGAGGTCAAACCCATCTCACTGACTTTTTTTATTACCAACCTAGTAACGGACCCGCCCGGCTCGCTAGCGTAGTTGGCTAAACCGGATTGCGCGGTGACCGAGTGACGAACTCCTTGTGGTCCGAGTTTACGCCTAGGGGTTGACAGAAAAGCCACATTTCTCTCCCAGATTTACGTTATTTATCATGGAATCAAGGCCGAAAGGTTGCGATATCCATAATACGGAGCTTAAGGGTTAACAACTTATGGCTTCTGGATACTAAAAAGTAACGGACCCAGCTTATGCAAAGGCGCTCTGGTATATGATGCTATAGTCGGTCGCACAAATCGTACCGTCACACTTTAGGGAAATCTCGAAAACTCATATAGGGATTAACATGAATGTTTGCTGGTGGCCCTAAATGTTCCATGTCATTATTTTTTGGGGAAGCCGACGTGGTATAGCAGGTAGACGCTCGCCTGTAGATCAATGAATTCCAGAGAAATGTGACTAAAAAGCTCAACAAAATGGGAAAAAAGAAAACGTGCACAAAACAACACAACGTAACGTTTCGGCCAGGCAGCCTTTTTCAAACACAAGCCTGTAGATCAGAAGGTCGTGGGTTCGGGCCCTGATGTGGGCCGGACTTTTTTCAATAATGACCGTGGTTCTTAGGTCGACCCAACCTTGAGTAAGTACCGAGTACAGTCCTGGGAAGTAAAGGCGGCTGGTGTAATGCTGACTTCATCACCCACTAAGTGCCGTTTGACCTATAAAATATAGGTCTAGCCCTATATATCCAATACACCCGAAGGCGTGGAAAAGGGTCCTTTACTTTCCTCATTGTTTTATAATTTACACCTGCACAGGTGCTGCCGTTTTCTGAAAACTGCAATTTTCTTTAATCTGCCTGTACCCCTTTTTGGGGGAAATCGGTTTACACCTGCAGCGATTTATGCTGGTTTTTGATAGCCTATCCCGCACACAATGAAAAATCGGCCACTTCAGGGGAGGCTTATCCTGGGGATAAGAGTGAAACGCCAATGAAACGTGTGCAGTTTAATGTTTTGAAAATTTCGCATTACTCAGTTAACTGTAAGCATGCTGTTTGTTTCTTCTGAACCGTTGTCTGTTTTGTCTTATACCGCAACTAAGGCAAAACGAAAATTAGATGTTTAACATTTTTTAATGGCTCAAAGGGACATAACAACTTACATCGCACGGTTTCGGGGCCACCACTTAGAGAAAACAAGAATAGACCCACTGCCTACCTAAAAGCATGTCGTATGAGCCGACTAATTAGGAGCTTCATTCAAAGTCAGAGTGCATTTGCCTGAGTAGCAATTAACCACAGTCTGCAAAACAAATGAGTCAGATCTGTCAAACGGATGCACACGCAACACTCAGATTCTGAAACAAAACAGCAGTCTCCAGAAGTCGAGGAACAACAAAAACTTTCCGCCAGAGTTTACAGCCAGTAAACGCAAAGAAAAAGAAGCGATTTTTAAATTTTGGCAGGGCTTTTGGAAAAGACTTAAGTTTAAAAGACAGTCGGTAAACGTTAGATGATGTGTTCAATGTTTTCTATCTGGAATTTTTTGTTTTGTTTTGTTTGTTGCCAACTATTGGCTTAATTTAAATGAATCAAAGCTATGTTAGTTGATGCGACAGAATCAGCAAAGCTGCTGCTGGTCCGCATGTGTTTGGTTCAAATCCGTTTCAAGTTGGATTTCGCACCTGTTCATGTTTCCTGGCCCATCTACACAGTTTCTCAGTCTGATCTAGGTCAGAGGGTTGTCACGTTGCACTGTGTTTTTGCAGTCTCTCGTGTGACCTAGGCTTAGGCTGTAGGAAGGGATGTTTTGGGTTTGCGTGTCGTAGAACACGCCACATTGGCGCTGATGTAATTAGAGGCAAGACAACGTGACACCCCTCCAAAGTAGAAGTGTCTGAGAAGGTATGAACGAAAGGTCAGGTAGTGTGTAGATGGGCCGGGAAACGTGAAGTTGACCTGAATTTCTTAAAAATAACCCTGGTTCCCAGGTCGACCCAGCCTAAAATGAGTCTCAGGAAAAAACACTTGAGGTACCTGTGCGCGGACGTTTCTCCCGGCTCTGCGGAGTGTCCACGCTAAAGCACTTCCACGAGACTGCGAGGCTTAATGAGGCCATCCGTCGACTCGCCCTCTGGTCTTCTTGTATTTTGTCCTTTTCTTAATTAGAGTGCAGTGATGTCGACCAGTTCGCTAACAGAATGACGATTTGTTTATATACATGTGTCTAGCACCATATGCCACTTGCATCAGTTAAACAAACTGATAAACGAACAAACAAGCTTTTGGCTACACTTGTCTATCATATCGCGATTACCACACTCAAAAGCATGACAAAGCTTCGGAGATGTGGTTTTACAGACGAACGATGAGAATACCCAGGTCAGAAAAAAAGACCAATTAAGATGTCTTAAAAGAAATTTACTCCCGGAGAGAACTGATTGCCCACATCAGAAGGAGACAATCTACATCCTTTGGTCATGTCATGAGACGGAGAAAAACGGGAGTACATGTTGACAGTAGGATAGTGGGAGGGGAGGAGAGGCAGAGGAAGACCGAGAGAAAAGATGTTGGACAGTCTGACATTTTGGCAGATAGGATCGTCTTTATCAGAGGTGGTTGAATGTACACGAGACAGAAGGTAGTGAATAGACATGACTACCAATGCCTCACAGCATAGACGTGAAGAAGAAGACGAAGAAAAAGAAGAGGAGGAAGAAGGAAAAATAAAGAAGAAAGAAGAACGAAGAAGGAAAAATAAAGAAGAAAGATGCATGGCGAAAAAAAATGCATAGTAGCAATCATCGCTGTAGAGGTCCTGGGCAGTTGGTGTTTTATTTGTTGTCTTATATATATATATATATATATATATATATATATATATATATATATATATATATATATATATATATATATATATATATATATATATATATGGGTGTGTGTGTGTGTGTGTGTGTGTTTTAAACATATTTATACTTTGTCCAGGACACCCGGGTGTTTCGGAAATTCACGCAATCAGACCGGCTGGTTCTCTACCACGTGTTGGTAAACTGAACCAACGAACGAACCAACAAACTTTATTTGTTTTTTTTTTCGAAAGGTTACAAATTGGGCTCGCAGGCCTCTCTGACATGCTGCCCTTCTAAGCACTTATTTTTCAGAGTACCAATGCCTGTTATCAATAATGCATGTTATGGATATAATAAAAATTATGCATTATAGAAAAATGCATACACACATCATGTGTACATAATCTTACACACTCAAACGTACACATTGTTCTTACATTCTTATACATGCACATACACACTCATACACAGATATACCTAATACATTCATACACACACCTACATACATATATGCGCACGTACAAACATACATCCATACATACACCAACATGCATACATACATACATAGGCTACATCTATATGCATACATAATACAAACATACATCCATACATAGGCTACATCTACATGCATACATAATACAAACATACATCCATACATACACCAACATGCATACATACATACTTAGGCTACATCTACATGCATACATAATACAAACATAAATGCATACATACATACATAGGCTACATCTACATGCATACATAATACAAACATACATACACCAACTTCCTCTTCCTCCTCTTCTTCTCCTTTTTCTTCTCCTTCTTCTCCTTCTTCTTCTTCTCTTCTTCTTCTTCTTCTTCTTCTTCTTCTTCTTCTTCTTCTTCTTCTTCTTCTTCTTCTTCTTCTTCTTCTTCTTCTTCTTCTTCTTCTGCTTCTTCTTCATATTTTTCTTCTTCTGCTTTTTCTTCTTCTTCTGCTTCTTTTTCTGCTTCTTTATCATCTTCTTATTGTTGATGCAGGACAAGACAGGCGTGGTCACACAGGAGCCAGTGAACAGTGCGTGGCGACAGATAGATCATAACGGTGTTGCTGCGATAACTGTGCAGCCGAGAGGTGTCAAAGTACTCTGGCTGACACTCTAGAAGCAGGAGAAATCGAGAGAGCGTACAGTCAGATTTCTGCTGATACCGTTAGGACTAAAACTCTGCATTGGTTACTGAAGATGGGAGACAAAGCACTTATGGGAATGTCTCAAGTGCTTTCCCGTCGGCTCCTAACTGTACTCTGGTAGAATGTCCAACAATTGTTGCACAGTTAACCCCCAACGATCATTACAGTGACATCTGCATGATGGAGTTCCTCAATGATATTCACTACAACTCCCGGTCTATCTGCGATCTCTCTCATTGTTGCATCTAAGCCGTTGTAAAATGTTACGCTCGACAATTGAATCGGGAATGTAATGGTTCATAAATATTAATGACTAATTCTCATTGTTACATGGTAGAGACAAGGAGGACCTTTGGAACAGATGGCGCTGTATGTGTGGTCTTTGTTCAGACAACTCACAGCACACTGCTGGCAGGTGGGGGCGGGAAAAGGAGGGGCTCAGAAAAATAACAGTGGCTGATAAAGTGTTGAGTGGCGAGATGAATGTAATGATGTTTGCAAATCTTTTATTGGTCCTGCATGTGCCAAGCGATAGAAATGTATGCTAAGCCAGATGGTAACTTTAAAATAAAGGATGGTATTTATGAGTGTCTCTCTATCGATTAGTCTGTCTGTCTGTCTGTCTGTCTGTCTGTCTGTCTGTCTGTCTGTCTGTCTGTCTGTCTGTCTGTCTGTCTGTCTGTCTGTCTGTCTGTCTGTCTGTCTGTCTGTCTGTCTGTCTGTCTGTCTGTCTGTCTGTCTGTCTGTCTGTCTGTCTGTCTGTCTGTCTGTCTGTCTGTCTGTCATTATGTCTGTCTGTCTGTCTGTCTGTCTGTCTGTCTGTCTGTCTGTCTGTCTGTCTGTCTGTCTGTCTGTCTCTCTATCGATTAGTCTGTCTGTCTGTCTGTCTGTCTGTCTGTCTGTCTGTCTGTCTGTCTGTCTGTCTGTCTGTCTGTCTGTCTGTCTGTCTGTCTGTCTGTCTGTCTGTCTGTCTGTCTGTCTGTCTGTCTGTCTGTCTGTGTTAGCTTGTCCGTCTGCGCCTACTGCTATGATTTTATGCTGACCCTGTTTGTAAGTTAAAAATTATGAATTGTTTGTCTGTCTGTAACAGTTATTTAGCTTGGATGATATATCACAGTTCCCTATATTCACTCTGTCCGCTGTCTATTTGATATATGTCTGTCTGAAAGACTTAATCTCTTGCAGACTGTCTGAAAGACTTAATCACTTGCAGTCTGTCTGAAAGACTTAATCTCTTGCAGTCTACCTATCTCTTTTTGCTTTTATAGAGTTAGACTTAAAAAAAAAAACTAATTTCCCACCCGTTATATATCTATATATTATGTGTTGTTGTTTTAAGCCAAAAAATGTTTACATTTACATGTTTGTATACAAAGGCAACAACCCTTCCCAGCCCGCTAACAAACACAACCCAAAACCTACTCCCAACTCGCTTACAGTCACAAACCAATACCTACTCCCCAGCCCACTAAGAATCACAAAAACACCTACTACACGGGCCGCTAACAAACACAAACTAATATATACTCTACAGGCCGCTAACAAACACAAATATATACTCTACAGGCCGCTAACAAACACAAACCAATATCTACTCCCTAGCCGAACCCGCTAACAAAAACAAAACAATATAGACTACCCAGGCCGCTAACAAACACAAACCAATATCTACTCCCCAGCCCAGCCTGCTAACAAACACAAACCAATATCTACTTCCCAGCCCGCTAACAAAAACAAAACAATATAGACTACCCAGGCCGCTAACAAACACAAACCAATATCTACTCCCCAACCCAGCCTGCTAACAAACACAAACCAATATCTACTCCCCAGCCCAGCCTGCTAACAAACACAAACCAATATCTACTCCCCAGCCCAGCCTGCTAACAAACACAAACCAATATCTACTCCCCAGCCCAGCCTGCTAACAAACACAAACCAATATCTACTCCCCAACCCAGCCTGCTAACAAACACAAACCAATATCTACTCCCCAGCCCAGCCTGCTAACAAACACAAACCAATATCTACTCCCACTGCCCAGCCTGCTAACAAACACAAACCAATATCTACTCCCCAGCCCAGCCTGCTAACAAACACAAACCAATATCTACTCCCCAGCCCGCTAACAAAAACAAAACAATATAGACTACCCAGGCCGCTAACAAACACAAACCAATATCTACTCCCCAACCCAGCCTGCTAACAAACACAAACCAATATCTACTCCCCAACCCAGCCTGCTAACAAACACAAACCAATATCTACTCCCCAGCCCAGCCTGCTAACAAACACAAACCAATATCTACTCCCCAGCCCGCTAACAAAAACAAAACAATATAGACTACCCAGGCCGCTAACAAACACAAACCAATATCTACTCCCCAGCCCGCTAACAAAAACAAAACAATATAGACTACCCAGGCCGCTAACAAACACAAACCAATATCTACTCCCCAGCCCGCTAACAAAAACAAAACAATATAGACTACCCAGGCCGCTAACAAACACAAACCAATATCTACTCCCCAGCCCGCTAACAAAAACAAAACAATATAGACTACCCAGGCCGCTAACAAACACAAACCAATATCTACTCCCCAGCCCGCTAACAAAAACAAAACAATATAGACTACCCAGGCCGCTAACAAACACAAACCAATATCTACTCCCTAGCCCGCTAACAAAAACAAAACAATATAGACTACCCAGGCCGCTAACAAACACAAACCAATATCTACTCCCCAGCCCGCTAACAAAAACAAAACAATATAGACTACCCAGGCCGCTAACAAACACAAACCAATATCTACTCCCCAGCCCAGCCTGCTAACAAACACAAACCAATATCTACTCCCCAGCCCAGTCTGCTAACAAACACAAACCAATATCTACTCCCCAGCCCAGCCTGCTAACAAACAGAAACCAATATCTACTCCCCAGCCCGCTAACAAACAGAAACCAGTACCTACTTCCCTGTCCGCTTACCATAACAACCCATTACCAGCAAGAATAGACACCAGGTCACTAACAAATCTTCCCTCATCTCGCACATCTTCCTGCCCACACACACTAAAATACAAGCAATACTTACCCCTGCCCTCAAACCCACACCACTCATTCGCTTAGAAGCAATACTTTCAGTCCTCTCACCAGATGAGAACATACGTTTTCCTATAGATAACCCTATACTTCCTACGGAATTTCCCTATATAACCCTTCACGTTTTGCGTCGTATACCTCTTGTCCTACTTATCGATTTGAATTTTTTCCTTTATAATCCATACATCCTGAGTATACTCCCTTGTAAAACCTTATGCATCTTACATATATATCTTTTTTATAACCCATTGATATAGCACCACACACCCATTGATTTTATCGATTATTCATCTTTTATTTCATCTCCTTCATGTTCACCGGCAGTAAAATCTAGAGGCAAAGTTCTTGTTGTTCGTCCACCTCAGGACTTTAGTCTTGTTCGGTTGCTACAATTCCTCTATTGCCCTAGTCTTGTTATTCTCTGGTCTACTTTTGATACGGTAAAAAGGGCGATCATCATGAAAGATGGCAGTCATTATTTTTTCATGCATGTTTCCTTCTCGATGCCTGATAAATTATTTTACTAGCATTACCTCAAGCGTTTTGCTGCATGAATCCATTTCTCTCCCTCCGCATTAACATCATCATCGCGATCAGTTTCTCTGTATTTGTTATGTCTTTCATTAACGGTCCTGAATCTCCCTTATCATTTACCAGCATACCTGATTCTCCATATCTTTCATCAGCGTCTCTGAATCTCCCGTATACTTAATTAACGTCACTGACTCTCCAAATCCTCTAGTAAAGGACCTGAATCTCCCATATCCTGTTAAAGTACCTGAATCTCCCATATCCTCTGTTAAGTTACATAATCTGTTATATGATATTAATGTAACTAAAGCTCCCATATCCCATTAACGTCACTGAATCTCTAATAACCTCTCCTAACGGCCTTGATTCTCATATATCTTCTATTAACGGCGCTGAATCTCTTATATCCTTCAACGACATTGGTGAATTTCTCATATTCTTCATCAGTATCCCCAGATTTCCTGTATCCCTCATTAGTGTCACTAAATTTTCTGTATCCTTCATCAGTGTCAGCTGGGGAGTAGATATTGTTTATCAGTGTCCCTATATTCTACGATATCCATCATAACTATTCCCGAAACTCCCATACCTTCGTCCATATCCCTAGATCTCCCATTTTTGTCGTCAGTGTACCTAAATCTCCCATATCCTGCAACAACAAAAAACCCTAGATCTCCCATATCCTTTATCAGTGTCGCTAGATCTCAAATGTCCTTTATCAATGTCCCTAGATCTCCCATATCATTCATCAAAGTCTCTAGACCTCCGATATATTCCATCAATGTCCCTAGATCTCCCATATCATTCATCAAAGTCTCTAGACCTCCGATATATTCCATCAATGTCCCTAGATCTCCCATATCATTCATCAAAGTCTCTAGACCTCCGATATATTCCATCAATGTCCCTAGATCTCCCATATCATTCATCAAAGTCTCTAGACCTCCGATATATTCCATCCATGTCCCTAGATCTCCCATATCCGTCATTAATGTCCCTAGATCTTCCATATCCTTTATCAACGTCCCATTATATTCGTATCTAAAGCACACTAATACTTCATCACTGTCGCGATAAAAAGCTTTGAATACAAAAGATCACAAGTTTCAATATTTCTGAAACTTGAGCAAAGTCTTGTACACTGTGAACAATGAGAATTTGTGTGTGTTTTAGAAAAAATCACTTACCTCAGAGGCAGGCTCCTACAAGTCAATAGCTAGATCCATTTAAACAGCGTTAAAATCACATGTTTCAATCCTCACATCTCTTGTGTTCAACCAGATCTGGAAAATGGAATTTAAGAGCATTGTTATGACTCATGTCAGTACACTGAACTCTAGGTAAAGAGGTAAAGTTGACCGTGGGAAATTGGTGCTCTGAGCAATTTCGCATATAGAATAAACAGGAGTGAGGACGAGAGAGAGAGAGAGAGAGAGAGAGAGAGAGAGAGAGAGAGAGAGAGAGAGAGAGAGAGAGAGAATTGACAGACAGACGGTTAGAGGACATATAGAAATATGTCGTTGCTGTTTTATTAGATATTCTTAAAGTATTTATAATAAATTTCACATACGTTAATCTACATTTAGATATAAGCAAACAGTAAAGATCCCTTTTCACGCCTTTAGGCGCATCAGGCATATGAGAAGAGCACCCATATTCTTACAGACCAATCGGCACTCGGTGGGTAATGTGGTCAGCATTACGCCGGCCGTCTTTACTTCCCCAGGATAGCCATCCTGGTACCCATTTGAGGCTGGGTCGACCTGCGACGTCCCACCACGATAACAATCCTCGCAGCCCGCAGTGGGTTTCGATCGCGGTACGTTGGATTACGAGTCAGACTCGCAACGCCTAAGCCACTGACGCCGCCACATTTAGATATACATACACATGTTTAGGTCAGACACATATTGCATGTAATTCCTGCTATTTTAGAAAGATATCAGTCAGATATGACTGAGCTACAGTACTAAAGTAGTCAGTACTACATGTTCTTTGTTAACGTAGTCAGATATGATTCAGCTTCAGTACTAAAGTAGTCAGTACTACATGTTTTCTGTTAACATAGTCAGATATGATTGAGCTACAGTACTAAAGTAGTCAGTACTACATGTTTTCTGTTAACGTAGTCAGATATGACTAAGCTACCGCATAACAGTAGGCGGTAGTCCATATTAACATGGTCAGAAAGGAATAAGCTACCCCATTAACAGTAGGCGGTAGACCATACTAACATCGTCAGATATGAGTGAGCTACTCATAACAGTAGGCAGTAGTCCATATCAACATGGTCAGATATGACTGAGCTACCTCATAACAGCAGTCGGTACTACCTATTTATTTGATCAGATACACTGAGCTACCACATAACAGCAGTCGGTACTCCTATTTATTTGATCAGATACACTGAGCTACCACATAACAGCAGTCGGTACTACCTATTTATTTGATCAGATACACTGAGCTACCACATAACAGAAGTCGGTACTACCTATTTATTTGATCAGATACACTGAGCTACCACATAACAGTAGTTGGTACTCCTATTTATTTGATCAGATACACTGAGCTACCACATAACAGTAGTTGGTACTACCTTTTTATTTGATCAGATACACTGAGCTACCACATAACAGCAGTCGGTACTACCTATTTATTTGATCAGATACACTGAGCTACCACATAACAGCAGTCGGTACTCCTATTTATTTGATCAGATACACTGAGCTACCACATAACAGCAGTCGGTACTACCTATTTATTTGATCAGATACACTGAGCTACCACATAACAGAAGTCGGTACTACCTATTTATTTGATCAGATACACTGAGCTACCACATAACAGTAGTTGGTACTCCTATTTATTTGATCAGATACACTGAGCTACCACATAACAGTAGTTGGTACTACCTATTTATTTGATCAGATACACAGAGCTACCACATAACAGTAGTCGGTACTACCTATTTATTTGATCAGATACACAGAGCTACCACATAACAGTAGTCGGTACTACCTATTTATTTGATCAGATACACAGAGCTACAACATAACAGCAGTCGGTACAACCTATTTATTTGATCAGATACACAGAGCTACCACATAACAGTAGTCGGTGCTACCTATTTATTTGATCAGATACACTGAACTACCACATAACAGAAGTCGGTACTACCTATTTATTTGATCAGATATGACTGAGCTACCACATAACAGTAGTTGGTACTACCTATTTATTTGGTCCGATAGACTGGCTACCACATAACAGTAGTCGGTACTACCTATTTATTTGGTCCGATAGACTCGCTACCACATAACAGTAGTCGGTACTACCTTTTTTCTTTTTGGATCAGATATGACTGAGCTACCGCATAACAGTAGTCGGTACTACCTATTTATTTGGTCCGATAGAATGAGCTACCACATAACAGTAGTCGGTACTACCTATTTATTTGGTCTGATAGAATGAGCTACCACATAACAGTAGTCGGAATTACCTTTTTTTTTTTTTTTTTGTCCGATAGACTAGCTACCACATAACAGTAGTCGGTACTACCTATTTATTTGATCAGATTTGACTGAGCTACCGTAAACCAGCAGTGGTTACTTCCTGTTCTCTGTTAGCACTGAATGCTGGGAGTGCGTATACCAAACGTGTAGGTTTCCATGGAAGATGCGTTAATCTTAATCTAGGAAGAGGAAATGCAAACTGATATCTTCACGTCATGGCGGGGCATACGGAAAGATGCTAGTAGCAGTGGCAAAAGGTATTTTAGAAAGGAGGAGGTTGGGGGAGGGGGGGGGCGTAACCTCACAATAGATTTGCTGTTAAGCCGTTGCTATTTGGTAAAGACCCTTTTCTACCTGAGTATTGAAGTCAACGTTGAACCCAAAACAAAGAATATACAGACCCATTGTCGCACTCTGACAAACTATGTAGGATCTGGAGCCCCATGGGGGGGGGGGTCGGGGTGAGTAAACCCTTTGCTCCCCAAAATGAATAGAGTGCATCTACCTGAGAGTCGAGGAACCAGTAGTCTGCACACAAACAAGCCGGTTCTGAATACACGTAACACTTAGTTAATTTCTAGAACTTTCCGCCTCGATTTCGCTGCCAGTAAACGCTAAGTAGAAAAGTTAGAGAAAGAGAAGCTAGAGGAGAAAGAGAAGTTAGAGAAAGAGAAGTTAGAGAAAGAGAAGCTAGAGAAAGAGAAGCTAGAGGAGAAAGAGAAGCTAGAGGAAGAGAAGCTAGAGGAGAAAGAGAAGCTGGAGGAGAAAGAGAGGCTAGAGCAAGAGAAGCTAGAGGAGAAAGAGAAGCTAGAGGTGAAAGAGAAAGAGAAGCTACAGAAAGAGAAGCTAGAGGAAAAAGAGAAGCTAGAGAAAGAGAAGCTAGAGGAGAAAGAGAAGCTAGAGGAGAAAGAGAAGCTGGAGGAGAAAGAGAAGCTAGAGGAGAAAGAGAAGCTAGAGGAGAAAGAGAAGCTAGAGGAGAAAGAGAAGCTAGAGGAGAAAGAGAAGCTAGAGAAGCCAGAGAAAGAGAAGCTTGAGGAAGAAGAGCGGGAGAAAGAAGAGCTGGAAAAAAAATCAAAACAGGTGCTGGAAAAAGAAGAACTGGCAAAAAGAAACTGATGAAAGAAGAGCTGGTAACAGACAATCTGGCGAAAGAACAGCTGGAGAAAGAAGAGCTTGAAAGAAGAGTTGGAGAAAAAAGAGTTTGAGACAGTAGAACAGGGGGCAGTAGAACAGGACATAGTAGTACAGCAGAAAGAAGAGACGGAGAAATACAAACTGGAGGAGGAAGAGTTTAGGAAAGAGAATCTGGAGAAAGGCGAGCTGAAGAAAGAAAAGCTGGAGAAAGAAGAGCTGAAAAGAGAAGAGCTGGAGAAAAAAAAATTGCTAGATAAAAAAAGTCGCATGAGAAAAAAAAAAGTTTCAAAAAAGCATTCTTGCTTGAACTCTAATATTTTCGATGTAGGTAATTCACATGAGCAGACAATTTTATGATAGACCCAACTGATCCTGCAGCAGTGATCTCTGTTTTAATCTGATAGAATCATTATCCATTTGCCCAGAACGCCAACGCAGGACAGAATAAATAAAGTCGCTTGGATATTCGATAGGCAGACTTCGTAGATATAAGATTGAGTCCTCAGTCTGTAGACGGCATGTATTTAGGTCATGTGTTTAGAGACGGTCCTACATTCAGTTATTATTTACAGAAATATCATACACATATAGACAGACGATGTGTGTGCAAGCGCACGCGCACGCGCACACACCACCTGAGAACACATATCAATACATGCTGCGGGTCCTTTGCAGAACGTCGCTCCCACCACAGTCTGCTTGAAAGAAACTAGGTCACTCCCCAGCTCTCCTCACCACAGTCTGCCTGAAAGAAACTAGATCACTCTCCAGCTCTCCGACTTCGTGTACTTTCATATTCAAAGATATCACAACTACCTCTACTTGCTCTATCTTAATTCTCTTCCCCCGTTCGTGTTTGAGATCTACCCGACCTGGGGCCTCACCATTAAAAATACACATGCAATATAGTACACAGTTTACTGCCTGAAACTCGCCGCGGATCGGAAGGTCGTGGGTTCGTTTCCTGGAGGAGCCGGACTTTCTTCAAAAAATGACCTTGGCTCTCAGGTCGACCCAGCCTTGAGTAGGTACCGGGTGCAATCCCGGGAAGTAAAGGCGGCCGGCGTGATGCTGACCACATCACCCATCTTGTGCCGATTGGTCTATAAAAAATATAGGTCTAGCCCTATATGCCCTATACGCCTAAAGGCGTGGAAAGGGTCCTTTACTTTACTTTTACTGACTGAAAGATTCTCTGTCTCTCGTTAGGCGCATTGTCACATAATAAACATCCAAATATAATGAAGCACAAGCATCAATCAATTCATATGAAATACACAAATCGCATACACTTCTAAACAGCACTTTACTGAACAATTTTACCTAACCGGGTGGCCTACTGAACAATTTTACCTAACCGGGTGACCTATCTCTGAGGGTACATAATCGTTACAGTATTATATGTCTAAATGTCTTCTAAATTTTGCTACAAGAAAGCGATTTCTAGATTGTACTTTCATGAACAACTGCTTACCTACTTGATGTTGTTGATTTCTATGGATAGGTAACGATGATAGATTTGTATGTCTAGAGGCTTCAACAGTGTGGTTTTACAGAGGAATTCTCTATGACAGAGCTAGCAGCCTAGAGGATTTAAAAGCGCTAAGGGCCCGAAGACAACCTATCACAAACGTCAGGAGGCTACGGCCATCATATTTGTGGGCATATTATGGGAGAAGGGACATTGGAACATGTTATGACGTCAGGCACAATTTGTGGAAAGATCAAAAGAGGAAGACAATGCGAAAAATTCTTCATAGCCTTTATAAAGGTGTGTCAGCACATGAACTATCAACCTTGTGTTGTTTATGATCGCACGTTGTGGAGTAGCCTCTGTCTGTGTGTCTGCTGTCTGTCTGTCTGTCTGTCTATGTCTGTCCTTCCGTCCATCAGTCCGTTTGTTGTCTGTCTATTCACCATCCCTCTTTTCTGGAAGGAAATCCTTCCGCAATTGACCTACCCTCTTTTCAGCCTCCCTTTATTCATTATTTCTCCATGTATCAGCCCCTATTCATACTCCTTCTACGCATTCTCCCTTTATTCATCCTCCCTCTCTTTATAATCCCTCTTTTCATCCTCTCTCTGTTCATCCTCCCTGTATCCATCCACCCTTTTTTATCCTCACTCTACTCATCTTTCCTCTATGCATCCTCCTGCTATTGATTCTCCCTCTATTCACCCTCTCACATTCATCCTCCTTCATTTATTCATCCTTCCTCTTTTCATCCTCTCTCTCTTCATCCTCCCCCTATTCATCCTCTCTTTTCATTCTTCGTCTATTCTTCCTCATTCTATTTATCCTCCCTCTACTTTTCTACCGTATATTCTTCTCCTCTATATTTATCATCCCTCTATTTATTTTTCCTCTGTTCGCCCTCCCTCTGTTCACCTTCCCTCTGTTCAACCCCGTCTGTTTAATCTGCCTCTCTTCAGTACCCTTCTTTTTATTTTTATTCTGTTCATACTCCCTATATTCATCCTCCCTCTATTTATTCTCCATCTATTCCTTCTTCCTCTATTTATTATCCCTCTACTCTTTTTCTCTCTATTTATCCTCCATCTTTTCATGCCCCCTCTATGCATCCTCTCTCTCTCTTCATCCTACTGTTTTCATCCTCCCTTTATACATCAAACCATTCATTATCCCTCTATTTATCCTGCCACTATTCATCTTTCTTCTCTCCATCCTCTCTGTATCCATCCTCTCTTTATTCATCCTCCCTCTGTTTATGCTCCTTCTCATAATTCCCCCTCTCTTTATCCTCCCTCTCTACATCCTCAGTCTCTTCAGTCTTACTCTTTTCATCCTCTTTTTGTTTATACTCATTATGTTCACATTCTCTCTATTTATCCTTCCCACTTATCCTCCCTCTATTCATCCTTCCTTTATTTATGCTCCCTCAAATCATCCTTCCCCGTTCATTCTCGCTCTTTTCATTCTCCTCTTATTAATCCTCTATCTGTTCATCATGACACTCTTCATCATATTAAAGCAGCTTTGAAAATTTAATATCCTGAGAAGCTCAGAAGTGAATCAATTCTATCAGACAGATTACACATGGTACAGTAGCCATCATACAGCCCTAAGTAGACTCTAGCTACTACAGAGACAGACATGCCACAGACCTAAGTAAATTCTAGCGACTACAGAGACAGACATGCCACAGTACTGAGTAGATTTTAGCGACTGCGGAGACAGACATGCCACAGTACTAAGTCGATTTTAGCGACTGCGGAGACAGACAAGCCATAGTACTGAGTAGATTCAAGCGACTGCAGACATCCGACAGCACTAAGTAGATTCTAGTGACTGCAGAGACAGATATGCCACATCACTAAGTAGATTCTAGCGACTGCAGAGACAGATATGCCACATCACTAAGTAGATTCTAGCAAATGTAGAGACAGACATGCCACATCACTAAGTAGATTCTAGCGACTGCAGAAAAAGACATGCCACAGTACTAAGTAGATTCTAGCGACTGTAGAAACAGACATCCCACTAACCATGTAGATTCTAGCGACTGCAAAGACAGACATACCGTATCACTATGTATAGTGACTCCTTGTGAGATACGTTTTGATCTCATCACTCTGTTATGAAATGAGTTTTATTGTCACTCCGGACACGTCCGTAGGTGCTTAGGCTCCCCCTTTGTCAGATATAAGAGCGTCATGCTTTTAATGGTACCAGTCCTATGCTGGCTGACAAGACTTATCTTACGCCCAGTGTGCTTTCTCATGCATGGCTGTGATGACTGATTGACTTTCTACCCCATCAGGACATCACACAAGCGATAAACACCCGATGACACAAAGTGCCACAGTGTGGATGAGGATCACCGTGGAGAGGTCCAAGAAACCGCGTTCAGCCATTAGGGAATATTTATGGTTTGGCTATATTGCGGCCACCGGCAAGAGCCAGGATGGGGCTTCAAATAACGAAAAATGCCATCCCAAAAAGGACGATGAACAGATTCAACATGGCTGTGATTAGAAATAATTCCATTATAACCGAACCTGTCTTCACCAGGGTTTAATGTACACAATATTTTTTTTTTTTCAATCAGATCAATTGTTTGTTTGTTTGTTTGTTTTAATATCCAGAAGCCATGAGTTGTTAACCCTTAGGCTGGGTAGTATGGATATCGCTACTTTTCGGCCTTGATTCCATTGTAAATACCGTAAATCTGGGAGAAATGTGGCTTTTCTGTCTACCCCCGGGAGTAAACCCGGACCACAAGGAGTTCGTCACCCGGTCACCGCGCAGTCAGGTTTAGCCAACTACGCTAGAGAGCCGGGCCAATCAGATAAAGTAAAGCAATCTTTACTCCCAGTTCTCGTTGTGATCTGGGCACGCTGCTCCTAAAATCCCCCGACAGTCCTGTCTCTTTGGTGGCATTTACAGTGTCGGTGTTCTTCCCCTGGTGGCCATAATGGAGCAGAAGCGGCTGATATACAGCACTTTCGTTGCCAGTAACACACGCATGTCCTGGGACAAAGACTAAGATAACTAACCCTACACAGAATCCAGTTTTGCAATAATCCCAGTAACTATTTGTGTATACAGCCTGCGTCGACTAGCCGGATTATGCTCATAGAATCCCCCAGTATACACACGTCGGATTACTCTGTGAAAGTTGCCACTCAAAAACGGCATGGTGTCCGCCTCGAGTGCTAGAGGTTCCGAGTTCAATCCCCGGTAAGAGCTGGGATTTGTTTCACGTGGACTTGGACTTTAGTAATTCCTCCTGGTCTCTAGATAGTGAGATCGGACACCCGTGTGCACCGTCGCGCAAGTAAAAAAAAAAATCCCACGGCAGTTGGAAATCGAACAGAGTAGTCTAGCAGCGCTGCTCGGGAAAAAAATTGTGATTTAAAAATCTACTTAAAGTATTTCAGGATCCTCGCCGGTGCTACAGAGCCTGTGATATGTGCTAAGCTTCTTCGGGCTCAGACTTGTGTTAAAAGAACAACGAAGCTCTTATGGGTTACACCCGTGTGCTATGATATTGATCAGTTGTTCTAAACCTCAAAAATATCAGTACTGAACAAAGGCGAACACGAAAGCTTTCCATTGCACTTTGCCATCCCATCCATTACTCTGACACTACATTTCCGTGTGCGGTAATCCTATTTTGGTAACGCACTACTCACACTGCGCTGATATATTCATATTAAAACCTAATTTGATAACCCAAACATGCAGGATCGGAGGCCACGGTCAAGCTGGCCTCTAGAGATTCCACTTGTAAGGGAATTACTGATGGACACATGTCAAGTAATGTGCACCTCATACGGTGGAAATGTCACTGGTTGATAAAACGGTTGACGAACTAACATAAATGATTTTGTTCGTTACAATTATTGTTAGCAGTAGCCTCGTCTTGTTTCCAGAACTTTGAAGGCGGGGAGAGAAAATAAGAGAGAGAGAGAGAGAGAGAGAGAGAGAGAGAGAGAGAGAGAGAGAGAGAGAGAGAGAGAGAGAGAAACTGACTGTCCCACCAGGACATCACACAAGCGATAAACACTAGGTGACACAAAGTGCCACCGTGCGGATGGGGATCACCCGTGGAAAGGTCTCTGAAACCCCTTTTAGCCATTAGGCCATATCCATGGGCTGGCTATTAATATGATTAAGCTATATCTATGTCTAGGCCATATCTATGACTTAGCCAAATCCATGTCTAGGCCATATCTATGACTAAGCCATATCTATGGCTAGGCCATATCTATGGTTAGGCCCCCGTTAGAAGCCAGGGTGGGGCTTCAGATAACACACACAAAAATTGCATCCCACGTGGGGGCGTCTTTTAACTATAATATGAGAGAGAGAGAGAGAGAGAGAGAGAGAGAGAGAGAGAGAGAGAGAGAAGAGATCAAACGGACGTATGAAAGAACTTTATTTTTAAGGTATCACATACTGGGCACGCAGCCCTGTCTTTTATTGGGCTCTTCCAACATCTCTTTCACGGAGCAATTATATTCATCTGTACAGAGAAAGAGAGGGAGTAAGCGAGACAGATAAAGACTGAGATCAAGAGAGATAACAGAGATAAAGTGAGAGAAACAGAATGAAAGAGAGATGGGATGTAGACCAACGGGTGATGGTGTCGAGGGAAGAAAGTGTTTAAAAAATTTAAAATTTGGTGTTGCACGCCTTGGTGTATGCTATGTGAAGTGTCGCCACTGCAATGTTGCTGCTCCCCGGAGAGAGAGAGAGAGAGAGAGAGAGAGAGAGAGAGAGAGAGAGAGAGAGAGAGTGGCGAATGAATTGTATTTTCAAAGGGTTGAGCATTGATCGGGCACACCCATATAAAATTCTGCCCTTCTAACCGCACGCCTTTTGTACATGAATTTCATTCACGCACGCACGCACACGCACACACACACACTTACACACGAAGGCATCGGGGAACACAACTGCCACTCCACTTTTTCTATCGCCAAACTGAAAAAAAGGTTAAAGTCATAAGGACAGATTTCACTGCGCCTGGTTCTATCCCATATGGCCAGGCATATCTCCGCAGAACGGCTAGCCTTCAAAATTACACTCGCGGACCGAACGGCGATGCCACGCGGACGTGGACGTAACCTATCACTTTTAGAGCGCCAGTCAGACGGGCTTCACCGTTTAGCTACGTTTTAAAGAGTTAGGAAATTATAGGGAAGAGAAAAGGTTGGTAATAAAAAACAAACAGTTTATGTTAGCTTTAAAAAATCGATCACAATAAACAAACAAAGGACGTTGATGCGATTAGCCTTCATCAGCACATAAAGTACACATACAGTACACATTAATAAATATGCTCTAACTATAAAGTGACTACATAGGACTCTAAATGTACAAAATAAATGATACTCATCTGTGTCCCTGGCGAAAAACTTCCTTCATGAGGATGTCAAGGACAGGTACTGGCCTATTTATCACCAACGCGGGGACGGGGAGCGAAAAACGGGTTCAGTATACCCAGGAAATGGACGGAGTAGACGTCCACAGACACAACAGCGTACACTGAGTGTCTAAAGAGGGAGGGAGAGGTTGGCCACTAAGGCGTAGCCAGGGTTGGGTCGTGGGGATGGCATTGGTCCATCCGCATGGAATACAAGTGGTGCCTGTGCTTGCGAACAAATGCCAACAGGCAGGCAGGCAGGATATTCCCCCTAGGAAACATTAAAAATATAAGGTTCTACCTCCTCCACTTCAAAAATGACCTTGGCTCCTAGGTCCACCCAGCCTTAAGTAGGTACCGGGTGCATTCCCAGGAAGTAAAGGCAGCCGGCGTGATGCTTACCACATCACTCATCTTGTGCCGTTGGTCTATAAAATATAGGTCTAGCCCTGTATGCCTAAAGGCATGGGACAGTTCCCTTACTTTCCTTACTTCTACTTCAATAAAGAGTCCCTTTCAGGCGTATTGAAAATATAGTGGTAGATCTATATTTTTTAAAGACCAATCTTGGTGATGTGGTCAGAATCGCACCGGCCGCCTTTACTTCCACAGGACTCCACCTGGTACCCATTCAAGGCTGGGTCGACCTGGGAGTCAAGGTCTTTTCTTCAAAAAGCCCGGCTCCGTCTCGACACAAGTAAACACTTCATTTTTCGTGTGGCTGTCATAGAGATCCCAACATAAGGCGGTTATGTTCTGGTTTGCCATAGCTGTAAGATCTCCATACTTCTATCGAAACCAACACAAGGTGGTCTGCTGCCTAATCGCCTGCAGCTAGGACCAAACCCTGGCACCCTTGCATCAAGATTACAAGGAGCGTTCGCAACACCCAAGCCACAGACGAAATGTATAAGCAATAACGTTTAAATAGAATATCTGCCTGGCGCGCTAGCTAAGTTGGTTAAACCAGTCACGCGGCGACCGAGTGGCAAAACTCCTTGTGGTCCAAGTTACGCTCGGACTAAGGCAGAAAAGCCCCATTTTTCCCAGGTTGACGGTATCTATCACGGAATCAAGTCCAAATAATTGCGATATCCATAGTACCGAGCTAAAGGGTTTAAATTTAAAACTCATGGTTTCTGAATCCAGAGGGGAAAAAATTAAGAGAATATCTATACATAAGGTCCTAGTCTCTTACAAAATAACTAGGTGGGGAAAGGCTGGGGTGAAAGGTGGGGGAGGGAGAGGGAGGGGGTGTGCCTATGTGAACAACTTGTCACAGATTCCCGCCGTTGTACCAGACGCACAGGAAATTGTTCCATTGATCAATCTGTAACAGCAAGCGCTGGCATTGTTGTTCTAGGCTAGGATACACGCAGACAGGAAAGAATAATTACCACAGGTTGTTTATTATTGTTGTTCACTGTTGATCTAAGAACCGTAATTACAGCACTCCTGACATTGCAGCACTCCTGACATTACAGCACTCCTGACATTACAGCACTCCTGACATTACAACACTCCTGACATTACAGCACTCCTGACATTACAGCACTCCTGACATTACAGCACTCCTGACATTACAGCACTCCTGACATTACAGCACTCCTGACATTACAGCACTCCTGACATTACAGCACTCTTGACATTACAGAACTCCTGACATTACATTACAGCACTCCTGACATTACAGCACTCCTGACATTACACCACTCCTGACATTACAGCACTCCTGACATTACAGCACTCCTGACATTACAGCACTTCTGACATCACAGCACTCCTGATATTACATTACAGCACTCATGACATTACAGCACTCCTGACATTACAGCACTCCTGCCATTACAGCACTCCTGCCATTACATTACAGCACTCATGACATTACAGAACTCCAGACATTACAGCACTCCTGACATTACAGCACTCCTGACATTACCATAAGCACTCCTGACATTACAGCACTCCTGACATTACAGCACTTCTGACATTACAGCACTTCTGACTTTACAGCACTCCTGACATTACAGCACTCCTGACACTACCATAAGCACTCCAGTTTTTCTAAGTTACCTGAAATGAAAAGTTGTACCGAATATTCGCTTCGTATTCGCTTCGGGGCCGAATAGTGAACCTAATAACGATTCGGTATTATGCCGAATAGTTGCAGTCGGGCTGAATACGAATAGTGGTTACCATACTCCCGTTTCTGCATACACTGTGATGGACTGAATTAACTCATTAACACAATAGTGGCGGTTGCCTAAGTGTGTCGTAGCGGGGGAAACTGCGACCCGGTTGCGTGGTACAAACTGCATAAAATGCCAACCGCAGTGTGTGTGCGCGTGTGTGTTGTGTCTGAGTGTGTGTCTGTGTAAGAGAGAGGGAGAGTGAGAAAGAGAGATCATAAATTTTTCGTTCTTTCAGGGTGTCTTCGCCCAAATCAAATATTGCTAACGACAATATGAAGGTGCGTTTAAATTACATTGAACGAACGGCAAAGCAAACGATGCTTTTGAAAGAGGCGGGAGCCCGAAGACAACTTATCACAGACATTAAAAGGAGACAGTCATAATTTTTCAGCCATGTTATGAGAAGAGGGAAAACTGAACATGTGGTGACCACTGGAAAGATCTGTGAAAGGAGGGATAGAGGAAGACAACGATAGACGACTATTGAGTCTTGATGCATGGCATAGAGGTGTGTCAGCACACGAACTGATACATGATGCAGGAGATAGCAGATTGTGGAGAGGCATGATCGCCCACGCCAGACGGTAAGGCACCTGATGATGATGGTACACTATTCGTATTCGTATCCGGCCGAATAGTTAGTCCCACTATTCGTATTCGGCCGAATAGTGAAAATCACTATTCGGTACAGTTCTAGTGAAAAGTAAAGATCCCTTTTCACGCCTTTTGACGTATCGGGTATGTGGGAAGAGCGCCCATATTTTTATATACCAATCCGCACTAGGTGGGTAATGTGGTCAGCATTACGCTGGCCGTCTTTACTTCCCCAGGAAAGCCATCCTTGAACCCATTTTAGGTTGGGTCGACCTGCAACGCCCCATACCATGATAAAAATTCACGCAGCCAGCAGTGGGTTTCGATCGCGGTACGTAGGAATTACGAGTCGGACTCGCAACGTCTTATTACTTGAAGAGGCGGAATTGATATTTTTAAAAAGTTGGTTTGAATAATTGAATGTAACGTTTATTATTGTGTAAAAGGGAGGGGTGGGGGCGGAGGGGTCACTGCGGCGAGGCGGCAAGACGCTCGCCAAGAATCGAAAGATCGTGGGTTCGCTTCCTTCCGGAGTCGGAATTTTTTTCAAAAATGACCTAGCCTTGAATGGGTACCGGGGCTAGTTCCGGGAAGTAAAGGCGGCTGGCGTAATGCCGACCACATCACCCATCTTGTGCCAATTGGTCTAGTAAATGTAGGTCTAGCCCTGTTTGTCCTATACGCATAAAGACTTCGAAAAGGGTCCTTTTCTTTTACCTACTATTGGGGAGGGGGGAGGGGCTTAAGAGACCAGGGTCACTAAGTCCCAGCGCCTATGCTGTCTTCTTCTTCGCATTCTTTCTTGGCCTTTCAACGGGTGATTAACACTTTGTTGTGTGCATTATATCTAGGCAGTGATATATGCATCTTTCGACCAACAATCCTATAAACCAACATTAAAAGGTTAGTTGCGTATCCTTTACCGGACGTTGCAGAACTAACGCCACTGTCGAAACCAACGCAAAGCCAAAAACCAACATTATAAGTAGAAAAAAGTCCCTTATGACATGCTTGTTAAGGGGCAATGGGTATGTTTCCCCTGCTTTCAGAAGGAGCCCCGGACCCACACGGCGTATTATGACACTTAATAAGGTCGAAGTATTTCAATTTACTAGAAACGATACGGTATATAATTGGTACTCAAGCTTGCTATGCCGCGACCCTTCAATGCTCCTCATGTTGTGGTCAAATTATTTTCGTTGCTGCTTCATAAATTCAGTAAATATATTTTTTTCCAATGGTCTTGGGCAACCGCTGTAAAAGGGTCGTTCGACCCCAAAGAAGTCAAAACACACAGGTTGAGAACTACTGCCTAATATGATCTCCTGCTTGCGATTTCCCCGGTTCTTTTATTTTTAAATTCAGATCGTGAAAACGCCAGTCCTATGCAGTACTTAACTGGTCAGGTTCACGTTGGTCTTCCTAAATAGAGTAGGTCACTTTAAATTCACAAGTTTGTTGGGCTGGTCGTCTTTTCTGAAGTTACTGATGTGTCTATCTCTGTTGTTTGGTTTCTGTGATGTCTTGCATTTATGTTTTCCAGTTGCAGCACTCTCCAGGGAGTTGTGTTAGAGCCAGTTTCTCCATGTTTTTGGAGTATGAAAAGCGCTGGCGGGCTGAAATATACAACACGCGATATCAACGGCATTGGCGAAACACCCCCCGTAACCTTGTGCGAAGTCACGGGGCTTAGGAATTACCAATCAGAACTGAGGTAGTGTGTTTATGGGCGTGGTCTGGGGGAGATACGTTACTTTTACCACTGAACTTTTACCGCAACTCTTTCATATGCCCCTCCCTCGATCATTGGTCTCAACACAAACTTCAGAGGTGACGTCAGTAAATATGTCCGCCTAGCTTGCCATATGCATCAAAGCTAAACAGGCTGGTCCCCAAAGGCCCGTTTCTGTGACTGCTAATACATCTTTCTGATCTGTGGAAATAATCGAGTAATCCATTCTGGCGCACAACAGAGGTCAAATCTCCAGGGGCGGCGCACCCGAGTCCTTAGGTCTGACGTCAACACTATGTTGCTCTATTGTAAGGTTACACAGTTGGACAATTTATAATCTGCTACAGCCCGTTCTTGAAGTGGTAGTTGCGTATGCTTTACATGACGTTGCAGAACCAACACCAGCATTTTTTGGCTGTTGTGGTTTTTTAGGCAATTTTACGTTCAGTAGTTTGCCATTGCTTTCTTCACGGTCAGCTCTCGGTAAGGCTGTCGAAACCAACGCAAGACAAGTCGTCCAAAGCAGGGATCGAACCCGGCACACTGGCATTACGAAGCGCGTTTGCAACGCCTAAGCCACAGACGACAGCTCCTGAAGTGGTGGTGTCCAACTTTATAAATCTCAGTAACCGTTCAGTGTAAGTTGTTGAAATTGTGCATGCAAACGGTTAATAATAAGGATTTGTCCGAATTTTTTGTTTCAATGCAAACAAATAATAAGTTTTCGTATTGCCTTATTTGCGGTATAGTGAAGGGAAACGAACGATTCAAAGCCAACAGTCAACATGTTTACAGTCGTTAGGGTAACGGGAACGTGTTATCATCATGATATTGCAGGCGTTTCGTATGCGTTTTATTCTCAGATATCATTTCCATCATTAGTCTTCGGCGAGTTAGATGAACACAATTTTTCACTGTATGTGCCATATGAGACTTTATTAGTTAAACAAAGATCACGGAAATCGCTGCTTTAAAAAACAGCAGCACCGGCGCAACTGTATATTGTAAAATCTAAAGCATATAGGAGATCTAAGACCACATGCAAAAATTCGTGTTGATCCTTACGGGAGTTTTCGAGACAGCCATTGAAAATGTGATGGCACTGTTGTGTGGAATCCGAAGATTCACTCTATTGACGACCGCTAAGGAACATGAGATATGACGAAAAACACGACGTCACTTGCCAACAGAAGAATTGGACAGAAGACAGTTATAAGAAAGGTAGGAAGGGCAGAGGCTTGTATTGATATGTCCTGATGCCGCAGTTCGCGGGAGAGCAAAGTCTCTGAGCTCCATGTTGGAGGACAGGAATTATCCTTCCATCGTCCTGAGGCCGCAGTTCGCGGGAGAGCAAAGTCTCTGAACTCCATGTTGGAGGACAGGAATTATCCTTCCGTCGTCCTGATGCCGCAGTTCGCGGGAGAGCAAAGTCTCTGAGCTCCATGTTGGAGGAAAGGAATTATCTTACCGTCATTAAGTACAGCGATCGTAACATAGTCATTCTATGGACACACATTATATCTTTGGAGAATTGCTAAATAAACGTATTAACATTGCCTGTTAACGACGTGTTCTCAAAAGTAGAAGTTTCAACAGTTGACCTTGTTGGTGACGTTTTTCTGCCTGTCCTTGGGTTTGGCATTTGTAACCCCTAGAGTAATAGGTGACTTGGGATTAGTACAGCATGGATATGGGACGATACTTCAACGGAATAATCTATGTACAGTAGGAGATCATAATAATAATAATCATCGCCGTACAGGCACGACATTTGAAACACACTATGCAAAGGCCGACTTCAGTGCCTGGGCGTTGCGAACGCATTTCGTAATTCGGTAATACCGAGTTTGATCCTAGCTGTAGGCGATTTGACAGCTTACCGCCTTGCGGTGGATTAAAAAGTTATATCGAGAAGTGACAGTTCAGAAGAAATGGCAAACCTACTATGTGTAAAATGGTCTAGTGAAATCACAAACATTAACAACAATCGATCGATTCTAATTACCACAGAGGAACATGGGCCAGAGACCAAATGTCGCCACTCAATTCGATCCTAGGCCATGCTCTCTATCTCCAGTTGTGTCTGTCTCGTAGCCTTGAGTTCAGCATTAAAGGATCGCCTCCAAGTGCTTCAGGGTCTGCCCCTTCCTCGCTGTCCATATGTTGTCTATTTCATTGCCAATCTCAGCCGTCTTTCATTCTTTATTCTGATGACGTGTCCAGTCCAACTCTCTCTCTCTCTCTCTCTTCATTATTTTTTTAATTTCCTAATTTAAATCTTCTAAGTCTGTCATTTGTTCTTATGTCATATGCTGTCACATGTCTGTCATATGCTCCAACAACAGCAAAGTATATAAAAACAATTGCTCGGATGGGCTCTGCAAAGCCCAGTAAAGGACACCCACTTGACTTGTTGTTGTTGGTTTGTTACCATACTGTTTATGTTTATCCGCGTATTCACATGTAAGGACAGTAAAATCCCGTTAACAGAAATATGCTTAACATGAACACTCGGTTAATACAAACATAATTGTGTGTATACTTACGTGGTTGTAATAGTGATAACGTTGTTGTGTTCCTTAAACTTCGTATTATCGAGAAAGTACTGCAAATCTCTATTTACCATTATTGTGATCGGTCCGATCTAGGTAGGTAACTGCCTACAACTCAGAAATCGCCTATGTCTGTCTATATGACCAAACATGTATGTTTATTTGTGGTATCAAAACGCAATAATTTACACCACTGTTAACCAAAGTGGGCGCTACCGCTCCATGAGGGGCGCAGGGATGGTCCGGGGAAAAGTGGCGTCCTCGATCAAATTAGGAGGGCGCTGGAACGGTCTACAGCAGCAAATCTCAAACTGGGTGCCGATGAATCCTGGGGTGCCGCGAGCGTATGACAAGGGTGCCGCGGTAGTAATCAAGAAAATTCGGGAAGGCGTGCACATACTTCAGAATTAAAATTTCAGTTTTCTTCCCTCGCCACTATCGAAAAGAGTTCATTTGTTTCACAGTCAGACGTGTTTGATATTGCATACAATTCCTGCTGCAACGTGTTAAGAATTGTGCTTGTATTTATCTCTCTTATCATTCGTTAAGTTGCAGTCGACAAGTAAGGTTGTGGTTAGTGTTTCAGCAGACACTTGTGAGCCTAATCCATTCAAGTTGGTGTGCCTCAGTTCGCGGAAGGGCAACTCGCAACAAAAGACAAATCCGAGGAAAACTAAGAGAAATAATCCTAGCTACCTCACTTTGTTTGGCTTTGTTTCGGTTGGGAACGAACAGGCACCGGAAGGGCAATGCGTTAACTGTCTGAGTGTTGCTAACGCCTGCTTCTTTCAGTACAAATTAACAAGTAATCTGAAATGCAAACATACTGATTCAGTACATGGATGTTAAAAATTATTAAAACGCCGCGCTTTATCTCTTCAGGGAGGGTCATCTATCTCTTCAGGGCGGGTCATCCATGATGGGGTTAATTTCTAACTGTGAAAATGAAAAGGATATCATGAAAAATTGATCCAAACAGCTTCATTCATTGCATTAAAGACAGCCGAACATTAAATCTGCACTGTGTTTTCTTCTTTCCCTAAGTATCCAACCGCTGGAAGCAGGTGTGCCGCAAAAGTTTGAGAAATCAAACGTCTTGAGGTGTGTAGCCTAAGGTGAAGTTGAGGGGCATTGGATACACACGAGGCAGCTTGGAGAGGGTACATAGAGAGATATATATAGAGAGAGAGTATATTTTGCTTCACCGCTCGGACCTGTGTCAGAGAGATGAAAACAGATTAGAGCCGTAAAGAAAGCAGGATGTTCAAGATAAACATAGACAGTATGTTATAGCCGTTCAGTGCTAACCTTCTCATTATCATTCATTGAAATGTTTTTTTTTTTCTCTTTTAGTTTTTTCTTTTTTAGTACTCCCATGCTTTCGACTCTGAGTTAAAGGAGGGCCTGAACTGAAATTCTTTAAGCAGCAGTTACCAGGTATTTCTGAATAATCGACTCTCGGTGTGGGTTCTGGGACCCCATTGTTAGGGAAATCAAGTATAGACCCACTGCCTCCTTAAGAAGCATATCGTAAGACTCGACTGGTAGATCTGGTAATCTGGTAGTCCTAGCTTCAGCTTCATTGCAAACGGGTCACCCCACAGTTGCTCCGCTCCTGTGCCAACGAAAAACAAACGCAGCTCACAGTGTCACGCCATGCACTCAACTCAGAAGCTGGGCGACGAAACTACATCCTTCCAGTCTACAAATGAAGCAAAAATGCAACGGCCACCGTCTGGCAGAAAAAAAAACATTTGCCACGGCTTTAAAAAAAAAAGGTGGCCGTGCTTAGCGTCCATTTTGACCGGAAGCATTATATGAGGGTTAATAAACGGTCACCCCAGCAGTACCCTCATTATTAGCTGGGGAAGGGACTTTGGACATTACATCCACCAGCAGGCGTCGCCCCTACAACGACCTGCCTGCCATCGTTAACGACTGTTCACCCAACAGCCATGCAGTTCTTTGGCACGAAGGAGACACCTTGAACTTGGGTTCCGGACTGCCGACTCCCTACAAGATGTTATTTTATGTTTTGTTATCACAATTGATGTCACTGCACATTGGGCATACCCATGTGTGCTCAGTCCTCCGAAGCAGCAGCCACTCCAAAGTACTTCTACTAACTGTCCCCATAAGAAGCAGGTTATATTGTCTCCTTTCTCGGCCTCGAAGACGGCAAAGACGTGCATCACCATGCTTAACTCCCGTGTCAAGCAATCGTGTTAGTGTCAGGGATTCCTCATTCTCCACTAGCCCAGTTCGTACAGCGTTGACGATTTCTGCTCTGTCCATACTTTTTCCCGCAATCATTAGTGCAGTGCTTGCCAGTTGGTCTGCTCGCTCATTTCCCTTCACGCCCGCATGACCCGGTGTGTAGATAAGACTCGACTAATTGATGCTGCGCCTTCGAAGTCGACGTGCGTCTGCTGGATCAAAGTCCAAATTGACGAACAGCCAGGAATTTCCGCCGGAGCTTACAGCCAGAAAACAAGAAGAAGAAGAGACCTCTTGTACTAATGGCTTAATAAGACTTTAAAAGCTCTTTCTGCAAGTCACTAAACCAGAGTGATTGAGTGAACAGCAGAATAATACTACATCTTCGTGGCTTACATAAGTGACTTTAAAAAGAAATATGCCACCGGGAAGTCTCTAACAGCCAAAATGTAGAAAAGCTATAAAGAACCAAAGCTCCTCAATTACTTTGCTATTTAGGCGGCCATTTGAACCACAACAACAGCCTCGTGTTCGCTTTGAAAGTCAGTAGAACTCGACAAAGAATTGGGGTCTAAAACTTTCTTTGGTACTTTTCATATTTCGCTTGCTTCCCAAAAAAAAATCGTCACATTCAACCAGATTTAGGTTATAATTGTGACTAGGTTATGTCTTCCTTATAAAATGACTTAGCTTGCTCGCCACCAAGTAGCTCTGAAAAGAACTCCTTCAGTGTTGGTGCGATTAAAGAAGGATAGTTGCGTATCCCTTACAGGACGTTGCAGAACCAACTCTAGTAGTTTGCCATTGCTTGCTGGACGGTCGGCGACCCAGTCGCCAATGACCTCTTCGTCTTTCCAGAGGGCAGTGTTATGTTAAAGAGCAGTGTTCTTCACGTTTTTTATTTACCGGGCCCATCAAAGCAGAGTAACTTATTTTTTCGCAGCCCACCTGACCGCTAACCAAACACAGAAGCATATATAAATGTAGATGACAGCAACTTTGCTAATTTCGATGTCACAAAATTACAACTGTCAACTCATGCGGCATGTGATGCTGCTAAGAAGTTCAAAAATGTGTGCGGTTGAGTAGTGTTTCTGTGACTTGTACCGTTTCTTGGTTCTCATCCTTTGGATGTCAATCCTACAGATGGCAGTCCCAGAAGAACAACTACCTACACGACCCAGTTACATGATTAGGCAAAACATTCTGCCGGCCTACCAGGACATTTTACGCGGCCCGTTGAGAAACGACAGATCAAATGGTTCGGCTGTCTCTTTAGAATGCAGCAAATACCCTCACAGACACTGAATCTCAGAAGATCAGCTGCAGGATCAAGAGGACAGCCGTGAAAAAGTGGATCGACAACATTAAAATTACCCTCCGCCCTCGCGGCCTGAGAATACCCAGTGGCAGCTAGCCTGTACTGGATCGCAAATTATTCCCCCCTACGCAGCTTAACAGCATAATTGGTGTTGATAATGATGGGTTGAAGAATACTATTATAGTGAAGCAATGAAGCCATGGCTAATTATGACCAGGGATAATGTTTTTGCTTTTTTTTTTAGCACAAAGCTTATGCAATATTGTTAAGATAATGCATTGCGTTTCAGTAGGATTCCTGTCATAGCCTGGCTTGTTTACTCCCAAGAAAAGGTAACACTAATACATTTAGAACAAGGCATGCAGAAAAAGGGGTCACGGGGTTTATCGTCTTTATGCCGCCCCCCTTCCCTTTTCCCCCATCCTCTCCCCCCCCCCCCCCCCCCAATGGGAGGTAGGAACCTATACGGAGAATAGCTGAGTGAGAGATGAGAAAGATGTTTTTAAAAACAAGTTCCATGCGATTTTTCTGCTACATTAAACGATTTCACAGTCTTTACTGTCTGCAGTCATTCATGTCAGAGAGACGCAGGACAACAGAGATCCTGTTTCTTAAAACTTAGACTGCTTGGCCAGTGCACTTGTCAAGAATTGTGCAGGTTATTCATATATATATATATATATATATATATATATATATATATATATATATATATATATATATATATATATATTTATTTATATATATATATATATATATAAAATGTTGTGTGTGTGTGTGTGTGTGTGTGTGGTGTTTGTTCGTTTGTGTGTGTGTACAGAGAGAGAGAGAGAGAGAGAGAGAGATAGAGAGAGAGAGAGAGAGAGGGAGATTTTGTTTCACAAAACAGTCTCCATTTGTTACTAAGATTCGAACAGGTATCTCCTGCTTAAATGAGCAGTGTGTTAATTACTCGACAAGCAGCTCTTCAACGAACTCATACTACTATAAAACCCAAAATAATTGAATTGTTGAAGGCAAGGTAGCAATGCAGACAGAGATACAAGTGTCATGACAGTATGATATGGTGATGGGAAAAAAAATTGTAGAGACCTCAACCAAGACCAGAAAGAAGCAGAGAGTGTGGGAGATCCATTACGTCCAGGGCAGGTCGATCGAAACCCGGCCGAAAGCCGTCCTCATGCATGGCCCACATCCCTGCCCCCCAACCCCGCCCAATCGATTTAAAGAACTGAGCCCTTTTTTTAAAATCTTTTTTGCTTAGAAAATATTGTTTCAAATATATCATAGTTATTTACTATTAGGCTCATATAAATTTTTCTTGTGTCTTTCAAAGGACGTTGTTAAGAATATAAAAAATCTGCCTTTTTTTTATACCACTATTGCGGTGTAGGCGGGAGCTTTGAACCTGAAGATTTACAGCCGCATGGCTAGTGCTGTGGCCACGACTGTACAGTTGAGGATTTTATTTTGCCACCGACAGAAAAAAACCTCAGCCTTAACGAGGATTCGAACTCGGCTATCCCGCTTGGGAGCCGAACGTCCTAACCGTTCTGCCAGCTGCTTCTCAAAGACGATGTAGAACCCGGCAATTTTACGTTTAGTAGTTTGCCATTGCTGGCTAAAGGGTCGTTTCTCGATACCATTGTCAAAACCAACGAAAGGCAAAATCTTCTGCAGCTGGGATTAAAATTGCTTCCATTGCTGCCCATCAAGCGGTGGATCGCATTCTGTTCCTCCCCACAACTCTTTAACAGCAGAAGTAAAAATTGATGACGACATGAAGGACATACCAAGCTAGTTCGCACGGACTATGCAACAGACACCAACATGCAATACATATATAATATTATTACCGCTGACCCAGCAAGGCCCAACCCAGTGAACACCCCCCCCCCCCCCCTTCCCCTGCTCCTTGAAAATTTTATTCAGGGTGATACCAAAAAGCCCAATGTTTTCTTTGTGTCTGTCAGTGTTCCTAATTGCAACCAACTTTGACTGTGGTGACGGCACCTCATTCACCAGCACCACAAGGCGTTTTGCTTTGATTAACCCGAGTTATGTCTCCCAGTTTGTCTGTCCATACAAACTGTCTGTCCATACAAATTGTCTGCCCATACAAACCGTCTGCCCATACAATCTGTCTGTCCATACAAACAGTCTGCCCATACAATCAGTCTGCCCATACAATCTGTCTGTCCATACAAACAGTCTGCCCATACAATCTGTCTGTCCATACAAACAGTCTGTCCATACAATCTATCTGCCCATACAATCTGTCTACCCATACAATCTGTCTGTCCATACAAACAGTCTGCCCATTCAATCTTTCTGTCCATACAAACTGTCTGTCCATACAATCTTTCTTTCCATGAAGACTGTCTGTCCATGCAAAATGTCTACCATACAAACAGTCTGCCCATACAATCTTTCTTTCCATACAGACTGTCTGTCCATACAAACTGTCTGTCCATACAAACTGTCTGTCCATACAAACTGTCTGCCCATACAAACTGTCTGCCCATACAAACAGTCTGCCTATACAAATCCTCTGTCCATACAAACTGTCCGTCCATACAAACTGTCCGTCCATACAAACTGTCTGTCCATACAAACTGTCTGTCCATACAAACTGTCTGTCCATACAATCTGTCTGTCCATACAAACAGTCTGCCTATACAAATCCTCTGTCCATACAAACTGTCCGTCCATACAAACTGTCCGTCCATACAAACTGTCTGCCCATACAAACTGCCTGTCCATACAAACTGTCTGTCCATACAAACTGTCTGCACATACAAACAGTCTGCCCATACAAACAGTCTGCCCATACAAACCCTCTCTCCATACAAACTGTCTGTCCATACAAACTGTCTGCACATACAAGCAGTCTGCCCATACAAACCGTCTGTCCATACAAACTGTCTGTCCATACAAACTGTCTGCCTATACAAACAGTCTGCCCATACAAACCCTCTGCCCATACAAAAAGTCTGCCCATACAAGCCATCTGTCCATACAAACTGTCTATCCATACAAACAGTCTGCCCATACAAACCGTCTGCCCATACAAACTGTCTATCCATACAAACAGTCTGTCCATACAAACCCTCTGTCCATACAAACCCTCTGTCCATACAAACCCTCTGTCCATACAAACCCTCTGTCCATACAAAGTGTCTGCCCATACAAACAGTCTGCCCATACAAACCCTCTGTCCATACAAACCGTCTGCCCATACAAACTGTCTGTCCATACAAACTGTCTGTCCATACAAACTGTCTGTCCATACAAACTGTCTGTCCATACAAACTGTCTGTCCATACAATCTGTCTGTCCATACAATCTGTCTGTCCTTACAAACTGTCTGACCATACAATCTGTCTGTCCATACAAACTGTCTGTCCATACAAACTGTTTGTCCATACAAACTGTCTGTCCATACAATCTGTCTGTCCATACAATATGTCTGTCCGTACAAACTGTCTGTCCATACAATCTGTCTGTCCATACAAACTGTCTGTCATACAAACTGTCTTTCCATACAATCTGTCTGCCCAAAAATAAAAATAAATAAAAAATAAAAAATAAAAATATACGTCTGTCTCTCTTCCTATCGATCTTTGTTGTTACTGTAATTTAACACAGGATTACTGCATTACAAATCGGATTTACCACGGGGCTATGAAAAGATCATATTTCACAATCCGACACACAAGACACATCTACTTGACAGAGGAAGTGGATTAGGATTAGTGCATTCCAATATCAAATCGATGGATTAGGATCATGGATCACTATGCTGCGAGCATTATCCTCATCATTATTCACCCATCTATCAATTTATACATCTATCAAAGCATCCATTAAATATGTTAACTATGTTTGTATCTTTCCAGAAACTCATAAATTTAATTTTCTTTACATGTTTGCACCTGTCCAACAGGGCACCCATTCATTCGACTGTTTATGTTTGTACCTTCCATTAATACATCCAGCCAATGTTAAATCTGTAGATTTATTTTGCATTTATGCATTTATCCATCCATCCGTCCCTTAAGTATCCACCTATGATCGTATTCAGTCATGCATCCTGTCGCAAAAATATCATCTTAAACACCAAAGATCTATCAATTATCAAATAATTATTAAACCATCCAGACTTTCACGTATCCATCCAACAAACTTATCTGAGAAATATCCATGCCCCCACCCATCAGTCTATCCTTCCATACATCTATATATCCATTATCCATCAGTTCATCCATTCATCCAACAATTTATTCATCCAACGATTTAAACTTTCACTCATCTATACAACCCTCTAACTATTCACTCATGCATACAACCATTTAACTATTTTCCCTCATTAATTTAATACAACCATCTAACTATTCACACATCTAACCAATAACTCATTCATACAGCCATCAAACTATTCACTCATTCATACAACCAACAAACTATTCACTCGTCTATACAACTATCTAACCCTACTCTCACCCACACAACCATCTAACCCTACTCTTATCCATACAACCATCCAAGCCTACTCTTGTCCATACAACCATCTAACCTTGCTTTCATCCATACAACCATCTAACCTTACTTTCATTCATACAACCATCTAACCCTACTTTCATTCATACAACCATCTAACCCTACTCTCATTTATCTATACAACCATTTAACCCTACTTTCATTCATACAACCGTCTAACCCTACTCTCATCCACACAACCATCTAACCCAACTTTCATCCATACAACCATCTAACCCTACTCTCATCCATACAACCATCTAACCCTACTCTCATCCATACAACCATCTAACTATTCACACATGCATACAACCATTTAACCAATAACTCATTTATACAGCCATCTAACTATTCACTCATTCATACAACCAACAAACTATTCACTCGCCTATACAACTATCTAACCCCACTCTCACCCAAACAACCATCTAGCCATTCACTCATTCATAAAACCATCTAACTGTTCACTCATCCATACAACTATTTAAGCCCACTCTGAACCACGCAACCATCTAACTATTCACTCGTCCATACAACCATCCAACCCTACTTTCATCCAAACAACCATCTGTTCACTAATTCATACACCTATCTAACGATTCATTCATCCATGCAACCATCTACATTTACACACATCCCTACAACCATATATTCTTTGTGGTAGTCTGTTAATCTTAGTTTTAGCTTAATGGCAAACGGGTCACCCCATATTTGCTCTGCTCCTGTGCCAAGGAAAAACACACAGAATGTTTATCACAGTCCCTTGTGGAAAGATTGACAGACTGCTGTCTCAACGTATGCACTAGCATACACACGCATTAAAAGCATACGGTAGCCATCCGAAGTGCTAACACAAACAGTCCGACATTAGAAATGCAGTTCATCATGGATGGTAGCAGAAGTCACCAACAGATCAGCAGTTGCACACGCGATCAATTTTTTAATCACGTAATGGCACCACCAATATTGCGACAACAGGCATAGCGCCATTTTCTGAATCTACAATTCACACCAAGACGTTGATCACAGAAGAAAGCATTCTAAATAAAATCAGCAGCTCACAGTGTCACACCATACACTCTCTTTTTAGTCTACAAATGGAGCAAAAATGCACCGGCCACCGTCTGGCAGAAGCCAAAAAAAAAAAAAATAGCCACGGCTCACAACAGCGACTGTTCCTAGCGTCCATTTTGACCGGAAGTAGTGAGGGTTTATTAACGGTCACCCCAGTGGTGCCCTCATGCTGTGGAAGGGGCCAGGGGCGTAGCCCCCATCAGCAAACCCCTGTACGATCTGACTGCCTTCGTTAGCGATTGTGCACCCCACAACCATGCAGTTCTTTGATACGAAGGAGACACCCTAAACTTGGATTCTGGACTACCGACTCTCTACATGCTCACACGCGTGTATTAATGGTGTACACAAGTTATCATGTTTCTCTCATATAACATTGGCCCTATGTTCCAGCGTACATTTATTATTAAAATACTTTTGTCAGGGATATATGCATACACTTAAACATACTAGTAATAGTTGTGACAATAACTAAAAATAATAATTAACACTTCGGAAGCACTCGCACATCAAATTAGACAGGGAAAGAGAGATACATGTACACAAAAGAAAAATAACAGAGAGAGATAGAGAGGAGGAGGATGAGGAGAGAGAGAGAGAGAGAGAGAGAGAGATCACTAAATGACAAATTCCTTCATGAGGAACCTGTTTATCAATGCTTCTGTGCAGTAATTCATAAGTATTTGATGTAGGGCATCAAACGGTCAATGTTTTAATCTTGAGCTCCCGAAGAGATGCCGTCTCGTGCAGAAAATGTAAGAGACAAGACCGAACGTAGTTGATTCGCTATATGTACTCATGTCTTTCTCATGTCTACAAACTGTTGTATGTCCGGCTCCTGGTGGGTCCAGAAAATAAACTCGTTTCACTGATGGCGCCTAGTGGATCGTCTTTCGACCAGTTTTATGTTGCAGCTGATAACCTTGTAGGTGACTGTGAGACGTCGCGCGACCTCGAATCCGCTTTATACTACCACCGTTACCTTAGCTGATTGTCACGGGGTAGGACTGTGTGAGATTTGAATGGGTCTATTCTTTCACTGAACCATACAACCCCCTACATGTTTACTCATCCATGCAACCACCTAACCATTCACCTATCCATGCAACCACCTAACCATTCACCGATATATGCAACCATCTTACTATTCACTCATCCATATAAACATCTTTATTTTCACTCATCCATACAAACATTTATATTTTCACTCATCCATACAAACATCTACATGTCCATGAATGCATACAATCAGCTTCGTTTTTACTCATCCATTCAATTGTCCATACTTTGGCTCATCTATACAATGTTCTACCGTTTCACGCATCCATGTACTCATCCAACCATTCACCCACCAAAACAACCACGTCACCGTTCGGTGTTTCATTCAACCATCGACCCTTTCAGTCATCCTTTTAACATTAATGTTATCCAGGAGATTTCAGCTTTGTTTTTTAAAGTCATCATCATCATCATCATCATAAGTTTTTGAGAGAAACAAATCGACATGTTCAACCAGCAACCCCGAAGGAGGAGCTTTAGATTATCATTGTGACTATGTTATGTGCACCAAATAACGTGGCCTAGCATTGCACACCACCAAGAGCCCTTAACAGGATTCCCCCAGTGTTGATGCGATCAAAGGAGACAAACCTAAATACTGTCCCGACTGTCGACAAAGTCGTCTACCGGCAAGCCGATGGTCGCCAGTTTTTTTTTTTTTTTTTTTTTCAGGTGACATGGAATAACGTGGCCTAGCATTGCACACCACCAAGAGCCCTTAACAGGATTCCCCCAGTGTTGATGCGATCAAAGGAGACAAACCTAAATACTGTCCCGACTGTCGACAAAGTCGTCTACCGGCAATCCGATGGTTGCCAGTTTTTTTTTTTTTTTTTTTTTTTCAGGTGACATGGAATGTATAGCAAGACGACTGACTCAACACACAAGCTCCTTCGCCTTCCCCCAAATAAAAACTCTTGTCTCCCGCCTAATTCACCTTTTTTTCAGACTTTAAAAAAAAAAAGAAACTTTAATTCACCTTCTTCTTTGTTCATTGACTGTGAGATCTGGCGGAAAGTCCTGGTTGTTCATGAATTTGACTTTTGCGGGCATGTCCGGTTTATTGTGTGTGTGTGCGCACGCGCGCGTGTGTGCGTGCGTGTGCACAGTTGGTTGCTTCTTGCCACTACGACTTGGAAGGACGTCCCCAATTAGTCGACTCCTACGACATGCTTGTTAGGGAGGCAGCAAGTCTATTTTTCTTTTACCCCCACAATATGGCCCTGGAACCCACACGGGGGAAATATAATTAAAAAAGAGGAGGAGAAAAGTTGGCAAAACAGAAAGTATGGAGATACGTTTTGGTCAGAATGTTTTTTGTATCTATAACATCTGCACATGTTGTCCTACTAATTAGATATGTAAGGGTAGATGTACAAACTGCTCATGAAAACAAAATTGTTATCGTTTTTTTTAATGTTATAAATAGTTTCCAATTAAAAAAAAAATATATTATTAACTTGAAAAAAATATTACTAAATCATTATTTCCTTTGTAGCAGCCACTACAAGGTGCTTCTACTAATTGTTCCCATAAGAGGTTAGTTATAATGTCTTATATCTCGGCTTTACAGACGGCATAGACGTGCTTCCCCATGCTTTACTCCCATGTCGCGCAATCGTGTTAATGTCTTCTTATTCTTCAGCATTCCGAGCTCTTAAGGTTCATTGCTGCAGGTATCACCCGCCTCCTTTCATCTCTCTGGTTGCCTTCTCTTTCCAGTTGGTGACACCAAGTGTTTGCAGGTCTATCTGGACATAATCTCTCCATCTTCTTCTTGGTCTGCGACCATTCTCCCTTGTGTATACAGTTTTTACTTCTCTGTCATCTGACATTCTCTCACAATGTCCCAACCATTTCAGTCTATTTGCTCTAATAATGCAAGTGATCAGTGGTGCTAGTGTCAGAGATTCGTACTTATGCATCAGCTCAGTTCGTACAGTGTTGACGATCTCTGCTCTATCCATACTTCTTCTTACATGCGTTGGTGCATTGCTTGCCAGCTGGTCTGCTAACCAATTAACCTTTACGCTAGCTAGCGTGACCAAGTGTGTAGATCCAGGTGAGAAAGGTCCAACCTAGTCAGAGCACATACCGCCTGTTGCTGTTTTCTCAAGCGCAGTAAAACAGATTATTACTAGTGCTAGTGAAGCGAATTTCAAAATTATTTCTTGCAACGACCTCGCACCACTTAGGGGAAGGCACCCCAGAGGTTGAAAACCACTTATCTAACCATTCATGCGATCATCCACCATCTGTCATAACAAAGTAGAAACACAACTATGCACTCCTGCCGAGCACAATACAGGTGGCAATCTGCATATGAGAAGCGACGACCAGAACAAACAAAAATACTCCGCTCTTGCTGCATTCACTGTAGATCCGGGGAGGTAAGTACTCAACGATAAAACAATCTGCTCGAGGTAAAATAGCAATCTGTGCGTGACTCGCCGCAAGAAATACAATCTAAATAAAGTCTCTAATGTGGCATTAAAGTGCAGAGTATACATCTGAAAAGTTTAATTTTTTTTTTTTTTGGGGGGGGGGGGGGGGAATTATCATTTAAATTACGCAGATAGAATTTAGATGTTATCGTAAAAGTCGATTAGGGAGTCACTTATCCACAGACAAGTGGACATTAATAGAGGGGTTGTAAGATGCAGATAAATGGACATTCATAGAGGGACTGTAAGATACAGATAAGTGGACATTCATAGAGGGACAGTGAGACACAGATAAGTGGACATTCATAGAGGGGCTGTAAAATACAGACAAATGGACATTCATAGAGGGGCATTAAGACACAGAGATGGAGATACACATAGATCTAGACACAACGATAAAGACATACGTGTGTGTGTGTGTGTATGTTTGTATGTGTGTATCTATGTAGACAGAGAGAGGTGATGATAGTAACAGTGATAAACAGGTTGATGATAATGATGATGTCGTGGAGTTGGAAGAGGCGGCTGATGATAATCATGATGTTCATAGTGATGATGTTAAATAGACTATAAGGATGCTAGTGACAATGATAACACTCTGAAGTATGTTTCTCATGCTGATAAAAATAATGATGATAATGAAGTTGACTATTATAATGCCTACTGTGATAACTGAAATGATGATGATGATGTCGACGATCAGAAGAATATGGATGGGAATGAGGAACAAAATGATGACAATCACGATGCATTATAAGAATTCACACCTGGCGGCGATATGTTAATGACGATAATGATGATGAAGGTGATAATGATTATATTTCTTCTTCTTCTTCGTGTTCACCAGATGTACACTTTGGCGGAAAGTTCTGGTTGCTCGTCCACTACTGAACTGCAGTCCTGCTCCAGAACCTGAGTGTTGCGTGTGCATCAGTTTTACAGAACACATTATCTTGTATATAGACTGTTGGTTCCTTGCCTCTCCGGCAGATGCACTCCGACTTCAAAGGAAGCTCCCCAATTAGTCGACTCTTACGACATACTTTTAGGGAGGCAGTGGGTCTATTCTTGTTTTCCCCACCATGGGGCCCTGGAACCCACACGGGGGATGATGATACTGGAAATGGCCACTAACAGAAAGATGATACAGACATAACGACATACCTTCTTTCTCCAGGAAAGAAAATGTTATCACAGAATTTTAAAAAATGCTTCTAAACTTGTTTAACTTAACATCACCAAGCCTCCATTGAGAAATAGTTCAAATAAATATCCACTGCCACGAATGAACCGGGCAGATCAGTGAACAAAACAGCGAATTACTGCTCGGCATAGTTCCCACGAACCAATCGTCGGCGTAATAGCTGTCACGTGTTTCAGTAGAGTTCAGGACGTGACCCGGAAATGGTTCAGCGATTCCGGTTATGGAAACCAGTAAACCACACAAGAGTTATATTGTATTCAGTTCATTTGAGTGGTTTCTCGGGTTGGTTTTTAATGAGAATGTTTGACTCTAGAGATGGGGTGAAATAGGTTTTTACAGATGAGTGCTCCTTTCAGTAATTGAACTGTACCTTTGTCGCTGTTAGTATAGTCCTAATGATTTAAAATAACAACGGGAAGAAGAAGTAAAAGATGATGAGAATGGTGATGAGGACCAGAAGGCAGAGGCGAAAGAGGATTATGAAGAAGGCGAAGAGAACAAGAACACAAAAAAGAAGAACAAGAACATATAGAATACGACCAGATAAACTAAAATAATAACAACAATAACACACAATTTAGTAGCATTTTTTCACATCAGGATGCTGCAAGCAAGTCAGCACTAGAATATCCTCGTGATAGCACCAGGAACCCCATTATGGTGGGGGCGGGGGGGGGGGTAATAGATTTTCTGCCCCCTTCTCAACAAGACGGTAGGCGGAAGAAGGATTACGGCAGACGAAAGACGGATGACGGAAGACGGATAAAGGATGAAAGAGGCGGGAAGGTACTGGGAGGACGGAGATAAAGAAAGACTGAGCAAGTGCAGTGGTGGGCTAATAACAATAACTTTCTGCTGGAGTTTACAACGGATGAACGTGAAGAAGAAGAACAAGAACAAGAACAAGAACAAGAAGAACAAGAGAAAGACTGAAGACGGATAAAGGATGAAAGAGTCGGGAGGGTAGTGGGAGGATGGAGATAAAGAAAGACTGAGCAAGTAAGCAGAAGAACGACAAAAAGCAGAGTGAGCAGGAGGAGGTGGGAAAACAAAAGAATGAAGAAGAATGTTGGGGCTATACCAGTTTTACACATTCCGTCGCAAGACAAACCCCATCTGCACATGTTCTGCACGTGAAATGCCACCAGGGCGTACTCTTCAACAATGTGTCGTGTAGGCACAAACTGACATCCAAGTTGGGTGCTTGTAAGCTGTGTTATGGGAAGCGTCTTGTGTCTGTTTGACTGTGTTCGGGTGAGAGAGAAAAAGGTAGGGGTTAGGGGGGGGGGTGGGGGGGGGGTATTTGAGCTGGGTGTGACTTTCGATACGGGTGTGACTTTGAGACGGGTGTGACGTCTCAGAAGGGTGTGACATTAGAGACGGATGTGACATTAGAGACGGGTGTGACATTAGAGACGGGTGTGACATTAGAGACAGATGGTTCAGCCAAGAAAGCAGTAAGAAACGGAGGAGGAGGAATATTCATGGAATGCCCAAATGATTTAAAAATCAACCAGGCTGTACCAACAGGTTCATATTCCTCCAGTTACAGAGCAGAGGCAGAAGCACTTCTAGTGGCATGTTCTTTCCTGAATAAACAACAGCACAGCAAATATAACAGAGTGGTCTTTCTGACTGATGCTATGTCAGTTCTACAAGCAATTATTACCCCAAAAGACACTCAGTTTGTAGACTTGATGCAACAGCTGATTTACTTTGGCTCTTCTGTAGAACAATCTGTACTGCAGTGGATTCCAGGTCACTGTGGCTTGGAAGGCAATGAAATAGCGGACAGATTGGCCAGAAGCGGCAGTGACATGGTACAACCAAATAGCGACGTAACCCACCAAAAGATGAAAACATTAATACAATCTAGTATCCAAGAAAGGTTGCTAGATACTCAAGATTTTCTCCCCAAGACTCACTTCATCGCCTCTCTAGAGAGGGACAGTGTATTATATTCAGACTAAGGACAGGGCACAACAGATTTCGTCAACATATGTTCAAATTTTTCGGTGTAGGAAATACGGAGACATGTCCCTGCAGCGTGGCACCAGAAAATTCTGAGCATGTGCTCCAACACTGTCAACTGTATGCTGACAGCAATCTGGCCGGTTCCAACCACACTGAAGACAAAACTGTATGGTACACACGAGGATATGGATTGCACGATAGCTTTCATAAAGGCTACCGGCCTCCTGATATAAGTTTTCTGACAGAAGGATCGAAGAAGAAGAAGAAGAAGAAGAAGAAGAAGAAGAAGAAGAAGAAGAAGAAGAAGAAGAAGAAGAAGAAGAAGACTGCTGTTGTAATAGTTAGTGAAGTAGAAGCATAATCAGTAGTAGTTGCTGTTGTTGCGGATGTTGCTAAAATGATGTAGCGGATGTAGTATTAGTAATAGCAGCAGTAGTTGCAGCAGTAGCAGCGACAATAGCAGTAGCAGCGACAGTAGCAGTAGCAACAGTGGCAGTAGCAGTAGCAGCCGTAATTGCAGTAGCATAGGTAATAGCAGCAGCAGCTGCAGAAGCAGCAGCAGCTGCAGAAGCAGCAGCAGTGGCAGAAGCAGCAGCAGCAGCAGTATCAGCAGCAAGCATTGTTCACCAACATATTTCGTCGTATTCTCTGGGGGACGGTATTACCGCCTTCCTCACCCGACCCCCTCCTCTTCACCCAGATGTTTGTCAGGCCGTATCCTTTATCCAGTTATATCCCACAGAGCATGTATGGAAACCCGTTGTCTCATTGTGTATTAAATAGGTGAATTATTGACATCTCCGAATACTAAAATCGACTTTCGTGCATTATGTATCCTGTGACAATAATACGTTTATGATAGAGGGTGAAGAGAGACCTACAAAGGGGGCGAGTGGTAATTTATTTTTTAAAGGGCGGGCGGGGGAGGGGGGGGGGGTTTGGCAGAGAGCGAGAGAGGGAGAGGAAGAAGGAAGAGCGAGGGACAACAAGGGAGAAAGGAAGAGATATAATGAAGAGAAGGCTAGACAGCGAAAAGGAGAAAGAGATGGAGAGATATACAGAGTATAAAAGGGAAATAAAGAACATGAGAGAGGAAAGGGGCCAAGGAGGAGAGAGAGAGAGAGAGAGAGAGAGAGAGAGAGAGAGAGAGAGAGAGAGAGAGGAGCAAACCAACGAACGAGAGAGGGACAGAAAGACAAAAGACGATAAAGAATGAATATGGAGGGTCACAGAGAGTGAGAATCCGATAGACGAAGTGAGAGAAAGAAAGAGAAACAGAGCAAGGGGTGATATAGTGAGAGAGAGGTGGCGATGGCTAGAGTACGGGGGGGGGGGGAGGGGGAGAAAAAATGATAGCGACAACGAGAGTAGGATGATGAGGGGGAGTAAGGGAGATTTATAAAGTGATAGAGAGAGAGAGAGAGAGAGAGAGAGAGAGAGAGAGAGAGAGAGAGAGAGAGAGAGAGAGAGAGAGAGAGAGAGAGAGAGAGAGAGAGAGAGAGAGAGAGAGAGCTTGTCACTTTATCAGCACCTGATCCTGTCAGTGGTTGATTATGACCTGGGAATGCTTACCGTCTCAAAGTGTCGGACAAACTAGAGCGCATACAGAACACAGCTTTGCGGGTCAATATGGGTTGCACCAGAGACACCGCTAGTGGTGTGTATGCGATACATCCTTAGTTTGCCGACTGTTGCAGGTACGCACTGTGCTGCAGGCGAAGTCATATCTTAAGGTAGCTGCAGACACAGATTCCCTCTGCAAGAAGCTCTGGGCGCAGTTAAGGAACACCGGCTAAAAAGAGGGAAGTCGTGATGGCTCAGGCAGAAGACACAATCAGACAGGTTGGCATCCTTGAGAACATTAGGCGAGGAGAGAGATGGGTCAGAGTGCCACCTGAAAAGTCAGACGTGTAGGGTCATAATCACACTTAACCGGCAATGCAGAGACTGGCCAGCAGGTGCCACAGAGGTGGAAATTCAGCAATTATTTGAAGATAATGCTCGCACAGAGGATTTGATTATTTACACAGACGGTTTAGTGTCAAGTGGCAAAAGAAGTGCTTGGGGTTTCTTGACAAAAGTTATTGGTCGACGTTTGGTGCAGGAAAGCCTACGTATGATAGCACAACATCCAGCTTAAGAATGGAGGTGGAGGCGGTCACTGCAGCTTTCCGCTGGCTAGAGAACACGACACACATCGTGATTGTAACTGACTCAGAAAGAATGCTGAGGAAGGTCAGGATAGTAATAGTTCGTGCAGAGTGGCATGATTCACTGCAGAGGACACGGGTGAGAAGTATTTCTGAATGTTTTCACCGTGACACACCAGTATGTTGGAAAATGAACAGGCCGACAGAGTGGCTGGCTCTGTATAACTTAGTGGAATACTGATGCATGATAGGGCAGACGTGGTTAGTGCCTTGTGGGAGAGCGTGTACAGTTCGGAGAAGCTGATAGATCACCATAGTCTGATGCGATTGATGCAGCGGGGAATGACGAGAGGTTCTGGCAGATGCTCTAGGCTCGGAGGAAAGGCAAGACAGACGGACGGACAGATGGATAGATACGTAACAAATTTAATACTTATTTCAGTCTATTATATTATGATATAAATCTAAGATTACGTTCTAGTGACTGGCCATCACTCGAGGGAAGATGTGGCAGATATAATCAAAGGGCCGTCATAATTGATAACTAAATTATCGATACCTTTTTTGTGAAGCTATTGGCGCGTAGGAAGGAACACAGTTTGTTTCCGAAGGGTCACTAACTGGGCACGCAGGCCAGCCATTCTCTCGGCTTTTTTAAACAGTAACCTTTCACACAGCGATTGTATTTTGTTTGTAAAGCATACCCTGTTCATAAATCAACATTTATAGTGTAAATGTCAGTTAAAATTACAAAAGGATGAATAGTCAATGCATACTTTCAAATATACGCGCAAAAATACACATAAAATGTTGACACACAGGAGGCGTAACAAGAAGCAAGTCAGTAGAAAAAAAAAATCATATGTGTAACAGACATGTCATACAGAGGGAGACACAAACCGACAACAAGCTCACTGACACAACATACACAACCCATAGACAAAAAATATACACGGGTGCACAGAGACACACACACACACACACACACACACACACACACACACACACACACACGTACGTACAGAAACACACACACCACACAGACACAACTACTGCAATCACAACACATACAGCCACAACGCTTATTGTCGCAATTCACATACACTCTCAACACAGACACAGTGGACACTCAGAGGTGTGATTAGATAGTTTAGAAGGCAGCCTGAGAACGCGTAGACTGAGGTGTGGGCAGACGGGCGGATAGACAGCGAGACAGACAGAACGGACAATCGGACACACGGGAGACGGACTAACGAGTATTAAGGAAGTTAGAAATCTCGTCAGGTATGTCCGTGATGTATTAGGTGCAAAGCGCCAGCAACATGTAGGATAAGGCAATATTTCCATAAACCAGATGGTAACCAACCATAACTAGTTATGGGTCATTAAGCTTCTCACCAAAGAAAAGAAACGTGAGTGAAGATAGCTTATTTGATGCGATATTTTCTGCACTTGCAATAAGACGAGAGAGTTAAAAAAAAAAAGATGTCATATCAGATGAGGCGTGTGATGCAGGTGTGTTTGATTAAAAGGGTGGGATGAAAAGGTTCGGAGTTGTGATGTTGTAGCTGTGTTCATTTACTTTCGACACAGTTGGCTGATTTATGGGCATCTGTGAACGAGGGATGTTGTAACTGCTGCTTCCATCAAAGATGAACTGCGTTCGAAGATGAACTTCTAACGAAGATGAACCGTGTTCATAGATTAACTTTATCGAAGATGAACTACGTTCGAAGATAAACTTCTATCGAAGATGAACTGCGTTCGAAGATAAACTCCTATTGAAGATAAACTGCGTTCGAAGATGAACTTCTATCGAAGATGAACATCTATCGAAGATGAACTGCTTTCAAAGATGCACTTCTATCGATGATGAACTGCGTTCGAAGATGAACTGCGTTTCTTGTGCCGGATTGTTTGTGTTAGAACGTCTGTCACGGCTGCCTAATGTGTTTAATTAGTGTGTAAGCTACTGGCTTTGTTGCTACTGGAGTCTGTGTCAGGTTTTTATTTTTTCACTACCGACAATGGTCGACATTCTGAGTGGTTTTTCGATGGCACGGAATGGAGAAACTGTCGTGTAGTTGAATTGCGATGACCTGTTTTGGTTGATTACCCATAGAAGGAAGACAGTGTGGCTGTAAGGTAGGATGGATGTGTGGGTGGGTGTTGGATGGATGGATGGATAAATGGAAGAGTGGATGGATGGATAAATGGAAGAGTGGATGGATGAAGGGGTGGGTGGATGGATGGATGGATGGATATGTGGGTGAATAGATGGATGGATGGATGTGTGTTTGGATGGATGGATATGTGGGTGGATGGATGGATGGATAGATGAGTGGGTTTGTGGATAGATGTATAGTTTGGTGGATTTAGGTTAACAGATAAAAAGAGAGGGTGAATATTTGGAATATAAGAGGGAAAAATAGATGAATGTTTGCATGAATAGATGTATGAGCCGAAAAGATGTGTTGATAGACAGATGAGCTGGCTGGCTGGTTACGTTGATAGGTTGGATAAATAAATAGCTGAACAAATCAATACATAGAATGACTGACAGACAGACAGCCGGGAGAGTTGACTCATATACGAAAATAGTGTAAATGAAAACCAGACCTGTTTATTTTTTTACGGCCCATCTACACACTTTCTCAGTCTGATCTAGGTCAGTTAAGTGTCACCTTTTACTGCTTGTTTTCGAAAAGAGTCAAATGGGTGACCTAGGTTGAGGCTGTGAGTAGGGGGTTTGGGTTAGATCCAGTTCTGCAAGTTCTTGGGTTTTTGAAAGCTGTGTCGACGTGAAGTATAGATGTAACAGGGAGAAGTCATCACTTGTTTGTTAGGAGGTAGGATATTGCGCAAAGCTAAGATGTACAGGGATCAACAAGTTTTGGTAACCTTCTTTTCCCGCCAAAGCTAACTATTGACGTCATCACTAGTTTGTCAGGAGGTAGGATATTGCGTATTAGTTTTTTTTTTGGGAGGGGAGGGGGGGGGGTCAATTTTACGCTGGTCTTGCCATTTGCACTCCTCTACACACTAGCTTGCTTCTGACTGGACAACCTACTGACGACCTCATTTCTGATAGGTCAGTCTCGAGCTATTCGACTTTCGCACAAGATAACGGGAGATATTCCGCACTCACGCTCATACCGCGTGTTGTATATTTCAGTATGCCAGAGCTTTTAACACTTCTAAAACATTTTGATACTGGGTCTAACACACAACCCTTCTAGAGATTGTCAAAACCTATGTCATAGACCGTCTCTTTCTCGGAAATAAAAACGTAAATACCACACAACAGCCGACTGCGATACCCATAACCCCGACTACGGTAGACTAGTCAAACCAACTTTTCAATGGAGTTGACCTTCAACTGGTAGTGTGCAAATGGGTAGACTGTCGTAGAAAAAATGATTTTTTAATTGTTATTTTACTCTTTTTTGCTAAGATCCTTCCACACAGTAGGGAAAAATATGGAAAATAAATTTGAAAACAAAAAACCAAAATTAGCTTAAGGGTAATGTTAATAAAACGTATGTACCTGATTGGCAGTAGCTAATACTTTATGTGTTTATTTTGAATTTTAAGTGATCAATAAGTAATCAATATGTTGTATATCATAACCACAGATACGGCCGGTAAATCAAAATGTTCTTGTCATTTCAACTGATTCTTTCCCCTTTCCTCACCGCTGTCCTAATTTTATTCCATTATTATTGCCCCTAAGGCTGGCATGTCCCACCCCTCTAGGCCACTCCAGCGCCCCCGCCCACCCCACCCCACCCCGAACCCAAAATTGACCTAAGTACTTGCTTTTTTCTGGACCGTCCCAGGGCCTCCTAAGGTATGTTAGCCCACAGTGTGAGAAACACTGCATTTAAGCATTTGATAAAGTGAAACAGTGAGAAATAATTAGAATGTTGGAAACCCTAAATATTGATAGAAATGATCTTAAAATATTTCAAAAACATACAATGACACAAGAAGCAGCCACACCAACTGACAACCAAGTGGCAACTTTTCAACCCATCGAAGGTTTTAGATTTGGATGCGTACACCCAATCTATTTAATTTACATAGTGAAATAATATTGAGATCCATACAAGTTGTGTCGGGTATTCTTGCTGGTAAGTATAATCTGGGATTTTTTTTTTTAGAATCCAAAAATTGCATTGGCTTATCTGTCGGTCGATCCTCAAAATGTAAAGTCCTGTGAAGTGAAAGCGGCCGGTATGATACTGACCACATCAGCTACCACATGTCAATTAGTCTGTAGAAATATTGGTAAAGCCCATTATACCCAATGTGCCCGAAGAAGGTGTACAATGCTCTTTACTTTGATTTCTGGTTTAAAATGGAGGATTAGGCACAGCCAAATGTTTAGCTTCGAAGTTATTTTTCCTAATGACTGCGCTTTGTTAATGCAGTTTCCACAAATGGACTGTAGCCTACGGTTTCGCTGCCTGAGCTACTGAGTTTAGTGCTTGGTGGAGCCCTGTGAGCTGTATTTTTCACGTGTGATGCCTTTCATTTGTGCAGCGGCTATGTCGCGGCATTTAGTGTGGCCTATGGTCAGTTTACGTTTGAGCTGATGAAATACTTCATGTAATAGTTCTACGTGTCTATATCCAAATTATCGTACACCCGACTATTCCTTCAACCACAAACTTCATTTCTGGTGGCGACTGGTGGCTTTGGCGCCTCTAGCAGCTGTCTTATACATTTAATGCGTGCGTACATTTCCGGATTACTCAGGGACTAATTATTTGTTTACCAGTATTTCAAATACCAGTGTAAATAACATTTCATTTGATTTTTACTGGCACAGGAACGGAGCATGTAGGGGGTGAACCGATTTAAGTCAAGTTGAAACCTTGTCTAAGACTAAAAGACTAAAACTAAGACTTTACTTTACTTTACTAGGTATAATGAAAACAGCCTGCGATAGGCTGAATATATATTTTTGATCGCTAAACACGAATTACAGCTGCTAGAAATGATGAACAAAATTGTAACAGAAAGTCGAAACAAATGTCTCAGTCTGAACAGCCGAAATCAGAAATGATGGTAATCACAAAGAAAATAGACCCTTCAAAATGCAACATCAAAGTTAATGGGACAAGCCTGAAGCAAATCTACACGTCCATGTGTTTGAGTACTCTGATTAGAGCAGACGGGAGATGTTTTCAAGAAGTTAGACGTACAATAGCTTAAGCAAAGACGATATCTCACAGGAAAAGATTTATATGCAAGCTGTTTAGAGCCAGTCTTGATATACAGAAGTGAATCCTGGACAGTTTAACAAAAAGTGAGAAATTATGTTGAAGCAGCAGAGATATGGATTTACGGACAAATGATGAGAACATCCTGGACAGATACGAAAGAGTAATCTTCTTCTTTTTCTTGTTCACCGGCTGTGAATTCCGGCGAAAAGCCTCGGTTGTTCGTTTATTTGGACTTTTGGCCTTTACCAGGACCTAAGTTTTGCGTGTACATCCATTTTACTGGTTTATTTGAAAAAAAAAAGATTAATGAAGATCTATTCTGAGAAATTAGCCCACAATCAGAAAGAGACAGTCTACATTCTGTGATGACACCAGGAACAGGAGAAAACTGGAGCAGATTCTCATCTTTTTTCAATGCCCCGCCAGGATGGGAAGAGATCTCTGGAACGGGCCCTTCCTTCTGTTTGCTTCGTATATAGTACTTTTTAGTTGAGGCCGCGTTAGCGCAGACGATAGGACGATATTCGACTCGCTGCAGACCACGGCCGGTTTCCGGGCTTCATCCAGCCTCTAGACTCTAGGTAATAGGTACCAGAGTTAACACTCTGTGGTAAATAGAGGAACGTCGCTGTAGCCACAGAGTTGCGTGTGGACGGCGACACAGACGGACAGTTTATCAGCTGTCCCTACTGGAGGCAGAGCACTTATGGTTTATAACCGTGTGCAATGACGCTGGTTCACATCTCCCGACTTTACTTTTACCTTTACTTTTCAGAGTCTTTGATACTTTTGCGGTCCATGTTTTGCTAGGCCAACCTCTGGCTATGTCAGAGTTATTTCTATATAACATTGTTCTCTGTAGTGCCCTGCCAGTTGCCAGTTTTCATACATGGTCAAACCATTTGATCTTTTGTCAGCCGGTAAAGTGTTCAGCACTGGTTTTGTGCCGAAGTTTCTCCTGAAATAATTTATCCTTCCTACTGGATGGGAAGTCGCAGGTCGACCCAGCCTCAAATGGGTACCAGGATAGGCTGTCCTGGGAAAGTAAAGACGGCCGGCGTAATGCTGACCACATTACCCACCGAGTGCCGATTGGTCTGTAAAAATATGGGTGCTCTTCCCGTATGCCCGATGCGCCTAAAGGCCTGTAAAGGGATCTTTACTTTACTTTACTTTTACTCCCAGCATAGTTTGTAAAGAGTTTATTTCTGCCGTGATTATTTTCCGTCTTTTTTCTCAAGACAGTCTCGATGTTTGAAAACGATAGCAGAGATTTTGTAATAATATTATCTTGAACCGTGCATTTTTAGTGTTCATATTCACATGCTTGCATTTCTAAATGGGTGCCTTTTGGCATGTTAACTTGATTGATTTTATTCCATCTTTGTTGGATTTCTTCACTAATTCTTCCGTCGTCTGACAAAATACTCACAAGTACATCGAAAGTTCATCGTGACAGCAGGAAAGTTAGAGGGGCAAACAAGGACAGGGGGACCGGGAGGGACAGTACTTGGTGGACTGACATCATGGGATTGAAGATCATCTGTGTTATAAATGATTGAAAGCGCACGATTGAGACAGCTATGGATAAAGCATGACTGTCGATGGCACACAACATGGACTATCAGACAAGGTTATGATCACCATCCCATCCCTACACCACCTCCCACTTCCACTAATCCCTACCCCACTTCCCCCATCCCCCTCCCACCTCTCTATACCTCCCTCATCCCAACATTGACTCCCCCATCCCATCTCCCCCCCCCCCCCCAATTACTTCCCAGGACTTAAGTCAGTGTCCGTCACTACCTGAACTCACGACCTTCAAATCCGCAAGCGAGCGTCTAGCCGCTAAACCACGGCGGCTCCTGCCAGTAATAATAGTAATAATATAATAATAATAATAATAATAATAATAATTAAACAAGACATCGTGCTTACAGCTGCTAAACAGAGGACATATCCCAACGTGTTTAGTGATTAATGATGAAATATAGACCGTTCAGGCCCAAACCTTTGTCAGCTGAGACGAGAAAAAAAAAACCTTCTTTAGAGCTGTATAAATCATATCCTAATATACGGAAGTGAATCATGGACAGTTGTTGGATTATTAAACAAAAAAAGTTTTAAGCTGTGAAGATGCGGTTTTACAGATGAATGACGAGAATACGCTTGATGGATATAAAGAGCAATGAAGCTGTCTTGACAGAAACCGACCAGAAGAGAATGAATTGCCCGCATCAGAATCTACATTCTTTGGTGATGTCATGAAAATGATAAATTTAGAGTACGCCATGACGGTGGAAAAATTGAAGGGGAAGAGAGGCAAAGGAAGGTCGACAGGGAAGATGCTGACATCATGGAATTCAAGATCATGTGTGTCAGAGTTGACTTTAAGTACACGAGACAGAAGGTTGTGGGTAGACATGACAACGAAGAGAACTGATTGCCCACATCAGAATCTACATTCTTCGATATGTCATGAGAAGAAGAAAACTGGAGTATATCGTGACAGTGGGAAAGTTGGAGGGGAAGAGAGGCAAGAGGAGACAGAGTGGGACGATGGTGACATAATGGAATAGAGGATCATCTGTGTCCGAGTTGACTGAAAGTACACGAGATAGAAGGTTGTGGATAGACATGACTACGAGAAGATACTGACTGCCTATATCAGAATCTACATTCTTCGATATGTCATAACAAGAAGGAAATAAACCGGAGCACATCGTGGCAGTGGGAAAGTTGGAAGGGGAGAGAGGCAAAGGGTGACGGAAAGGGGAGATTCTGACATCAGGGAAAGGAGAATCATCTGGGTCAGTGCTGACTAAAAGTACACGAGACAGAAGGTTGTGGATAGACATGACTACCAAGGCCTCAAATTTAGACTTTTAAGAAGAAGATAGAACACATCCATATTCCTCCCCGACTATTTCCTGAAAATTATAAGGAGTCCAACCCCCCCCCCCCCCCAACCCCCCATACTTTCCAACGATGTCTGTATCACGACGTTTCCTTCGCCAACGTTATTACACGCATATCCATACAACTGCCCAGTCCTCAAACCAGACAGATATGTGTGGGAAATTCAGTTAACGTCGCTGTTGAACCCAGGCAGATCAATACAATAAATAGCAGACCGATGTGACAAACTAAGGAACACTTAACGAGCAAACGATATTCATAAAAAGGCTGATAATAGCAGCAGGGTTGATATGAGGGCAGCTACTGAGTGTGTTATGGATTGTGTGGACTTCAAATGGTACTCGACTTAAAAGCATTATTTTTGTATTCATTATGTCCATTCTTTATACCGCTGCTTCGTTTTGGTGTTCCAATTGTATCTGCAGGCTCTGCTATCTTCTTCTTTTTTTTTCTACTTCTGTCCTTCTTTTTCTTTTTCTTCTTCTTCTTGTTCTTCCTCTCCTTTTTCTTTTTCTTCTTCTTCTTGTTCTTCCTCTCCTTTTCTTCTTCTTCTTCTTCTTCTTCTTCTTCTTCTTCTTCTTCTTCTTCTTCTTCTTCTTCTTCTTCTTCTTGTTCTTCTTCTTGTTCTTCTTCTTGTTCTTCTTCTTCTTCTTCTTCTTCTTCTTCTTCTTCTTCTTCTTCTTCTTCTTCTTCTTCTTCTTCTTCTTCTTCTTCTTCTTCTTCTTCTTCTTCTTCGTCTTCTTCTTCTTCTTCTTCTTCTTCTTCTTCTTTTCTTCTTCTTCTTCTTCTCACCCTACTTTACTGTTTCCTCCTCCTCTCCTACTACTGGTGCTGCTGTTGTTACTGCTGCTGCTAGTTCTGCTGCTACTACTATTATTACCTTCACCACCCCAAATAGTACTACTACTGCTATTACTACAGTACTGCCTAATATTCTTGTCATTGCTCATCCCCTTCTTCTACTTTCCGTTTCAGTCGTCTCACCCTCCTTTTCCTCCTCTTCCTTCGTCTCCTTCATCACGGTATACTACTCCTCATCTTTTATTCTTTCTTCATCTCCACCTTCATCTTATTCTCCTTCTCCTTTTTTGTTGCCTTCTCTGTCAGCTTGCCTTCTGCCGTTGCCTTTCCCTTCCACAATAATCCTCATATTTATCGTCAAAAATTTCTTCACTGCAGATAATGCTGTCGGTTCGTTCATCCCCATTACCACATTTTTATCCATTAGCGAATGTTCCCGTCCTCACGCCTTCCCCGCTAAACTCCCTGGAGAGTACTTCCTGGAAGATGACCGAATGAAACATGTAGCATTTTCTCATCCTCTGTGTTTGTCTGAATGTCTGTCTGTTTGTTTGTATCTGTTGTTTGTCTGCATATGGCTGTATCTGTATGTTTGTCTCTGTCGTTCGCTGTCTATCATTATACCTATGTGTTTATGCTTGCTTATGTCTGTCTGTCTCCGTGTTTGCCTCTGATGCATATGTCTGTCTGTGTCGTTTATGTCTGTCTGCTTGCCTCTATCTCAGTATGTAGGTCTATGTGTCCATCTGTATCTATCGGTCTCTGCCTATCATAGTGTGTATGTCTCTCTAACCCTCTGTCTTTCATGATCTTTTCTGCCTCTGTCTGTCTTTATCTCTCTGTCTGTCACTATCTGTCTGTCACTATCTGTCTGCCTCTGTCTTGCTATCACTGTCTCTTTATCTCACTCTTCCTCCGTATCTGCATGATTATCCCTTTATATGTCTTACCCCTAGTTCTCTTTCTGTCCCTCGTCTTTCTTTCTCTCACTCTTTCTCTCTCTTTCTCTCTCTCTCTGCCCCGTCTGTCTGTCTTTCTGTTTCATTGTATCTCTTTAGCTTCTTTAGCCCAGTTTTACTTTTCCCTGTTCTTCTTTTCTATGTCTCAGATGATTTTTCGTCTTGCAGTGGTAATGACAGTGCTAGCGAGGATCCACCGTTCAGTCGGTGGCAAGCTACTGAACGTAAAATGTGCCTAGACAAAAACTACAACAGCGAAATCGCGCAACTAACTTTCCATATGGATTAAGTCTCGTACTGCATGTCTCGACCTCCTCCCTTATCTTGTTCTCCCCTCATCTCTCTCTCTCTCTCTCTCTCTCTCTCTCTCTCTCTCTCTCTCTCTCTCTCTCTCTCTCTCTCTCTCTCTCTCTCTCTCTCTCTTTGTGTGTGTCTCTCTCTTCATCTCTCTTTCTTTCTTCCCCACCCCTTCCCTTTCTTGTAAACATATTGATCGAACATTTGAATTTTCAAACAAAAACCTGGCATCCAGTCCGTGTTTGTGAAACACTTGCTGTTTCCGGTTTATGCAGGACATCTTGTGTTCTTGTCGTTGCTGATGCTGCTACTGCTGTGATAGTTTTCTTGTAATTTGTTGTTGCTGCTGGCGTTGTTGTACTTGTTTTTGTCCAAACAATCACGAGGCAAACAACACGGTGCATTATTTATTGTCTAGCTAAAGGAATACTGGGGGAGCCACTGGGGTGTAGTGGCCAGACGCTCACTCTGCGGTTCTGAAGGTCGAGGGTTTCGGTATCTGACAGAGCCAGACTTAGTTATTTGTGTGTAAAAATGGCCTTTCTCCCAGGTCAGTCAGCCTTGAGTGGGTACCTACCAGGTAAGGTCTTAGGAAGTAAAGGCAGACGACATCATTCATGCTGACCCCATCACCCACCAAGTACATAATGGTCTATAAAATATAGGTCTAGCCCTATATGTCAGTTACACCTGAAGGCGTGAAAAAAAAGGTTCTTTTCTTTAATTACAGGGGCGAAACCCTTTTTTTTTTTTTTTCGAATGTCTTCTTTTCATAAATCTTCTTTTCGAAAGTCTTCTTTTCGGAAGTTTTCTTTTCGAAAATCTTATTTTCAATTGTCGTGGCCCATCGTGGTAGATATATTTCGAATCTGGCCGTGGCTCCCAGGTCGACCTAATTTAAATGAGTTGCAGGTGATAGTATGTTTGATTGGTGTGTAAAATGTGCGGTACGTCACTATCTGTAAGATGTAAGTCTAGGATCGTATGCACGGTACGTAACTGTCTGTAAGATGTAAGTCTAGAATCGTATGCACGGTATGTAACTCTCTGTAAGATGTAAGTCTAGAATTGTATGCACGGTATGTAACTGTCTGTAAGATGTAAGTCTAGAATTGTATGCACGGTATGTAACTGTCTGTAAGATATAAGTCTAGAATTGTATGCACGGTATGTAACTGTCTGTAAGATGTAAGTCTAGAATCGTATGCACGGTATGTAACTGTCTGTAAGATGTAAGTCTAGAATCGTATGCACGGTATGTAACTGTCTGTAAGATGTAAGTCTAGAATCGTATGCACGGTATGTAACTGTCTGTAAGATGTAAGTCTAGAATCGTATGCACGGTATTGTCACGAGACGATCTCAGTGATTCCAGAAGTTAGTACTTGTAATAAGTTCTTCTGGTTCTAAAGAGAGAGGATTATATTTACTCTGCCCTTTACCTTAATATTACTTTAAACCAAATTGATTTAAATGTTACCAGTCCTTCTCCCAGACAAAGCCACTGCGCTTTGTTTAAAATTACCTAACACTACGTAACACAGCCCGCTGGTTCAGACTGGGGATGTGAGGTTGGATTCTCACGCCAGTGTCAGAATGTTATCTCCTGACCAGACTGTAGAGACTGAGCGGGGCCCTTTTGAACAGGGAAATTGAGTAGACGCTAGACATTGTGGAGCCGGGAGGTCGGAGTTTAACACGTCAGTGTAATTCTGGAGAGAACAGGTGTTTGGCAATTAGGAATGTTTTATCTTGATCTTGGTCACGTAGGAAACACGATGGCTCCACTGACCGTCTTTCACACCGGCCAGTTAGATTCGGTGTAAACTAGATTGGGGCACTTAAGAATGTTTGCTCTAGGGATGTCAGTCCAGAATTGACTGACAGGCCACTTGTTAGCCAAGTTGATCTGTTGGGTACTCCGGAGGCGTGGCTTAAGTCATCGTCTTGAGGGTTGGACAGAACCCAGTAAAGGGAGGAGATTAATTTGGACAATAGATTGATACTTATACTTCGAGCCTGTGGAATTCCCGTCATTAATCGCAGCCTGCCGGCAAACAACACAGATCGACGTGAAGGTAATTTTACGGTCGCATTCTGTTTTGGCGATTAATGGGAAGTTCCCAGGTAAGAGAAAATATTAATTTTAATCTTTAATACATAGGTTAGGGAGTTAAGCTTAGTCTATACTACCTTTTCCTAATTTGTCTGCACATTCTGCTTGAAATAGTTCTTTGTGAGAATTCAGTATCTCAGTTAGGGAACTGCTAAACTATTCCTATTTCTTGTATGTTTGTGTCACATGTTTTTCAGTGTATGTTTTCATGTGTATAAAATAAGATGTGAACAATGACATTTGCTATAATGAAATGTAATTATATTGTTTTCATGATGCCCAAATATGTGCAGGGATGCTGCTACGTTTTGTGTGCCCACCATGTGCTCACTTAAGGTGTTCACCTAAACAGGGGATTTATAACCCCATGGGAAGAATGATGGGTTTACAGTATTTACTGTCACTGGAAGATAATTTCAGGACAGCATGCACATATAAAATGGTTGGAGTTTCAGCACATAACCTGCCCCACGTGTTGATGTAAAAACAATGATTGGAAGTCTGAGTGAAGACGGACAACAGACTTAGAAAGTCAACTATCATGACATAGCATTTGAGGGAAGGCAGGATATGTGACGCCCATGTAAGACAAAAGACCTTCAGACTAGACTGGAGAGGATGTGGAATATGAGGAGGAGTGATGGGCTATATCTTATTATTATATGTTGTATTAATTGATACATGTATTCTTAGTGTAAGTCAAGATACTACACGTATATGTTTTGTTTCCATGATTACAGCCCCCATGTGACGATCAGTCCATGAAGTAGCCTACATTGTGTTAGACTCGGCCAGCTGGGAACGAGGTGGAGAACGATGTGGAGAACGAGGTGGGGAGGAAGTGGAGAATAAGCTGAAACAGGCAGACAACAGGCAAGGAAGAGTTGGACAAGCTTGACAGTTCCTCACGGCTGTCAGAGGCTTATAAGTTGAGTTAACCCCTTTATGTTAACCTTTTATCATCATTATCATACCACTCTAAACCCCGAGCTGTTTGTCTCGCTGAAGCGTAGTACTTTCATTAACCAGTCACTGTTTGTGTAAATCAACAAACTGGGAATTTCATTGTAGTAAATAAAGCTGTATGTCAAGTTTTAAACTACATAGTTTGTTAAATTCCAAATGTCTGTTCTTACATATTTAATTTAAACTGTTAGGATAGAATAACATTTGGTGGGGGCTCAATAAATAATATAATAAATTCTTTAATTATTCATAAAAACACCGGGAGAAGGTAGATGACGGAGGAATCACTTGCCCTGTCTAATAATTCATTAAGTATGATAGACATCTAAAATTCCTTGCCTTCTCTTGTGGGTACCAAGTTCAGCTAATGTTAATATACTTAACGAGCCAATATGGCTGTTTTCTTGGATATCCAGGACTTTGTCTGAGAGCAACATAGCTCAGATTTTAGTTCGGTTTATCTAGTGGAGAGAATGTGTTGAAAGGAAGACCCCTACTCAACAACATAAACATTTAAACCACGCGTCACGTCACAGGTATGTAACTGTCTGTAAGATGTAAGTCTAGAATTGTATGCACGGTGTGTAACTGTCTGTAAGATATAAGTCTAGAATTGTATGCACGGTATGTAACTGTCTGTAAGATATAAGTCTAGAATTGTATGCACGGTATGTAACTGTCTGTAAGATATAAGTCTAGAATTGTATGCACGGTATGTAACTGTCTGTAAGATATAAGTCTAGAATTGTATGCACGGTATGTAACTGTCTGTAAGATGTGAGTCTAGAATTGTATGCACGGTATGTAACTGTCTGTAAGATGTAAGTCTAGAATAGTATGCACGGTATGTAACTGTCTGTAAGATGTGAGTCTAGAATTGTATGCACGGTATGTAACTGTCTGTAAGATGTAAGTCTAGAATCGTATGCACGGTACGTCACTGTCTGTAAGATGTAAGTCTAGAATCGTATGCACGGTACGTAACTGTCTGTAAGATGTAAGTCTAGAATCGTATGCACCGTACGTCACTGTCTGTAAGATATGAGTCTAGAATCAAATGCACGGTACGTCACTGTCTGTAAGATATAAGTCTAGAATTGTATGCACGGTATGTAACTGTCTGTAAGATGTAAGTCTAGAATTGTATGCACGGTATTTAACTGTCTGTAAGATATAAGTCTAGAATTGTATGCACGGTATGTAACTGTCTGTAAGATGTAAGTCTAGAATCGTATGCACGGTATGTAACTGTCTGTAAGATGTAAGTCTAGAATCGTATGCACGGTATGTAACTGTCTGTAAGATATAAGTCTAGAATTGTATGCACGGTATATAACTGTCTGTAAGATAAGTCTAGAATTGTATGCACGGTATGTAACTGTCTGTAAGATGTAAGTCTAGAATTGTATGCACGGTATGTAACTGTCTGTAAGATGTAAGTCTAGAATGTATTGCGTATGGATGTATGTAACGGTCTGTAAGATGTAAGTCTAGATGAATTGTATGCACGGTATGTAAACCTGTGTCTGTAAGATGTAAGTCT
>CAJHNH020001717.1:0-147513 GCA_905116865.2 Candidula unifasciata
TGATGGTTGGAGTGGATGTGGTCAACATTATGCTGGAGATGAATGATGGTGAGTGATGTGGTCAACAGCATGCTGGAGATGAATGATGGTGAGTGATGTGGTCAACATCATGCTGGAGATGAATGATGGTGAGTGATGTGGTCAACAGCATGCTGGAGATGAATGATGGTGAGTGATGTGGTCAACAGCATGCTGGAGATAAATGATGGTGAGTGATGTGGTCAACAGCATGCTAGAGATGAATGATGGTGAGTGATGTGGTGAACAGCATGCTGGAGATGAATGATGGTGAGTGATGTGGTCAACAGCATGCTGGAGATAAATGATGGTGAGTGATGTGGTCAACAGCATGCTGGAGATGAATGATGGTGAGTGATGTGGTCTACATCATGCTGAAGATGAATGATGGTGAGTGATGTGGTCAACAGCATGTTGGAGATGAATGATGGTGGGTGATGTGGTCAACAGCATGTTGGAGATGAATGATGGTGAGTGATGTGGTCAACAGCATGCTGGAGATAAATGATGGTGAGTGATGTGGTCAACATTATGAGGGAGATGAATGATGGTGAGTGATGTGGTCAACAGCATGCTGGAGATAAATAATGGTGAGTGATGTAGTCAACATCATGAGGGAGATGAATGATGGTGAGTGATGTGGTCAACATTATGCTGGAGATGAATGATGGTGAGTGATGTAGTCAACAGCATGCTGGAGATAAATGATGGTGAGTGATGTGGTGAACATCACGCTGGAGATGAATGATGGTGGGTGATGTGGTCAACATCATGCTGGAGATGAATGATGATGAGTGATGTGGTCAACATCATGCTGAAAATGAATGATGTGGTCAACATCATGCTGGAGATGAATGATGATGAGTGTTGTGGTCAACATCATGGTGGAGATGAATGATGATGAGTGATGTGGTCAACAGCATGCTGGAGATGAATGATGGTGGGTGATGTGGTCAACATCATGCTGGAGATGAATGATGGTGAGTGATGTGGTCAACATCATGCTGGAGATGAATGATGGTGGGTGATGTGGTCAACAGCATGTTGGAGATAAATGATGGTGGGTGATGTGGTCAACATAATGCTTGAGATGAATGATGGTGAGTGATGTGGTCAACATAATGCTTGAGATGAATGATGGTGAGTGATGTGGTCAACATCATGCCTGAGATGAATGATGGTGAGTGATGTGGTCAACATAATGCCTGAGATGAATGATGATGAGTGATTTAGTCAACATCATGCCAGAGATGAATGATGATGAGTGATTTGGTCAACATCATGCCAGAGATGAATGATGGTGAGTGATATGGTCAACATCATGCCAGAGATGAATGATGGTGAGTGATATGGTCAACATCATGCCACAGATGATGGGGGGGGGGTGTGGTCAACATCATGCTGGAGGTGAATGATGTTGGATGATATGGTCAACATCATGCCAGAGATAAATGATGGTGAGTGATATGGTCAACATCATGCCACAGATGATGGGGGGTGTGGTCAACATCATGCCAGAGATGAGTGATGGTGACTGATGTGGTCAGCATCATGCTGGAGGTGAATGATGTTGGATGATGTGGTCAACTTCATGCCAGAGATAACCGATGGTGGAGATAAGGTCAACAGCATGCCGGAGAAGACTGATGATGGGTGATAGCTGCAGCAGTGATCTATAAGGGTTCACAGTGTTGAAGAAAAAAGTGTCCTTCGGTGAAAGCATTACCCAGTTTAATAATTAACTTAGGTATCACACTTCTAAGGTCATTGCACAGAACAGACAAAACAGTGTCTGAGGTGTGTATGTAGTTTTATGCCTATTAGTAGCAATAATTTCTGCAAGGCTAGTGACATCTTACATGTGATTTGGCAGGAGACCAGTCTGTGTTAATTTCCATAATTGTATACATCATCACTTGTTCACTGAGCAATAGCAATTATTGTACATAACATTGCAAAGTAAAGGCACACACACATTTGCTGTAAATGGTGTGCAACTAACTTTATAGTCTTGGCATCACCCCAATCTTATTAAACATATATCATCAACATCATCATCACCATCAAGTGCCATTCCGGTAAGCGTAGGCCACCTCAACAATCATCAGAATCCCAGATCAGTTCAGTGTTCTTCTTTCTTCCCAATCATGTTCTCAAGCCACCTAAGTATTTCTCTGTTTACCTTCCTTTTGCTCTCTTTCCATTTATCTTGCCAGCTGTTACTAAATTCTTGAGTCCGTTCCGTTTCATTACATGCCCCCCCCCCCCCAACAATCTGATTGTTTTAAAAAGTTTTGCTTTTTATTAATATCCTACCCCAGATGACGTCACAGGACAGTCCAACGTTTTAGAGGGTGGTAAGACTGGGTTTTCTGGTTTCTGATGCTTCTAACGACCTTAAAACATCTAGAACTGGCCCTAACCCCAACCCACCTTCGTCCCACGAGAGAGTGCAGCCTAGGTTCCACGACTGCATGCAGACTAGGTCCCACGATTCTATGCATCCACCACCCACTGAAATAAATATTTGTGGATTTCCCGTTAGGGGTAGGATATTAATAAAGCACCAGAAGTTTAGAACTTTCATCAGCCTCTATGAAGACAGCTCGATTTGTTTTCTATCACCCTCCATGACATAACACTACTATAATAGGGCTGATTGATCAGAACATGAGAAAAGTCTATGGCACACTACAGGTTACATTTGCCCTCATGTACAGTCTGGTCTTCAACATCATCAGCGCTAAGTCATATTCAGAAGATGCAGACGGTGTGCAAACTGGTTTAATTTATTTTATTTTTGTAAGTTAATGTCAAAATAGAATTGACTTTAAGGAATAAATGTGAAATGTTATGTACAAAAAATGAAATGCAACTGAAAATGTTATGTTAATTGTTTCACATCACTAAAGTTGTAATTTTTACATTCTTCTTGTTGTATATTAACATTCACACAAGCTGTTACATATCATCACTACAAGAAAAATAATTTAATAAAAAAATGATATTAAAAAAATTATAAAAGCAGCAAAAATACTTTTGTTTGTTCTAGTATTTTTCGTTTGTCAACTGAAAGCGGCATTACTTCTAGAACATTAATTTAGTCTATTAAACAATTAAATCAAAATTAAAATTTTGAGAGCATGCATCTTCCCTGTAGCAACATACGAATGTAAGTCCTGGACTATCTCCCAGTCCTTAAAAGGACGAAACTGGATATATACCAACATATTTTTAAAAAAATAAAAAATATGTTGGTATATATCCAGTTTCGTCCTTTTTAGGACGAAATTTTTTGTCATTTGAAGCCCTACTCTGGCTTTTGCCAGGGGCCGCAATATAGGCAGGCCATAAATATGGCCAAATTTCTGAACGCGGTTTCTGGGACCTCTCCACGGCGATCCTCATCCGCATGGTGGCACTTTGTGTCATCGGGTGTTTATCGCTTGTGTGATGTCCTGGTGGGGTAGAAAGTCAGTCAGTCAGTCCCAGTCCTTAAGAAAGAAAATACTACTGTTTTGATGCCATAGAAAAATTCTCGGAATACCACAAACGATGTAAAAAAACAAATAGTGACATTTTAAAAGATCTGAACATTAAGAAAGATTGGCTAATAAACAGCTATCTGTCTTAGAAGCTGAAATATTTTGGTCACATCATATCATCACAGGGGATTTGAACAAATAATAGCATAAGGCACGGTACCAGAAAGAAGGGGCAGGGGCCGACCAACACGAAGATGGGCACAGGATATAAGTGACTCCTGTAATATGAAGTATGTGAGGTGCGAGAGATGGAGACCGAGTTTCTTTCAGGCAGACGGTGATGAGAGCCACGTTCTGCAAAATTGACCTGCTACATGATGATGATGATTAAATAATTCCATGCGGTCTCCACAATAAAAGTTGGCTATAGTGCATCCACTGTTGTCCTAGGAGATATTACATACTGAGGCCCCTGTGAGAAAATCCTCAACCCTTAGTGAGGATTCTCACGTAGGTCTCAGGTGTTAGAGCCCTGCGATCTGAACTATTTGGTCAGTGACTCCACTTAAAAATAACTAGCTTATCGAAAGGTTATGTTCCATGTGTGGGTTCTAAGGCCCTAGTTTGAGTGAGAAAAGAAAAGACCCTTAGTAAATAAAGTAATGGAACCTTTTTTTACGCCTTTAGGCTATAGGGCATATAGGGCTAGACCTATATTTTATAGACCAATCGGCACAAGATGGGTGATGTGGTGGTCATCATCACCTAGCCCGCCTTTACTTGCCGGGGCTACATCCGGTACCCACTCAAAGCTGGATCGACCTTGGAGCCAAAGTCATTTTTTTTTTTAAAGTCTGGCTCCTCCATGGAGCGAACCCACGGCCTTCCGATCCGCGAGGATGTCTAGCCGTTCCGCCACGACAACAATAGACTCATTGCCACCCTAACAAACAAGTCACAGAAGTCAAACTAATTAAAGGTGTTTGCTTCAAAGCCAGTGCGCATCTGCCTGAGATGTGAGGAACCAACAGTCTGCATACAAGTCAGACAGGTTAAAGTCCAGTAGTGGATGAACAACAAAAACTTTCTTTCCAGAGTTTACAGCTGGTGAATACAAAGAAGAAGATAAAGAAAGTTTATGATGGAATGAGATTATTTATTTTAAGATAAGAGGGGTGGTGACAACATATGTGTAATATATATATATATATATATTTAAAGCAAAAACTCTTGTACACATCTTTGTACATAAATATCAGTTTTATTTCAGGTCTCCAGGATAGATGCATATTTTATCTAATACCTGGTTATCAGTCTGCAATACATGTCCACAGTCTAACAAATAAACATTCACAAAGATGACCACATAGTCATACTTGGGAAATCTGACTTATAGTAACAGACAGCACTATTATCTAGAACCATATAAGTGTGATCGTACAGGCAATAAACTAATTGGGAATAGCAAACAATAATCTCATAATCATACAACTCTGATCATAAAGTTAATAAACTAACTGGGAATACGAAAATATTGTCCCAAAATGATACAACTATGATATAGAGAAACAAACTAACTGCATATGAGAAAACATTCTCCCAATAAGATACAACTATGTTGTAGAGAAACAAACTAACTGGAAATAGGAAAACATTCTCCTAGAACGATACAACTATGATGAAGAGGAACACACTAACTGGAAAGAGAAAAGAATTCTATCAGAACCACACAAGAGGAAACGAACTAACTTGGAAAAGAAAATAATTATCCTTAAACCATTCAACTGTGATCGTACAGGGAGCAGAAAGGAATTCTTCCCACAACCATACACTGTTAAAAAGGTCTGTGATAAGACAGGTAACAAACTAATGGGGACAAAAAAATAATTTGTAATTGTAACAGACTTTGAAAGCATGCTGAGAAAGGGTAAAGACAGGGATGCTTCGAGCAAAGTGACAAGCTTCACAGGTAGTAAGCATACTTTGGATCTTTTCTACAGGCTATGCTGGTGTTTTGCGTAATAAACAGACTGGCTGGATCCGCACACTGGGTGGTGAATTGATACATGACAAGGCAGATGTGGTCAACGCCCTTTGTGAAAAAGTAACGGAATCAGTAGAGAAACAAGGTTATTATGGCCTGGAGAGAATAAGGCACCAGAGTGAAACCAGAAGATCCGGCCAGCTCACTACACTCAGAGGAAAAGCGAAATGAATAAATAACCAGATTGTGACGGGTACCATCAGTATTCAAACTCTGCCCTGGCTGCTAAAGATGAGGATGGAGCATGCATGAGAATTCCCAGAGTACTGTGATGTCAGTTCTTGATTCAACTCAACACAGAAAATAATTTTTCCCCTATTTACAAAACTCTGATCGTAAAGGTAATCAACAAATTGGGAACATAAATTAATTCTCCTAGAACTATACAGCTGTGTGTATAGATGTAATAAACTAATGGGGAATAATGGTATATGAATCTCTCAGAAACATACAACTGTGATAACAGAGATTAAAAAAAAAATAGGAATGGACAAGTTAAAAAGAAAAGACTATAATCAAACAGTGTATTCATTTTTCCATGAGTCGTTATTCGTAAATGTTTCAGCACCCACCAAAATGCTGGTAGTATACTGGTTCTTTTAGAAAGATATACTGTTGTAATTCCTTGTGTTACAAAACTATTAACCCGCTGTCTCATTTGTTACTTTTACCACTAAGGTCTTTGTCTCATTTGTTACTTTAACCACTTCCGTCATTGTCTCATTTGTTACTTTCACTACTGCTGTCTTTGTCTCATTTGTTACTTAACCTCTTCTGTCTTTGACTAGGCCAATAATCAGCGACTGACTAGGCCAATAATCAGCGACTGACTAGGCCAATAATCAGCGACTGACTAGGCCAATAATCAGCGACTGACTAGACCAATAATCAGCGACTGACTAGACCAATAATCAGCGACTGACTAGACCAATAATCAGAGACTGACTAGACCAATAATCAGTGACTGACTAGGCCAATAATCAGCGACTGACTAGACCAATAATCAGCAACTGACTAGACTAATAATCAGCGACTGACTAGGCCAATAATCAGCGACTGACTAGGCCAATAATCAGCGACTGACTAGGCCAATAATCAGCGACTGACTAGACCAATAATCAGCGACTGACTAGACCAATAATCAGCGACTGACTAGACCAATAATCAGAGACTGACTAGACCAATAATCAGTGACTGACTAGGCCAATAATCAGCGACTGACTAGACCAATAATCAGCAACTGACTAGACCAATAATCAGCGACTGACTAGGCCAATAATCAGTGACTGACTATGCATATAATCAGCGACTGACTAGTCCAATAATCAGTGACTGAATAGACCAATAATCAGCGAGAGGCCAATAATCATTGACTGACTATGCCAATAATCAGCGACTGACTACAAAAATAGTTAAGTGACAGAGCCAATAATCAATGGTCAGCTAGGCCAATAATCAGTGACTGACTATGATTATTGACTAGGGGGGTAATCATTGATTAAGTACATCAATTTTAGTGACTGAGTATGAGAATAATCAGTAACTAACTAGGCCAATAATTAGTGACTGAGTACACCAATAAAACTTTATTGACTGGGCCAGTAATCACTGACTAAACAAATAATCTCTGACTGGTAAGGCCAATAGTTGGAGATTTACTAGACCAATAACTGTTCACTGACAAGAGTCAACAGTCACTGATTAACAGAGCCAATAATCTGTGATTCATTGACCCAGTAATCATCGACTGACTAGGCCAAGCATTCTATTTTTTTTTTTCTTTACATAAGCTCAGAAATTGCAAACTATGAAATAACATTATATTGTCCACAATTAAAAGAATTACTGAAGGGAAAAATTAAACACAATAAAACTGTAAAATAAATGTTTAATTGCAAAACAAACATAATACAATTTCATACAAATGGGTAAGTACAGCTTGTCTTCACTGGAGGAGAAACATACAAATGCCAGTAAATGATACAAAAGGATATCTCTGTAGTTGAAAGGATTTCGTATTATACCTTCTCAATGACCATGCTATGTAGTATTTGTAATCGTGTTTTAACTATGTCGCCCTAGTAATGCTAAACTAAAATTGGTCCTGACCCAGAAAGAATCCCTCGACCCCAAGAGCCTTTAAAAAAAAACAGTTTTATACAGGTAAACAATACTTTTTCTAAACATATATTTACCTGCATGTTTACTGATTTTTGCCTTCAAAAATTTCAAGATATATAACAGGAGTAAAAAACCACGAACAATGTGAAGAATTAAATGGAATCAATTCCCTGTTTAAAAAATATTTTTTATATTTATATTTTATTTCTGCTGCTTATGGAAAAATGTGACCTCTGCTTGAATTTGTAAAGCTTATCTGGTTCACAGGAAAACCCTATAAAAGCTATTTTCAGCTAATATATTTCTAAACATCTGTGGCCACTGTAGACAAGTCAGAAAAGTGATATCAACAGTTCAATAGTCTCAACATGAAGTGTCAATTTTCTCAGGGAAACAAGATTATTCAGCCTTTTGTTTCGCACCAATCTGTAAACATAAATGACCCTTTCATGCCAGAGATGAATCTGGTACATGATTCTTGAATCAGATTTTTACAGACCACTCAGCACCTCTCGGTAGGTCACATGGTCAGCATCATGCCAGCTGCTTTTACTTCCCAGAACATGTGGTAACCTTCTCATCCTGGGTTTACCCAAGAGCCAGAGTCCAATTTGAAACCTGGCGTCGATTTGTACCCACAGTTCTACTGCAACCTCCCCATACTATGCGTCATACTTTATTGTAATTAATTAACGCCTGATTTATTTTTTATTTTCCACGTGTGGATTTTCGGGGGGTGGTGAAAGGTTTGTTTTCCTGTATGGTAGCTACAGCTTCACATTGTCTATCGTCTTCCTATCCTCTCCTTCATTATTTGCATTTATGAGGCGCTTTCTTCTTTGTGTTCAGCGGCTGTAAAGTCCGGGGGGAAGTTCAAAGTGTTGGCACACCTTCGGACATTAGTCTTGTTACAGAATCTGAGTGCTGCGTGCATATCCGTTTAACAGATTTAGCTTATTTGTATGCAGACTCTTGGTTCCTTGCCGCTTAAGCAGATGTACTCTGACTTCCAAGGATGCACCCAATTAGTCAACTCCTACGACAAGCCTGATGGCAGTGGGTCTATTCTTGTTTTCCCCCACAATGGGGTTCCAGAAACCTCAGGGGAATTACGACAGCCAATTAATGCGCTGTTTCTTTGGCCTGAAGGGTTTCCTAGTTATCTGTATCTTCATACTATGCTCAGTCACACATGTTTGTAAATGTCACACAATACAAAGTAATGGAATAACATATTCACACATATCACATAGGTTCATGCCGTAACATTCCTATTCATGTTACATACAAGCATTTACCTATTACTATTAAACAAGCAACAGTAGTTTTTTGTTTTCGTTTGAAGATATGCAATGTATACAATAAAAACATACCAATGATACTCACATGTTGTCAGTACCAAAAGGGAATACTTACAAACATGAATATTTACTGGAATGCAAGTTGCTCTGTCCAAAAACAACACATTAATGTCATTACCAAGGTATCAAACTGTCTGCAGGTTAGATGACTATTTTGAATTACTGTAACCATAAACATAATTCACAAGACATGCAGAGATAACAGAATACCCTAAGCAAAAACAGTTCTCTTTACAAATGAAAACAGAAGTATATTATGCCATACATCTGTTAATAGTAGTGTCTATACCCTGTAACAGTTCATACAATCAACATCACAACTCATCCAGTCAGATTCTTTCACACTATTATTTATCACCTTTGTATTCAAAATGATCCGACTCACTCTTTCATCCAAAAATCACAAATAATAATTCATTCTTTCAGTCCCAGAAGGGTTTGTACAAAACCAATTTTCACTGAAATAACCTTAGAAAATAAACTACAGTTCCAGAAGAAGAAAACAAGACATCAGAAGATGCCATTAGGGTAGCTAGATTTTTTTAAAACACATACTCTGACTAAACATAACATTAAGAAGTGACATGACATGATGTTTAGAACACACAGGGAAGAGCCAATCACAAACAGTCTGGGAGGTACAGAGGTAATTTTATTCAGGATTCTTGTATCAGACAATATCAGCATAACCAACATATAAATAGCAACAGTTGTTTAATGAGCATGTCAACAGAAATTACAACATTGTGATATTGCTAATGATTTTGGACACTTGCTCAGAAGCTTGGACAAATATGAAAAGCTTGTAGTGAACCACTCCAAAGATAGTCATTTAATCTTACAAAAACCATGAGACATTAATTACAATCACAACTGTATTATGAAACACACAATGAGCATGATGGAATGAATAACAAGACATTCACTATTATGACAACCATATAATGAGACATTCACAACAAACAAGATGTAATGAAAGACAATGAGACATTAATTACACATCACAACTTTGTTATGAAACTCAATAACACATTTCCTACAATAAAACAATATGCATGGTTTATGGAAACAGAAAGAATTTGATTTTAAAACAACAGATTGAGCAACATTATAGTATGAATATAAAAGACATATGACTGGAAAATAGATGTCTGGAATATATTTTGAGTTTGTTAGACAACATTTGATTAGCTAAGTAAAAGCAACAGTAAGTAACATAAGTTTCCATACTTTTGTGCCATAATTTTAACAAACAGAACACTAAGACGGCGATTTAGTTTGGGCAGATGCAACAAAAACAATGGACATATTCTGAGATCACATGTTTCTGATGTCAGGGAAGAAAGAAATATATAGTCATGCATCTCAGAAGGTATCAATCACCAATAATCTGCTATGCTTTTAAATGTTTAGCATTAATTCCAGCAGCGGCAAGGCACATTAGCAATAGTCAGTATTCATTAGATTTTCTTTGTGAATATTTATAGGTGTGGTAGTAGGAACATCAGAAAGAATCAGTCAAGTTCACTGATTTGAGACTAAAAGTGGTAAAGGAGATCAGAAGGAAACACCTGAGATTCTTCTTTGTAAAAATAAATTTTTTTTTGAAAATTAATGTCAACGGTGACAAGACATCAACTTATGCAAACACTAGAAAGACCATATTGAAGATCCTTACATTTCACCCCAACACTTCCATGAGGTAAATGGCAGAAGAGAAAAATAAGTAGAAGAAGAGGTGGCAAGGTTGTTGGCTAATGGAACAGATAACAAATTTGTTTTTGGTAGAATGGGTATGCTATGAGTCGAAACAGATTTGGTGCTAATGGCAAACATAATGTTTAAGATTAGACAAGAGATTAATACCTAAATGACATGACCATTTTGCATAAGTGAAACAAGAGCAAACACCTGATCCAGGACTCTAGTGATCGCGTGTGTTCACAAACTATGATAATCCTATAGTACGCTGTCATTTTATTTCAGCACTAAACAGACAGATGTCCATGAAACAACTTATCAAAAATACTAGAGAAGGAGATTGTAGGGAGATCACTTATCAGTGTTGAAAGGCGAACAAGTAATTTATGGTAATTAACTGTATCACTGAGAAGTTTAGATGCCCATATTGGCATACACACACAGAATATGAGGAATGATATGATAAACATACAATGAAGCCATACAATTTATTTTAACATGCATGATAAGGCAAAGAGTATCTTATCCCTGTCAGACCTGTATTTTTAACGTATCAGTTTATCCCGATGAATAAACTACGTAATATCCTCCTCAGATGTTACAGATATCCATGTCTATTTAATTCTTACTACTTTTTTAGTTTCCATACTGCTAAATCATTTTTGCAATTACTAAGTGAAAATGTTTTTGGCTTCAACAGCTTTTGCTGGAATGCAATCTGGCTCAGTAAATTTCCCATCATGGAAGAAATCTACAACTTTACTAATTTATTCTTTACATAATATGAGTATGTAATTCCCTCACCTGATATCCAGGTGTAGTTCAACCAGCCTATTACAAGTATGTTCTTGTATCACCTGAATTATGTATACAGTTCTCTATCATCTGAGAAGCTAGCTGGTTAATATTCACAAGCTCATCATCATGATGTAGCAGGTCCTTTTCAGAACGTCGCTATCATCACAGTCTGCCTGAAAGAAACTCAGTCTCTCGACAGTTCTCCCGCCTCATGTACTTTCATACTTCAGGAGTCATTTATATCCTGTGCCTATCTTCGTGTCGGTCGGCCCCTGTCCTTTCATCCTGGTACCATGCCTTCTGCTATAATTTTTTCCAATCCATCGTGGCGCTTAATATGACCAAAATATTTCAGCCTCTGAGATAGGATGCTGTTTATTGGCCAATTTTCCTTAATGTTCAGACCTTTCAATATGTCAATATTTCTCCTCTTCTTTGTCCAAGATATTCTGAGAATCTTTCTATAGCATTTCAGCTACAGGGGCTATTGTAGCTCATAAAGACAATGGGCTCGCACATTATCTGGCAGACAATCCGGTTACCGCGACCGGCCCTGAACTGGATGGATTGGGGTGATGTCATTAATGCCATGGGAGCTGCATATCGTGAAGAAGATCACAACAAGCAGGTCTCAGTACCCTTGTCCAGGCTGGTGGACATGGAGGCGCAAGCTGAAGTAGCCAGACATGAGCACTTCGCAGAGTGGAGGTGCAGGTTGGTGGACATGGAGGTGAAAGCTGGAGTAGCCAGACACGAGCACTTCACAGAGGGTACAAGGTGTCTGAACAATCAGCTCAGAATGGGTGTGTTCAGTAGCAGGAGTTCAGAAGGAGATCGGAGACCCTAAGGATCTGTGCTGTGATGGTTGTCTTCACTTATCACCAGAGCTCATAAAATGACACACAAACCATTTTACATCAAGCAGCTTGTGAGGAATACTAAATGATAATATACATGTGTGAATATGTGCGTGCGTACGTGTGCGTACCATATCCCTTCTCTGCCCCTTCCAGTCTGCTACCTGAAGGTCTTACATCCTAAAATTACACTATCTCAGTCTGAATGGCAATACCAACAGGGCAAATCCACTTTACCCCGTTCAACCCCTCAAAAGTTATAAATGGATCTATGTAATGGTCACACTAATCTAGTGTCGATGACTGACTGACTTTCTACCCCATCAAGACATCACACAAGCTATAAACACCCGATGACACAAAGTGCAACCATGTGGATAAGGATCGCCGTGGAGAGGTCCCAGAAACCGCGTTCAGACAATTGGCCATATTTATGGCCTGCCTATATTGCGGCCCCAGCAAAAGCCAGGGTGGAGCTTCAAAAAACAAAAAATTTAGTCCTAAAAAGGACGAAATACATATTAAGTTAGTGTCAATCTACAGTCCATGAATGTCAGGACTTCCGGCACAAGTTAAACATGTGAAATGTAATCATTACATGGTCAAATAAACTTATGTTTACAACTTAAAAACATGAAATTGAAATACCGTTGTAGACTCTACTGTAATATTTAAAAGTTAAAACAGATGTGAAATGAAATACCCTGTCAGACCTAATTATAATATCAGTTATGCTGTAATTACTTACGGAGTTGCATTCGTTCACTCTTGAATTATTACTGTTGTTATAACCCACTGACTACCAAGTGCACTAATCCTTGCACTTTCCCAGACACCACGTATTTCAGTGTGTACAAAAAATGCCATAACTTCACAATGTTGTTTAACTTCGAGAATTTAACATCATGACAACAATTTTGTTAATGTGTGAGTGCCATGGAAGCTCACAATAGAAATTCATCAAAACTTTACTATAAGTACTACAGAGTTGTTTCCCTTCGAGTAATACAGAGAAATTAATGAGCTAAAAGCTTTAACTAGATTCAGCACAAAAAGCACAATTTTAACATGACGGCGAGTGTCAAAGGTTATGATCACAAGGGGTGTGATCATGGTTTCCAGGTGTAAACCTGGTAGTGGTGGGATAATAGATCTCTCAGCAATTTGTCTCTATTTTGATTCGTTTCTTTCTACAGGGCATTTCCAAAAAATTTGTGAATGTGAGTATACAGGCCATACGTGAAACAAATGTGGGCCAAATTCCTTTTAGATAAATGTGTGTTCACATTATGAAAACAGTTGACTGGTTCAGTTTTTGAAGACATTTGATGATGGCACCATGTGTGGGTTTGTCTAGACATCAGTGACAACTGCCTCTCTGGCAATCTGTTTCAGACAGGCAATGATTCCTCCATGGCCTGCCGGTACTGCACATTCAGCAACATTCTAGTCAGTCTGTTAGTCTGGGACACCAAACTTCTCACAACTATAAATCCTCTCCCGCTCTGCAGGCATGTCCAAAATAACTCACTTAGACTGTTAAACTAAGGGCTCCATAAAGAAGTTTTGCACAGTATTAACAAATAGTATGTGCTCTTCTTTAAAATGGGTACCAGGATGGCTGTCCTGGGGAAGTAAAGACGGCCCGTGCAATGCTGACCACATTACACACCCAGGGCCGATTGGTCTGTAAAAATTTGGGACGCTCTTCCAATATGCCCGATGCGCCTAAGGCGTAAAAAGGGATCTTTACTTTACTATGTGCTCTTCTTAGCGTTCAGTGGCTGTAAATTCATGGCGGTAAGTTCTGGTTGGTTGTCAAGTTCTGGACTTTGGTCTTGTCTTCATGCAAATCCATTTTATAGAACAGGCTTATTTGTATGTAGACTGTTATCTTTCTTGCCTCTCAGGCAGATGCTTTCTGACTTCTCGGGAAACAGCCGTAAACAGTCACCTTCTTTGACATGCTTGTAAGACAGGCCAGTGGGTCTATTCTTATTGTCTCCAAAAGGGGCCCTAAAACCTACATGGTGAGTATGTGTACTCAAATTCAATATTTAACAGTGAATTAGACATTTTTAAATTTTAAACAAATACTGATCCAAAGTAGAACGCTATTAAACACACATTGGTTTGCAAAATATGTAAAGAAACCAGAGACAAAGAGTGCAATTCAACCACAAATTAAAAAAAAAAAATTTTTTAAATCATCAACTGACTATGTATTCTGGAAAATCCCATAATAATACTACTGTTTCATAACAAAAACAAATAATTGACTATTTCATACCATCATCATCCAGAACAAAAGAAACTTCAGACAGACTAATGTGCTCTTTTATATTAACAATAGACATTCAGACAGAACTGTGTAAATCATTTTCTTGAAGGCAAATCCCTCCCAAAAAACTAACACTCAGACTGCAGTTTTCCCTTTCATAGTATTCCCCAGAACAATAACAGTGAGACTGACTGTAATGAATTGTTTTATATCAACAACAGGCATTTAGACAAACATTTCAATATAAAACCCTGCACAACACTTGCGATGACTGGAGACACACACTAACTGCTGGTGTTACTTGGACTTGCCCTGAGCTGCAAGTTTAGCTTGAGCAGCCTCAACCTCCTCATCAGATGCCAGGTAGTATCGTCTGACAGCATCAAAGTTCTTATCAAGTTCATAAGCTAAAGGAATACCTGTACAGAGAACAGGATGGATAAATGTCAGGGCAAGTGACTGAGTTATTAATTTGTTCCTTCAACATTGATTGAGTGTTACAACTGCACACATATTTCTTGGGAAATGAATGTACAGTCAGCTAATCTTAGTCATCCACAAGGTAATATAGTTTTGGAAAGGAAACAGTCTGCAGACATCAATGTGTGAGAGAAATAGTCTGTAGACATCAAAGTGTAAGAGAAACAGTCAGTAGATATTAAAGTGTAGGAGAAACAGCCTGTAGACATCGAAGTGTAAGAGAAGCAGTTAGTAGACACTGAAGTATAAGAGAAATAGTCTGTAGACATTGAAGTGTAAGAGAAACAGTTTGCAGACATCAACGTGTAAAAGAAACAGTCTGTAGACATTGAAATGTAAGAGAAACAGTCTGTAGACATTGAAGTGTAAGAGAAACAGTCTGTAGACATTAAAGTGTAAGAGAAACAGTCTGCAGACATCAACGTGTAAGAGAAGCAGTCTGTAGACATAGACGTGCATGAGAAACAGTTTGCAGACATCAACATGTAAGAGAAACAGTCTGTAGACATTGAAGTGCAAGAGAAACAGTCTGCAGACATCAACGTGTAAGAGAATCAGTCTGTAGACATTGATGTGCAATAGAAACAGTCTGCAGACATCAATGTGTAAGAGAAACAGTCTGTAGACATTGAAGTCCAAGAGAAACAGTTTGCAGACATCAACATGTAAGAGAAACAGTCTGTAGACATTGAAGTGTAAGAGAAACAGTTTGCAGACATCAACGTGTAAGAGAAACAGTCTGTAGACATTGAAGTGTAAGAGAAACAGTCTGTAGACATTAAAGTGTAAGAGAAACAGTCTGTAGACATCGAAGTTGTGACAATACGCTCGGTGACTTGAGAATGTCTTTCCTCAACGGACTTTTATTTCTATGTATTTTAAAGAATACAGAAATAATATGGTTTTGGATACATCCTTAATCTAAGTAAGGCGTCCAGAACAAACATTTAATTCCCCTGGACTGTTGGTGATATCAAACACTAAAACTTTTCCGAGATGTTAAGTGTTAACGTACAGAGATAAGACTGGCCAAGCTTAGACTTACTGTCTGCAGATTTGCACACCATCTGTTGGTGTCAGATATTTATCTCCTAGGCAGACCATTAGGAGCAGATAACAACGACTAATTGTGTTTAATTCCCCCTGAGGTTACCTAACTCGAGGGCAGGTCCGACGGTCACTATTGACATAGTGAGCCGAGAGTTGCTAGCAAACAACTTGACAGGTGAAGTAGACTGGAGGTGTGACTTGTCCTATTTGCTCTGGTCAGATGAATTGACCAGGAGATCCTAGCGTGGGAATTTAAACAATTGTTGTACAGTCACTGACTGACAGTGAATATACACCCACGGGGAGGAGCTGTGACATCCTTGAATGAGAATGGTTTTAGGCGTAATGTAGGAGGAGCTTGATAAAAGTTATAAAGGGGTGAACTCTAGGTCTGGTAAATGAGACTCTGTCCAGCACATGCCATCTGTTGGGCTTAACCTAAGCTTGAGACAGAACTTTTTGCATTGTGGTTTCATTTTCCAGGTAAGAACGAAATTAGTTTCAAAACCTTTATTTTATTTATGATAGAGATCTGTCTTTTTACTCAAGTGTGTGTCTTCATCACTTTGTAGTACTCCTAGGCGGACATTTCTTCCTTCTCGTAGGGCACTGTCACATTGCTTTATTTCCTATTTGATAGTGTCATGAATGTTTTTTTGTGCACATGTGTTTCAATGTTGTAAAACGTAAATGTTGATGTTACCATTGAAATTTAATGAACTATCATGTTTTTGAAATCACAAGCGTGAAGATCACTTTGGCAATCCTTTCACGTGTGGTTAATGTGAATCTGTATTACATACAGCTAACACACTGAAATGTGTTTAACTCCAGGGAAGCTAATGCGGAGACTGATCCCGGAGAGTAAATCCCTGAGATTTCTTATTTGATTCGCCTCAGAAATATTGTTAGCTTTCTGGGCGCGTCCATTGTTCCAAGCATGGATTCCAGAACTGGTTCTGTCTGACTGATTGTCATTTTGAGTCTGTACGAGAGATGGCATCTGACATAGAAGACTTGACTATCATTACAGGACTTGTGTAGAGGAAGGCTGAAGATGTAACGGCTGGAATGTGAGACATAAGCCCTTCCAAATTGGACAGGAGTGAATGTGAACATGAGGGAGAGATGAAATGTTTTATTTAAATAAACATGCTTGATGTTATTATAATATACATGCTTAGTGTACACCTAGAGCAGATACTACAGATATGCGCTTGTTTCTTTATCACAGTTCCCACATTGGGCAGGGACTAGTAGGCATCCATTATTTGCCGACCGTCTGAGTGTAACGACCTGCTTGAAAGCAGTGAGGACGACAAACTGGAAAGAATAGACAGGGTCTCAAGCCGAGAACTGTCCAAAGGTTGTTACTTTCCAATACCTTTATGATTTCATCAATCACACTCCCTCAACTCTACTAGCCTAAACAAGTTCATTTTATTTTAGTCAGATTTATTAAATAAATCATGTTTGATGTTGTTACAAAATAGTTGAGTAAATTGTGTACTTAGGTTCAAGTGTCTTGGTGCATATTAGTTTACTTCAGCTAACAAATATTTAAATCACTTGATGGGGGCTTTTAAGTAATGCCAGGAGAGGAGAACAGTCGGAGGGGTTAACTGAGTATCCTGATATTATCTCAGTGGGTTCATCTTGATCTCTATCTATCCCTTCTCCTACTCCTGTGGATACAAGTACAGCAACTTTCATTTCATGGAACGAGCCACTCGCTGTTTTCTGGGCTATCCAGGACTGTCTAGGATCAACATAGCTTAGATAATAGTCCAGTTTTTCACGTGGGTGGGCATTGTTAAGGTTCAAACCCACACCCTCACTATATCAGTGTATTTACCCACGTGGGCGTGCGACAGAAGTGTAAGAGAAACAGTCTGAAGACATTAAAATGCAAGAGCAACAGTCTGTAGACATTGAAGTGTAAGAGAAGCAGTCTGTAGACATTGAAGTGTAAGCAAAACAGTCTTTAGTCACCCAAATGAAATATAAATGGTATCTAGTCATTTATGTTTTCCTAATCCTCCGTGCATCAAAGAAACAGTTCTTTTGCATTTATGGATACATGTAAGTGTTCCTAATCATTCATATGTAAAGAAAGTAGTTCTATCTGTAGAGGAAGTAGTTCCTTTTCATCTCTGTGCAAAGAAAGCAGTTCTTTATCAAAGGAATTTTACCTGTTGAGAAGACTACAGTTTCTAGCCAGTCAAGTGTACAGGAAAGAGTAGTCATCTATGCATAAAGCAAATAGTTCACAGTCATTTACATGTTTATAAATAATTTAAAAAAAAATAAAAATAAAAAAAATAGCTAGCAACATTTTTTAACCCTCTTAGCACGGACGGGCCGATTATCGGCCGGCGGATGTCTGGCCAAAAACACGGAACGGCCGATCATCGGCCCGATCGTGTTGCGCCTCGATACCGCTAAGAAATCTCCTATTTTGAAACACTGAAAGTGATTCATTTATATTAACTGCTGTATCAGCTTTACACATGGCGACTTTTGAGTGTTTGGTATCGAAGTGAAAATTGTTGTTGAATTTTTTAGATAGTGACCTGAACCGCTAAAAGTATGTCTGACTCGTATGTTTCTGCCCCTAAACTTGATGTTGATAAAACATTTGGATCAAGTGATGACACTAATTCTGTTGATACTGATGCAGGATTTAGTGTTAGTAGTAATAGTGGGAATCAGATGGGGACGCTGCTGTGTTCAGTCACAGCCCAACCATAGCTCAGGGTATATCCACCCGAAGGTGTTGACACTCCGGCACATCCATTTCTTGTGCTGACTGATAGTGAAAAACACATGTCACCTAAAGATATTATTGCTGTTTCATATATATATACACCTGTTTTTGACTATTGAATTGCTTACAACATTTGCAAAAAGGCCAAAAATCAATAAAAAGATTTCAAATAAAAAAATTTTGTTTTTAGTTTTATGTTTCAAGCATTGAAGTTGAAAATTCAAATTTTCTATTTTTTAGATATGCAAATGAGATAATTTGCATATACATCAATTAATTTTAACGATATTGTAAAAATCATGAACTTCAATCTATATCCTTCAAATAGAGATATTATTTCATGGGGGTCAGAATAACAGAAATCTGTCAAAAAAATTAAATAAAGTAATAACCAAATTCACTGAAAAAATGCTCTGTGTTTTTGGCTAGACCTCTGAAAAACTTCCCGTGCTAAAAGGGTTAATAGACTGGTAGTTAAACTTTACCCACAAAATACCATTTGGATAGTTCTTCACATCTTTAAAATTGTAACATTCAATACACTAATCACATACCACACCTCTTTTTCAAATAATTAAACCAGAGACAATCCCCATAACTATCAGTAACCTGTACAGCCAGAAACAGTGATATCCCTTACCAGTAGGAACCTATAAACATGGTTTAACTGAATTATAAATTTCAAAGACAGCATTAAAAAGCAAAACAAATACAGACTTAAGCTTCAGAACTCCAGCCACCTTTCTAGAAAACTATATATGCAGCACCAAGATCTGCTAGAAAGTGATGCTGTACTGTGTTAAAAGCTTAGATGAGAAGTCTGGACAAACAATCCAGGCAAGGCAAATGTAGTTCTAGAAGTGCCAGGGATAATAACTATAGAAGATGCAGAGATGAAAATTCAACAGAGAACCTTGCTCTCACTGTGGACCGGAGGGTCACTGAGGATTGGAGAGGTAGAATAGAGACTACAGACTAGAGAAAAAGGGCATAAACAAACAACAGGAAAGAATAAACAGTGATTTATAGGTTTCAGACAGGACACTGTGGTCTCAGAGCACCACACGCAAAAAAGGCATCAAAGAATCTGCCACCTGTAAATGCAGAACAGACAGGCAGAATCAGCTGCATGTACTGCAGGATTGTCCTAACTACAACTGTGAATGAGGAACAAACAGACAGAATCAGTTGCACGTACTGCAGGATCATACTAACTACACCTGTGAATGAGGAACAGACAGGCAGAATCAGCTGCATGTACTGCATGATTGTCCTAACTACAACTGTGAATGAGGAACAAACAGACAGAATCAGCTGCATGTACTGCAGGATTGTACTAACTACACCTGTGAATGAGGAACAAACAGACAGAATCATCTGCATGTACTGCAGGATTGTACTAACTACACCTGTGAATGAGGAACAAACAGACAGAATCAGTTGCACGTACTGCAGGATTGCCCTAACTACAACTGTGAATGAGGAACAGACAGACAGAATCAGCTGCATGTACTGCAGGATTGCCCTAACTACAACTGGCACATGCTGGGGATCTGGCCCAATGAGAGTCACACTGCAAGACAAACTTGGGAGTTTGTAGGTGTTTGCGAAGAGGTAAAACTAAATATTTAGAACTGCGGATGTCAAATGCAGAAAAAGAAGACCGCCTTACCTGTAGGAATCTCTAGACTGACAATGTCTTCATCTGATATTTTGTCCAAATGTTTGACAAATCCTCTCAGACTGTTGCCATGGGCAACAATCAACACTCTTTTCCCTTGCTGTCAATGAATAGACAGAAATGGTTATGTTTAAAAGTGTCTGGGACAGAAAGAAAGTAAACTAAATAATTAAAGAATGAAAGGTTACCTGGCTGTAGTCAATTATGCTTTTAATCAGTATCATCATCATCGTGTTTCATCACCATCATGTAGCACGTCCTTTGCAGAATGTCGCTCTCATCACAGACTGCCTGAAAGAAACTCGGTCTCCCACCAGCTCTCCCTCCTTGTGTACTTTCATATCGAAAGAGTCACTTATATCCTGTCCCCATCTTGGTATTAGTCGACCCCTGTCCCTCCTTCCTGGTACCATACCTTCTGCTATTATTTTTTTAAAACCGCCACAGTGCTTGATATGACACAAATATTTCAGCTCTTGAGACAAGATGCTGTTTTTTAGCCAATCTTCCTTGATGTTCAGACCTTCTAAAATGTCAGTATTTCTTCTCTTGTTGGGTACCCTGCTGATAAACAGGTCACGTATCGGCATCTCATACATACCTGAACCACATAACAGGTTACTGCATTCACCCCATCCACATAATCAAGCCATCCAGGTATTTATTTCTTTGCCTTTCTCTTGTTCTTTTTCCATCAGCCTTGCCAACTGTGTAACCAAGTTCTTGAGTGCAGTACTTCTAAAAAAAAATTCCCCCCCCCCCCCTTTCCATCCTAAGAAAGCTGCCTAGTTTATTTTTCTACCGTGCTATGAAACTCTTTATGCTGCTTAAAAGCAAATGGTTAATACTGGCATTATGGGTGGTTAGTTTATTTTCCCCCTCAGATTTCCTAATTTTTGCTGTAACTAAGGTAAAAGCTAGACATACTCCCAGTTTTTCCACTCGGGTTTGTCACTTAAAGGTTTGACATCCCTGTGACCTAAAGAGTTGCATCCTGTTTGCTAATCGAACATATGTCCCAAATATACTTTTCATTCTACAACAGAAATCTAGCACTACCTTGTACACACTGCAAGCCAATTTAAAGAGCAGTAACTAAAATTGTGCTTTTAATAGCTTACACAAAACATGGAACTCAGAATTATATAGCTTTAGAACCAAGTTATCTCTTTTCAATTCTATTGTTGTTTCAGTTTTGCCAAGCCAGTCAAAGTTGGAGAACTACTAAAGACGTGGAATGAAAGTGGAATGCGTTCTAAAACAAAAGATTGGGGGAAATATTGAAATTAAATGGGATGAATTAAAGAAGGGTGAAGTAACAAGAGAAATGTCTGGGCAACCACTAATATCAACAATTATAAGACAGAGAAGATACTGGATATGTTATGAGAAGAGATGAAACAAACAGAAAATCATCCAACAGTAACTAAAATGGGAAACTGAGGACAATCGAGAGATATCCTAAAGCAAATACTGATCAGAGAAGCAATAGTCAATGAGTGGAGTCCATCCATTAGATCGAAGTGACTACACAGGACAGAATGGAATGGAAAAACAGACTGCGGGCCCAGTGTGGCATATAACGGCACAGAAGAACAATGAATGAATGAAAAACAATTAAAACTGTCTCCGTTTTTGTTAGCTGCCATCCTGGAACCAGAAAGTTTCTTTCTTCCCTTTGAGTGTGCGTGTGCGCATGAATATGTGTGTGTCTGGTGTTTTCTTTCTCTTGCACATGTGTGAGTGTGTGTATTCAGGTGTATGTGAATATGTTAGGGAGTATATTTGTGTGTGTGTGCGCGCGTGCGAGAGAGAAATAGACGGAGACAGACAGAGAGAATATCAAAGCATGGATAAATGATTTTGTTCTAAAATGATTATAATGAATCTGTAACAAAAGTACAAAACAAAACCTTACTTTCATAGCAGGCACAATCTGATCATACCACATAGGAAGTGTGCGTTCTATAGTGTCTTTCAAACTTTCACTGGACGGAATCATGCCTAGATCTTCCCGCTGAAACATCATCAAATATTTCTTAACAGATTTGTTATTTCATGAAAATAATTTTAAAAAAAGCATTACAATAAAAAATGTGTTTATGTATTGCACAAACTATATTTAACAACATTACTTTTAGTATGTGACTTGCTGTGTATATTTGGAAGGTAGCTAGGTCCAAAAGCTGAATTACTACAATCACCTTCTTCTTCTTCTTATTTACTGTGTTCTTTTATTTTCCTTGAGCAGCAAATGAACTCACAGTCCTCCTTATTCTCCCAGTGGAGCAAATGAACTCAAAGTCCTTATACTCCCAGTGGAGCAAATGAAGTCAAAGTCCTCCTTATTCTTCCAGTGAAGCAAATGAACTCCTCCTTATTCTCCCAGTGGAGCAAATGAACTCCTCCTTATTATCTCAGTGGAGCAAATGAACTGCTCCTTATTCTCCCAGTGCAACAAATAAACTCCTCCTTATTCTCCAAGTGGAGAAAATGAAGTCCTCCTCATTCTCCCAGTGCAGCAAATAAACTCCTCCTTATTATCCCAGTGGAGCAAATGAACTCCTCCTTATTCTCCCAGTGAAGCAAATGAACTCCTCCTCATTCTCCCAGTGGAGCAAATGAACTCCTCCTCATTCTCCCAGTGGAGCAAATGAACTCCTCCTCATTCTCCCAGTGAAGCAAATGAACTCCTTCTTATAATCCTAGTGGAGCAAATGAACTCCTCCTTATTCTCCCAGTGAAGCAAATGAACTCATCCTCCATCTTAGCGCTCATGGGTTATAAATAAAAACTCCAGCAAAAGGTTCTGGTTGTTCATCCATTTATGGACTTTTGAAGGAATGCCGGAAATTCAGAATTATTATTCTTCTTTCATTCGTCATGATTCTTCTTCAATTCTTCACAATTCTTCAATTCATGATTGTTCTTAAATTCTTCACGATTCTTCTTCAATTCTTCACGATTTTTCTTCAGTTCTTCACGATTCTTCTTCAATTCTTCATGATTCTTCTTCAATTCTTCACGATTCTTCTTCAATTCTTCACGATTCTTCTTCAATTCTTCACGATTCTTCTTAAATTCTCAATTCTTTTTCAATTCTTCATGATTCTTCTTCAACTGCTGTGTGAAGGATAAGTGTTTTACAGGCCCAGTTTGTGAGGTTTAGAAATTAAAGATCTTTCATTTGTTCTAGAACTTCCCTAAATCTTGGCTGGTTGATTCACTTCAGTACTCTCTGACATGCAATGAAAATGATACACTACCACCAAGAAACAGTAGCAAATATATTACCGCATAATGTCTGTAATTTCCAGGCCAGCGGGGGTCTGTTTTCTCCATAGGTGGCGGTCGTACATCAAATGATCGCCGCCAGAGCTGTTTAAAAAAATTACAATACAAAGTAAGAAAAGGTATACAACACAAAAAACAGTACAATAAATAATAACAGGTAAACATACAATGGCAGATACTCACTCCCTCATGTCCTTATGGCAGATACTCATTCACTTAATACTCATTCTAATTTTTCTTAGCGTTCACAGGCTGTAAACTATGGTGGAAAGTTCAGGTTGTTTACCCACTTCCAAAACCTGAATTCTGCGTGCACATCCGTTTTACAGATCTGCTTATTTGTATGCAGATTGCTGGTTCTTCACCTCCCCAGCAGAGGTGCTCTGACTTCGGAGGAAAAACAATCCCTCGTCAGTTGCCTTTTACAACACGCTTGATAGGAAGGCAGTGAGTCCATTCTGTTTTCTCCCTAAAACTAGGAATACTCATTCAAACAAGAATGATGAAGATGGCCAGCTGGGCAACAGCCTGACATCTAGAACATCACCACTGATCTCCTTAACACTCAGTCTTTCACATGTTAATGATGGTGTGTATGACTTTCATGCCATTCATTATCATCATGTTGGGGCATTATTTGTTACATAAGGCACACAGTCTATGCCTTCACTCTATACTATGGATGGAATCCAGTCAGTTCAAGTAAATTTTGTCCCCGCAGAAAGAGAGTAACTTCCTTCCCATTCATAACTCGTCGGGTCGCAGGACCTATCCTATGTTGCAGGGGTGTTATGATATGGCTTGGTTCAGTGTTCACTAGGCGTATATAATGCTTTGGGAGGCTGTGTTGTTGTAAGCCTCTTTCAGTCGCCACAGGCGCCTGTGTACAAGTAAGAAGTACTGAAGGGGAAGCGCTGAAGGTGGACGATTCATGAGTATCCAAACTGGGATGTTTTTGTATTTTTATGTTCATTGGCAGTGGCTTCCCTCCGAGACAAAGAAGGCACTGACAACGTACGTAGGAGCAGAAAAACATCACATTTTCCATGCTCCCAAACCGTCTTGCAGGTAGAAGAATTTGAGAATAATCATGCAAGTGAGCGGTGAGAAGATGAGAAAAGAGAGAACAGTTTAAGCTTTGACAACAAGGAATTCATGACACCCCTGCAACATAGAAGAGGCCCTGCGACCTGATGAGGCATGAAAGGGAAGGAAAGTCACTCTTTCTGCAGTGGTAAACATTACTTGCACCATCCAGTCTAACTTCTTTAATCTCTTTCATCAACATTCCTTTTAGGGTTTCTCTTTTATGTCCTTGTTTTCTCAATTTGTTTCCTATTTCAGTGCCTGGTCAGTAATTCAGTAACTCTCTACTCATGTTTTTGTGCCATTTCTTAACTTAAATGCTGAACCAGCAAGAATTACTTTAATCTCCAGCTTACATCTTTAAGTAAAGAGAAGAGAATAAAATACAGGGTGCATTCACTCGGGTTAAAACCTACAATAGGACGCTGGCCTAAATGCATACAGTGACTTTTGTGACCAGTTCATGATGCATAAGTCATTCAAAATGAATACTTTGTTTAATTCTGTCACATCTGTTGATGACCTTTTTCTTATTTTTGTAATAAAACCAATGAGACACATATTAAATTAGTGCTTCTTGTACTATGTCCAACTGCCGTTAATTCTCAAAACTGTGACTTATCTAGTGGGAATATTTCCCCAAATCCCATTCCATTTATCAATTTAAGCAGTTGGGTGAACACAATCCTTGTAATGGCTGGCTGTGATCATCAAGAATTGTAACATTATTATCATAACCAATTTATCCTTATCAACATTAATATGCTAAGCAACATCCCTAGTGTCAAAAACATCATTAATATCAGTGTCACTATCACCATCATCATTATTATTAGGGTCACCACCATAATTATCATAGATAACATCAGTATCCTTATCCTGATCAATGTAATCACCACCATCATCAGACATCAATGGCAACATTCTCATCACCACCACCATCATCCAGATTTTTATGATCAATGACTTCATCATCATCATCATCATCCTAATCCCCACCACCATTATCAATGCCATCATCATCAGCATCATCATTATTACCATCATCATCAGCATCATCATTATTACCACCATCATCAGCATCATCCTTATCACCACCCTCATCATCAATGCCATTATTATCATAATCCTTATCACGACCATTATCAACATCATCCTTATCACGACTACCATCATCAATGTCCTTATGATCAATGACATCATCATCATAATCATTACCGCCATTATCATCATCATCTTTATCACGACCACCATCATCAATGTCCTTATGATCAATGACATCATCATCATTACCACCATTATCATCATCATCCTTATCATGACCACCATCATCAATGTCCTTATGATCAATGACATCATCATCATTATTACCGCCATTATCATCATCATCCTTATCATGACCACCATCATCAATGTCCTTATGATCAATGCCACAGCCGGGCTCACCAGCGTAGTTGGTTAAACCTGACTTCGTGGTGACCAGATGACAAACTCTTTGTGGTCCGGGTTCAAGACCCGGGGTAGGCAGAAAAGCTACATTTCTCCCAGATTTATGGTACCTATCATGGAATCAAGGCCGAAGGGTTGCGATATCCATAGTACCGAGCCAAAGGGTTAACAACTCATGGTTTTAAAATACTTGAAAAAAAAAAAAAAATTGCAATGCCATCATCATCATCCTTATAACCACCACCATCATCAATGTCCTTATGATCAATGTCATCATCGTCATCAACATCAAAGTCACCAACCTTATCGTTATCACTGCCACCATCAATTATCAATATCGTTAGAATCAATATCGTTAGAATCACCATCATCATTACCATCAGTCTTCAATACCCGGCAGAGCAATATGTAACTGCTCATTTATAACCTAAGCAAGATTTCTGATTTAATAGTTGTAACACTCTTCCCTTGCAAACTTAAAACCATTATCATCAGTGTTATATTCAAGATAGTATTGAAAACTGCAAAGTGTATGGATTTTCTTCTTCTTTACTCTCATCGGCTGTTACCTTAAGTGGAGTATTCTGGTTGTTCATCTACTTCCGTACTTTAGTCCTTGTTCCACAACTTGAGTGTTGCATGCACACCCGTTTTAATGATCTGGCTTATCTATATGCAGACTATTGGTTCCTTGTCTCTGAGGCAGAATCACTCTTGACTTTGAAGGAAGAACTCTTACGACATGCTTGTTATGAAGGCAGTGGATTTATTCTTGTTTTCCCCATGATAGAGCCCCAGAACAGACAGGGAAATGTATATGGATGATATCATTATTAACGAAGAAAGCTAGTGGCTCCACTGCTGAAGATTTGGCATAAATGGCCTATGGCTGATTTGAAGAGGAAATGCTAAAACCGCTTTATTTAAATCAGAATGACTGACCTTGACCTGAGCATCCCCATACTTTTGAGCTGTTTCCGCTTTGTTCAGACCCTGAAGAGCTCCATAATGTCGCTCATTGAGACGCCATGACTTGACCACTGGCAGCCAATGGCAGTCCAGCTGTTCCTGAATCTGGTACAGTGTTTTGATTGTCCGTTTGAGGACACTGGTGTAGGCAATGTCAAATTCTGCTCCAGCCTCTTTCAGGAACTGCGCATAGTGATAATGAATCAACAAATAATTTACGAAAAAGAATGTGAGGAATTGAATATTTACAGAATGACGAGAGAGAGAGAAAAAAAAACAGAGGAGTGACAGAACAGAGAGAGAGAGAAAGAGAGAGAGAGAGAGAGAGAATGACAGAACAGATAGCACTGAGAGAATGAACGAACGAACAAACGCTACTTTCAAAGGCAACACCTACACAAATACTCACACATCGCAGACACACACAACACACATACACAGATACTCACACATCGCAGACACACACAACACACATACTCACACATTGCAGACACACACAACACACATACACAGATACTCACACATCACAGACACACACAACACACATTCACAGATACTCACACATCACAGACACACACAACACACATACACAGAGGTACATACACTGACGACATACATACAACATAAACAGGCACACATGCAATGACAGACACAACTCATTCACACAGATATTACATAAATACACACACAACAACAAAACACACATACACACAGTCACAATACTTACACACACACAACCCACACAGGCATACATACTCTCACAGACAAACAGACACACTCACTCAACACAAACACAACATTCCAGACACAACACATCCACACAAAACACTCTTTCTTGGGGGTGAAAGAAAGAGAGAGAGAGAGAGAGAGCCGGGGGGGGGGGGGGGGGGTGGTGACAGAACAGATAGCGAGAATTATAGAACAGATAGAGGAAATGACAATAAAGGAAATAACAGTTTAATTTAAATGGTCACAAATTGGGCACACAGGCCGGTCTTACATGTGACCCTTTCAGGCACTCCTCTCTCATACCACAAATGTGTGTGTGTATATATATATATATATATATATATATATATATATATATATATATATATATATATATATATATATATATATATATATAGTTAAGTTAGTTAGGTGCGTATCCTTTACAGGACGTTGCAGAACCAACCCTAACAGCCACCGGCTGTTGTGTGGTTTCTCTAGGCAATTTACATCCAGTAGTTTGCCATTGCTTCCTGGACGGTCGGCCTTCTTGATACCACTGTCGAAACCAACGCACATTGCCCGCAGCTGGGATCGAACCTGGCATCCCGGCATTACGAAGCGAAGCGTTCGCATCGACTTAGCCACAGAGCCGACTATATATATATATATATATATATATATATACCCTTGTGTGTGTGTGCGTCTATATTTATGGAGGGTAGGGTTGCCAGAAGACGATGCAGCGTCAGAATTCGCGTATGTGAAGACAGGACACTGAAGATACATTGGCTATGAAAGCACATAATGGGTTGGGGGAACTGGCTACAGAAAGACAGACTTGACGCGTGCCGTAAAGAGAGCGACGATCTGTAAGAGACATGCTGACTGATCGATTCAAAAAGTATAAAGTCCGTTGCAGACCTCTGAAAATGAGAGAAGGTCCGCAAATCCTAACTAAGTGGGACCCCTTGCACTAGACGACGACACAATGAAACACTACTACAACTACTACACGCACATGTGTATTCAATGTTCTCTCTCCAAATAATGATAATACCTTGTTGACACGGGTGCCAGAAATGGCACAACTACTTGAATGCTCCCTGCTTCCCCGAAGAAACATTTTAGGCTAAGTGCACCCTTTCCAAGAAAAACAGTTCACAAAACAAAACAACAACGGGGGGGGGGGGGGGGGGGGGGTGTGGGGGGGGGGTGGGGGGGGGGGGGGGGGGGGGGGGTGTCCGTCCGCTTAAGTACGGAATTTATTTAAAATATCATCATCGCGATGTTCTCTAGCGCTTCACTTCTTATCGCATAACTGCCCCTTTCTTATAGTTTTACACATTTGTTTATTGATTTCCTATTATTTAAAATGTATTTTTATACGTATCTGCCATTCAGCATATTATTATTATGCACATAAACAAGATTTAGCGCCCCCCCCCCTTCTCGAGCACACCTACCCACTAAGCTTTAGAATATTTGTAAGCGGGCTGGGGTTTCTCTCCCCCCCCCCCCCTTTCCCCTAAAAACCCCCCATTTTCTTTGTGTGGGAACACCTGCTTGTTGGAATAAACCTCACTGAAAAGGTTACCACTTGAAAACTTGACATATTTCCCAGGAAAGGCGAGGGTCGTCTGTTGCCTAACGATACATTGAGCCACTCGTGTATGCCGTGCTAGGACTTTGCAAACGACGAAACTGTAAATAAATCGGTTCTGAATTCCATAACAGGTCTAATATCAGAAAGAAGGGACGTGTTTGAGTTTAATTTCACATGGATGAGCGTGGGGTGGGGGGACGAGTGATTGACACTAGGTATTTTCTAAGGCTGGAACTTGTCGCGTGGACTGCATATTTTCTGCATAAATCCCCTACCAAACAGGCACTGAAATGGGAAACGGGAGGACCGAGGAAGTAAGGGCTACGAAGAGAAACACCAAAGCGAACGCTGATAAGAGAAGACAAAGGTGTTAGACCGGATTCTATCCGTGATCTCGAAGGAATTGCACAGGACAGAACTAACTGGAGTAAAAGAATAGATTGCGAGTCCTGTATAATATCTTCTTCTTCTTCACGTTCACCAGCTGTACACTCTGGCGTAAAGTTCTGGTTGTTCGTCCACTTCTGGACTGCAGTCCTGCTCCAGAACCTGAGTGTTGCGTGTGCATCAGTTTTACAGATCTGATTCAATTGAATGTAGACTGCTGGTTCCTTGCCTCTCAGGCAGATGCACTCCGACTTCAAAGGAAGCTCCCCAGTTAGTCGACTCTTACGACATGCTTTTGGGGAGGCAGTGGGTCTATTCTTGTTTTCCCCACAATAGGGCCCCGGAACCCACACGGGGGCTGTATAATATAAAATGGAACAACGGAACAATGGGTGCTGATGCGCGCGCACGCACACACACATAGTGTGTAGGTGAAGGGTCAAGGGGAGTGCTTATCTGTTAACTCTAAACTAAAAGGGACTAGACACAATAATCCTAGAGCGGGTAGGTTCCGCGATATGCCTTGCCATTAGTGCTGACGCATTTAATGAACTGTCTAGTTCCAATAACGTGTGTGGACCGATCTATCTCTTTGTTCTCTGTTAAAGTATGCAGATGGTTGGCTATGTTGGTCTTTCAGTTAAGGGTCAAGCCTGGTAAAGTATGCAGATGGTTGGCCGTGTTGGTCTTTCAGTTAAGGGTGCAGGCCTGGTAAAGTATGCAGATGGTTGGCCGTTTTGGTCTTTCAGTTAAGGGTCAAGCCTGGTAAAGTATGCAGATGGTTGGCCATGTTGGTCTTTCAGTTAAGGGTCAAGCCTGGTAAAGTATGCAGATGGTTGGGCGTGTTGGTATTGCAGTTTAGGGTGCAGGTCTGGTAAAGTATGTAGATGGTTGGCCGTGTTGGTCTTTCAGTTAAGGGTGCAGGCCTGGTAAAGTATGTGGATGGATGGTTGGCCGTGTTGGTCTTTCAGTTAAGGGTGCAGGCCTGGTAAAGTATGCAGATGGTTGGCCGTGTTGGTCTTTCAGTTAAGGGTGCAGGTCTGGTAAAGTATGTGGATGGATGGTTGGCCGTGTTGGTATTGCAGTTAAGGGTGCAGGCCTGGTAAAGTATGTGGATGGATGGTTGGCCGTGTTGGTCTTTCAGTTAAGGGTGCAGGCCTGGTAAAGTATGCAGATGGTTGGCCGTGTTGGTCTTTCAGTTAAGGGTGCAGGCCTGGTAAAGTATGTGGATGGATGGTTGGCCGTGTTGGTAATGCAGTTAAGGGTGCAGGCCTGGTAAAGTATGTGGATGGATGGTTGGCCGTGTTGGTCTTTCAGTTAAGGGTGCAGGCCTGGTAAAGTATGTGGATGGTTGGCCGTGTTGGTCTTTCAGTTTAGGGTGCAGGCCTGGTAAAGTATGTGGATGGTTGGCCGTGTTGGTATTGCAGTTTAGGTTCAAGCCTGGTAAAGTATGCAGATGGCTGGCCGTGTTGGTATTTCAGTTTAGGATGCGAGAATTCCACGACTGTCACAGATGGGTCGAACGCCATTTCGATCAGATCACCACCTTGACAGAAGATCGTCAACACGTTTACCATGGCAAGCTGCTAGAGCGGTGTGTGACAATCCCTTTGTGTGTTTAGTTGCGGAAGGCAGGAAGCGAGTTAGTGTGATGTGTATATTTGTATGCGTTCACTCTTAAAACTCAAGACCTACATCAAGTGGCAAAGAACCGACAGACGTGGAAAGCTATAACCTCTGCCCTATGCGCCATCCTTGGCACAAGAGGAATAACTAACTAACTCTTAAAACGGCGGTTGCCATCCTTTTTGACATGCTTGTTAACGAACAATGGATCTAACCCCCCCCCCAACCCCACTAAAATTAGGGTCCTGGAACCCACACGAGAACGCTGTTTACAAATCTCCCTGTCTGACCAGTGACGGAAAGTCCATTGGATAATCCCAACGTGCAGTTAAACAGGCTTGAGACAGGTCCCTATAATGTCCCGAATCAATCTAATCTAGTTCACCCAAGGCATTCGCAAGCGGGATTCCCAAACTGTCGCGAGATGCCACATTGCCACTCTAAGCTAACATCACATACCCCCTTCACTCCCCCAAGAGACACAGGTGCAACTATCCATACCCCCTTCACTCCCCCAAGAGACACAGGTGCAACTATCCATACCCCCTTCACTCCCCCAAGAGACACAGGTGCAACTATCACATTAGGGATAAGAATTCAATGTGTCTGATCATATATTTCTCTTCTTCAGCGTTTCCAGCCGTTAAGGATCTTTGCTGAAGATATCATCCGCTGGTCTTGTTAAGATAACGGACGCCAACTGTTTGGGGGAAAGGGGGGGGGGGGGGGGGGAAAGGGGGTGGGGGTGAATTATCATTATTTCAGTGCTAGCTAACTATGGTTAGGCCATACATCTACCGAACAGACCTTATATGACATGTCCTGGTGTGTTTTCTCATTCTTTAGTTTGTCAAATATTCTTTTTCTTCTTCTCGTTCACCGGCTGTGAACTCCGGCGGAAAGTTCTGGTTGTTCGTCCACTTCTGGACTGCAGTCCTGTTCCAGAACCTGAGTGTTATGTGTGCATCCGTTTGACAGATCTGTGTGCAGACTGTTGGTTCCTTGCCTCTCAGGCAGATGCACTCCGACTTCGAAGGAAGCTCCCAATTAGTCGACTCTTATATTATTAGACATTATGCCACTGCTTATTATTGACGTCATATGGGCGGTATGTTCTGACTACTGTATGCTTTTCGCTCGGACCAATGATCAATTTAACCCTAACTCCCAACTAGTACTGACATAAGAAGAACTGAAGTTTGCGCCTGCTTTCTGAATAAGACCCACCGTCTCCATTTATCGATTAAATAAAGCAGGCTAATTTGTTTCCAGTTGACTATTTTATAAGAACGCGAATGATGTTATAAATATCCAAACTGCTTTTGGCAGAGAAAATAAAAGGTGAAGATGCAGTTAGCCAGATCAATTGGTCACCTGACAATAACCACTAGTCCGGTTACAACAGGGAAATCTAGCCGGCGTGAACTCCGACTACTCTGGTGGTTGATTGAAACGTGTCTACGAATACCCCGGTCAGTGACCAAAGCGTGACGTCAGTGGCTACAATGACCACGCATAATCTTGCAGCAAAATGTCATATTTGTTGTCCTTTCTAGTATAGGTTAGTTGCGTATCCTTTACAGTACGCTGCAGAACCAATCCCAAGAGGCTGTGTGGGTTTTCTAGGCAAATTTACGTCCAGTAGTTTGCCATTGTTTGCTGGGCGGTCGTCTTTCTCGATACCACTGTCGAAACCAACGCAAGGATGCATGGCCCGCAGCTGGGATCGAACCCGGCATCCCGGCATTACGAAGCGTTCGCACCGACTTAGCCACAGAGCCGACCCTTTCTAGTATATAAATTTCCACAGACCAATATGTATATATTCTTTTATGGTCCAGTTGTTACATTACTCAATTCTATCCCACATTTTACACTATCCCATTTTACTCCTAGTATTATATTCCTTTATATATCAGTGTCTAGATTACTTCATTCACTGACAGGTTTTACATTATTCCATTCCACATCAAGTGTTTACATTATTTCATTATATCCCACTGTTTACATTACTCCATTCTATCCCAGATGTTAGAATATTCCATTCTACTCCATATGAGTGGCAAACTACTGTATGTATATTTCATTGCATAACAATCTTCCCCTCGTGGGATGCATTTTGTTGTTGTTGTTATTTTGAAACCCCACTTTGGCTTTTGCCGGGGGCCCTGAAAATAGCCGGGCCATAAATATGGCCTAGTCATATATATGGCCTAACGGCTGAAAGGGGTTTCTGGGACATCTCCACAGGTGATCTGCGTCCGCATGATGGCACTTTGTGTCACTGGGTGTTTATCGCTTGTGTGATGTCCTGGTGGGGTACAACTACCTATCTCCCTATCTCGACGTAAATTTGTCTAGAAAAACCACAACAGCCAAAAACAAATGCTGGCGTTGGTTCTGCAATGTCATGAAAAGGATACGCAACTAACACAGCATCCACGTGTGATAATTATTCCATTTTATCCCCTTTTACATTATTTCATTCTCTCCCAGGTATTACATAACTCCACTATATCCTAGATATGATATTTCTTCATTGTATTCTAAATATACAATACTCGATTCTATCCTAGACACTAGTTGATTCAATTCTATCCCCGGGCATTACATGTATGCCATCTATCACCGCTGCATCGTTATTCCACATTCATCAACTTCACCATAATCATCACCACCATGAGCAAGTCCGGTAACCACAGGCGACAGGGTTCGCCATCTTCTGCGTCCGTCCTTAAAATGGTTGCTGTCATGCTGTTTTCTGGTTTAAAGCTAGACTGCGATATCTTCATTTTTCTATCCAACACATCCTTTCGGAGCAAACCCCTAATTAATCGACTTTTACGACATGTTTGTTACGGGGACAGTGGGTCTATTTTCACCCTTTACTCCATTAAATAAGACCCCAAATCCGTGCGGGGTTTAATTTCTTTTAAGTGGGTTTATAGATTTCGTTTGTTTCTTGCAGGACTGTCTATTTTTCTGACTGCAGGATATTAATTGCACTAAACATATATCCACTGCCATTAGATGTTAGTTACAACATTATTTGTTCTATGAAGCGATTTAATGTTCTTGGTTGCCATTGCAGTTGTGAACTGTAGATATTGCACACGTAGATACAGCATATCCATTACACATAAATACAGTATATGCAGATATGGTATATGTAGATATTGCACATGTAGACATAACACAAGTAGATTACAGCACGTGAAAATACAGCATTTGTCGATATAGTAAATGTAGATACAGTAAGTGCAGATAAAGTATATGTAAATAAGTACACGTGGATACAGTGGATGTAGATATAGTACATATAGATACAGGAAAGTAGATACAGTATACGTAGACAAGTATTTATAGATATACTTTAGGTAGATTTAACACACGTAGATACAGGAAAGTAAATGTAAATATGATATATGTAGATATAGCATATGTAGATATAGGAAAGTAGGTATATTAAATATAGATTTGGGAAAAAAGATATCTGTAGATACAGAATATGTAGATAAAAAGTATATTAGATATAGTATATGTAGACATAATACGAGGGGAAATCAATAAGTAAGTCACAAACGGTTGTTAACACACACAAAAAAAACAACAACCTAAAGATGATAACAAATTTAAAACCGTTTATTTTTACACAAATAGTGTCCCTTTATTTTTCAACATAATTTCCACCAACACTGATGCACTTGTCCTATCGTTTTATCAGTGTTCTCATACCTGCTGCCCAGAAATGCGTGCTCTGTTCTCTAAACCACATTTTCACTTCACGTTCAACTTCTGCGTCATTCGCGAAATGTCTCCCGCCAAGGTGGGTTTTCAGTGGACCAGAAAAGGTGGAAATCGCTAGGTTCTCGGTCGGGGCTAAAAAGTGGATGTTCCAGACATTCCCGAACTCAATGGTTAATTTTCTCCTGAGTTAACCGAGGGGTATGTGGTCTGTCATTATCATGAACGAGCAGTACTCCTCTAGTCAGCAGGCCTAGGTGTTTTCTTAAAATTTAAAAACATTTTTTTACCTAGCTATGCACCGTTTTACGGGATCAACATTTGTCAGCATAAATAGAAAGCATTTTCTTATGAATGTCCTTTGCAGGCAGCCCTTTTGCCAACCCCGCACCCCTCTTTCCACGACTTTAAAATTTAGGTGGCGCTAGGTGTTGCATGCGCATTGGCAAAACAGAAACAAAATGCAAATGTACTTACGGAGTGTACCCCCAAAGAACAACGTGCTGTTGTGCGTTTAAAGTTCGATGTTGCTGTCACCTAATGACACCTTTAGAAACCACCAACTACATTTTCCTGCCATCCCATAACCATTTGTGAATTACTTATTGAATTCCCCTGTATATTTAAACATATTGTGTATGTAAATAACGTAAAATGTGCCTAGAAAAAAACCCACAACAGCCAAACAATGCTGGGGTTGGTTCTGCAACGTCCTGTAAAGGATACGTAACTAACTTTTAACATACAGTAACGGAAGTCGCCGAGGTGTAGCTAGACGCTCGTCTGGGGGTTAGAAAGTCGTGGGTTCGGGTCCTGGCGGAGCCAGACTTTTCCAAAATGACCTTGGCTCCCAGGTCGAACCAGCCTTGAGTGGACACCAGGTGAAGTAAAGGTGGCCGGCAGCGTGGTGCCCCCCACATTACCCACCAAATGTCGATGGTCTAAAAATACAGGTCTAGCCTTGTGCCCAATTCGCCTGAAGGGGTGAAAAGGGGTCCTTTACTTTTACATATGTAGATGTAAATACAGGAAAACAGATACAGTATATGTATATATAGTATATGTATATATAGTATATGTAGATATATGCAGATATGGTATGTCGGCTCTGTGGCTAAGTCGATGCGAACGCTTCGTAATGCCGGATTCGATCCCAGCTGCGGGCCATGCACCTTGCGGTGGTTTCGACAGTGGTATCAAGAGAGTTTGCAATGGCAAACTACTGGACGCACATTTGCCTAGAAAAACCACACAATAGCCAGGGGATGATATAACCAGATATAGTATATATATATATATATATATATATATATATAATATATATATATATATATATATATATATATATATATATATATATATATATATATATATATAAACACAGCACATGTCCAGGCAGCTGTGGCAAACACTGACGTGCAATGGTCACACCTGACTGGTTTAGAGAAAACTATAATGGAAGCCCAGTTTCCATGGGACGACGCGGGGATGATTCAAGATGACAACCAGCGCAAAATATTGATGAAAGCTTGGATATGAAATTGGATGATAATAGAGAACTCACGTAGGATTTAATTTTCAGGAGAGCGTCGGTCTGGGTAAGACAAGAAAACTCAACAGCCGTTTAAATAAACAAGGTAACACGGCTGCCACGCCGATAAAATCATGATTGGTATTAATAATTGTTAGCTTGATGAGAAATTATGGAGAAGCTACAATTATAGAGGTTAGGAGAAGAAATCTCGCAAGTTATATACAGCCAGTTTAAACACACAGCTGTGAAACCGGGACAGTTAGCAAACAGGCTGAACAATATATGGAGGTCTTGGAGATGTGGTTTTACAGAAGAATCCTTAGAATTCATTAAAAAAAAAGGGGGGGGGGGGGAAGCAACCTAGATGTTTTGAAGGAGGCAGGTGCAGGAAGACAACTTATCACAAACACCAGATAGAGACATCATTTTTGGCCATGTTATGAGTAGGGGTGCCGGGGGGGGGGGGGGGGGGACATGTTGTGACCACTGGAAAGATTTGTGGAAAGAGAGACAGAGGAAGACAGAGAGAGAAGATTCTTGACAGTCTTGTGTCATGGCATGGAGAGGTGTCAACAACAACAAAATATTTCTCGCTATTCATATTCTCAATTCTGCCATCATCCGAGATGGTACGAATGCTTCTTCTTCCTCTTCTTCGATCCTTCTGTCAGAAAACTTATATCAGGAGGCCGGTAGCCTTTATGAAAGCTATCGTGCAATCCATATCCTCTCGTACACCATACAGTTTTGTGTTCAGTGTGGTTGGAACAGGCTAGATTGCGTCTCTGTTGTCAGCATACAGTTGACAGTGTTGGAGCACAGGCTCAGCATTTTCGGGTGCCACGCTGCAGGGACACGTCTCCGTATTTCCTAAACCGAAAAATTTGAACATATGTTGACGAAATCTGTTGTGCCCAGTTCTTAGTCTGAATATGATACACTGTCCCTCTCTAGAGAGGCGATGAAGTGAGTCTTGGGGAAAAAATCTTTTGTGGGTATCCAGCCACCTTTCTTGGATACTAGATTGTATTAATGTTTTCATCTCTTGGTGGGTTAAATCGCTATTTGGTTGTACCATGTCACTGCCGCTTGTTCATTAGGCATATTGTCACTCCACTGATTCCCTTTAGACCAGTGGCTCTCGACCTTCCTAATACAAATCCTCATGTTTTTGGCGATCCCCAAACATTCAATTATTTTCACTGCTACTTGATAACTTCAATAAACATGTGTTTTGCGACAGTCTTGGGCGCTCCCTGTGAAAGGGTCGTTCGATCCAAAATGGTTCCCGACCCACATGTTGAGAACCGCTGCTTTAGATCGATATCATTACTTATGTGTGATGAACGGATTCATTTGAAATGTCCTTGTTACTTTGTTTATTGAAACCTATTCTCCATTCGCCCCTTCATCTCCACCATACCAATATGCAGGGCACTTGCAGAGCGTCGTCTTCATCGGGCGAATCAGTCCGCTGAATAATACATAGGATTGCCTCAACATTTTTACTTCCAGGTCACATAATTATGCTTGTGTTAAAGATTTGTCGTTATCTACTAGAGTCCGTGTGAATGTCACTGCCTCGTGTTTTTTCCTGCTCACTTATGTGGTGTCAACGGACCATGCTTTCCATCAGCGTCCTTTCAAAACTACTGCAGTATTCAATAGATATACTAAACAGGAAAAAAAAGCGGTTTCTCGAGAAAAAGCATATGATGTAACAAGTTTACAATGGGTTTTATATAGTAAAATGTAATGCGTCAGAAATAAACAGAGAGGAATTGATGAAGTCTATCCCAGTAGTTGTGTGCATACAATGACAGGAATACTTGTTGTGTTTACAGCGGCAGGAATGGGTGGACTTGATTCTAATCGATTGACTAGAGAGTAAAAACAATGGACGATACCGATTCTGCTTTCTGTGTGTATACAGGGCATGGAATGGACGAGTGTAATCTAGTCTTTGTTAGAATGAGAGGAATGGGCAATTAACCCAATCACTGTGTGTACAAAGCAAGGGTGCAGACAAGTTTGATTTTACTTGTGTGTATACAGCGCATAGAACGGACAAGTTTAATCTAGTCGTTGCTGGAATGAGAAGAATGGACGAGTTTACACAGTCGTTGTGTATACAGAGCAACGGCGCGGACAAGTCTGATTTTACTTGTGTGTACAGCAAACGGAATGGACACGTTTAATCTAGCCACTGCTGGAATGAAAGGAATGGATAAGTTTACCCGATCATTGTGTATACAGAGCAACGGTCCGGATAAGTCTGATTTTACTTGCGTGTAAAATGGAATAGACCAGTGTAATCTAGTCACTGCTGGAATGAGAGGAATGGACGAGTTTACCCGATTGGTGTGTGTATAGACCAACGGCGAGGACAAGTCCGATTCTACTTGCTACGTGTGGGGAGTGAATGCAGTGGACAAGGTCCCTGTGTGTGTGTAGAGTGAAAGAAATAGACCAGAATGTCACAGTCGCTGTGTCCACATAGCAAAGGAAGAACTTAAAAGATTTGATTCTACTAGTTGCGCATATACAGTGAATAGAATTGGCGAGTTAAATTCTAGTCGTTTTATGGAGAGAGCGAGAAAAATGGTCGGATATGATTCTAGTCCTTGTCAAATATATTGACCAAATACAAAAATGGAGAAAAACGACACAAATTCACACACAAAAACACACATCGACAGTGTTCTTACCTGTCCTGCACGAATAGCTTCCTGGACTCCTACATCAGTCAGGTCTGCATCATGAGCGAATCCACAGAAAAGATTCTTCTGCGTGTACTCACTCTCGCCATGTCTGAGGATGACGAACTTGTACACAGCCTCCATTTTCTGAGTTGTACACACCGCTGATAGCTTGCTGGAGTCCCACAGTTTAGTCACAAGTTCTTCTATTCTCACATTACTCAGACAGTCCATTAGCGTTCTATCTGTAACACGCTGTTAACTGAATGCGCCGAGCATTAACATAACAGCCAAAGTTAACCGTGCGACCTTAACGGGGCGTCATTAACCAGCTCTCACTGCAACCATATGTCTTCAACTGCAGTTTTCACTTCAACCATATGTCTTTAACCAGAGTTTTCACTTCAACCATATGTCTGCAAACCAGTTTTCACTTCAGAAATATATTTTAAACCGCGGCTTTCACTTTAGCACATAGTTCATATAAAAGAATGTAGTGCACCGTTAACACTAAACATATTTATATTATTGTTCTTTGTGTACAATCTTCTGTGAGACAAACAGAAAAACCATAAACGATCACAGTCCACGAAATGCAAAGTCAACGCACTGAGAAACACAACATAACTGTCCCCAGCTCCTAACGTGCACTGCCAAACGAATGACTGAAAGAACCAGGGCTGCCAATGTGATTTTTTTTTTAAAAGCCCAGCTTAGCTGAACAAAAACCCAAGCAGTGCTGAGGCAAATAATAAAAAAAAAAAAAAAACCTTCCAGATTGTTAAGAAGTTCAAATTTTATAGTTACGAAACAGAATATTTACCCACTTTTATTTTAGGATATTAATTAAAAAAAAAAAAAATTCAAAAATTGAACCCAAGACGTCAAATAAAAACCCAGATCTGGGGGTAAAAGCCCATCACTGGCAGCCCTGACTACGGCCCATTGCTTGGGTGACACACAACCACACGGATGACCGCCGCCCTGACATTTTAAGCCCCCTGTGCCAGAAAGCTGGAGGTCAACAGCGCGAGATGTGTTTCAACACAAGTCCCCGTTTCATCCCGACCTTTCCTTGTGACCTTTTCGAACACTGCCGAGTGCAACGTCACCAACTGCCTGAAGAATGCAGACAGCTCTCTCGTGTGATCCGAGAACAAGCGTCCGGACGTAAATTAATGGCCAGCTCATTACTGTTGTTTTGATCTGTGTCAGCTAAACTATGCAGGAATACAAAAATTTCTAAGGAGCCGTCCTGGTCCTTGTTTTCCTTGGCCAAATGTAAATAAAGTGCAGAACCCTTTCCCACGCCTTCAAGCGTACGGGGCATATGGGGCTAGACCTTTATTTATAGACCACCGGTGCTCGGTGGGTGATGTCATCAACATCCCACCGGACACCCTTACTTCCCGGGACTAGACCGGGTACCAACTCAAGGCTGGGTGGACCAGGAAGCTAAAGTCCTTTTTGAATAAATTCCGGTTTAAGTGCGAAATAACAATAACGTAATACTATTTCACAGTTAGGTTAGCTGTGTAAAATTTACGTCCAGTAGTTTGCCATTGCTTTCTGGGCGGTCGGCTTTCTTGATACCACTGTCGAAACTAACGCAAGGTGCATGGCCGGTAAATAAATATAATTATGTGTTAGAAATAATATGTGTGTATGTAATCAAAGAATTCCAAATGTCACAAACATTGCTGCGGTTGCTATTTCTGAAGGAGAAAAAAAGCTGTTGGTTGACCCCGTTTGCTGACCACAAGTTTGTTTTTGGCCTTTTTCTCTCTGGTGTCAACACTGATGTTTCCAAACATAGTCGAAAATAGGGGTCACTGCAGTACAGCTAATACCAACAACTAAACGAACAAAACATAGAATTTTTAAGAAGTTTAATACACAGCACACATATCCAAACAGTGATATCCATATGCGCCTCTTCTTTCATTGCAGTTTCCTAATCATATTCTGCGTAGTATTCATTTAGTTTCGGTCTTTCGAAGTTTTAAAAGCAAGATCTGCTTGCTGTATTTTATCAGATGCCTTAATCTCTCTTTTTCAAACACACACGCACACAAACGTGTGAATAGCTGACTTGGGTTGTTTACATGCTAGCACGCTGAGGGTGGGGTGGGGTCAACAGTGTTGCGTCTTTTCCTTATTCTGGTTGTTTCGTGTGCTTTGAGTTGGGGGGGGGGGGGTGGGTCCTCCATCTCAGAAATAACAGACACAATCAAGACAAGGTCGTCCTGATGTGTAGGTTGAAGTTAGTTGCGCATCCTTTACAGGACGTTAGAGAAACCAACTTTTGTAGGCTGTTGAAGATTTTTTAGGCATTTTTAACGTTCAGTACTTTGCCAATTTGTCGGCGTCTGAGGCTAAGGCGTTACGAACGAGCTTTGTCATGCCGGGATGCCGGGTTCGATCCCAGCTGGTTTCGACAGTGGTATCGAGAAGCCAGCCGTCCAGAAAGCAATGGCAAACTATTAGACGTAAACTTGCATAGGAAGACCACAACAGCCAAAAAAAAAATGATGGGGTTGGTTCTGCAACGTCCTTTAAAGGATACGCAACTAACTAACTTTGCCAATTACTGCACAGCCGGCTTCTCGATACAGCTATCGAAACCAAGGCAAGACAAACCGTCCGCAGCTGGAATCAAACACGGCACCCTGGCATTTCGAAGTTTTTATAAGGAGTAGAAAATTATAGGGAAGAGAGAAAGTTGGTAAGAAACAACAATTAGTTTATGTTAGCTTTACAAAATCGATCACAATAAACAAACAAAGGACGTTTGCGCGATTCGCCTTCATCAGCACATAAGGACAACACAGTACACATACACAAATAGGCTCTAACTATGAAGTGACTACATAGGACTCTAATGTATAAAATTAACGATACTCATCTAGTGTCCTTGGCGAAAAAACTTCGTTCAAATGAAACGACGGTCAGCCTATATACCTCCAACGCGCAGGTAGGGGCAAAAAAAGGGACGGGCTGGACGCCAACAGCGTACACTAAGTGTCTAAGAAGCGCGTTCGTTAAACAATCTCCAAATCAAAGGTTTAGCGTTTATTCCCGTGGCTGGGGGTTTAGACAGACGCCAGATAAATTAACCCTAAAATTAAGGCAGAACTGGACAAGTCAACAGATGTCGCCGACCTGACACGTTCCTGCTCAAAATCTCAAAAGGGAGTGGCAGTCCGTAAGAGATAGTGAGCTAATCGCTTGTTCACAGAAGCGTGACAGATACAATGTTTTTGCTGTTTTCATAGGTTGCCTGGTTCCACTCCCAATATAGAGATTGCGAATTGTATTTTTTATTTAAAAACTATTGGTTTCTAATTATACCTGAGCTTCCTCTAAAATGGGAGTCGGCTGTGGTATTGGCGGCTAGACGCCCGCCTGCGGGTCGGAAGGTCGTGGCTTCGCGACCTGACAAGAGCCGGACTTTTTATTCCCCTTAAAAAATGACCGTGACTTCCAGGTCGACCAAACCTTGAATGGGTACCAGGTGCAGTCCTGGGAAGTAAAGGCGGCCGGTGTGATGCTGACCACATCAGCCACCAAGTGCCGAATGGTCTGTAAAGAATATAGGTCTAGTCCTATATTCCCAATACGCCTAGAGGGTCCTTTACCTCTGTTACTCCTCCGATATGGACAGAGAGATCGGACACGTATCCTTTTCGAAAAGGTAGAGAATAGTGGGCATCAAGACACTGGAATAACTGACAAAATGTAGTAGCTATGAGTAGAGTCATCTTCACGGCACTACGGACACGCCCACGTTTGCTCAGACTCTCAACATATACATCAGCATCTAGTGGTTTATAGTGCCAGTCGCATGCTTGATGGCAAGACTTCTCTCATGCCTGGCCATGCCAGTCAATACTCTCAGTTCTGGCCTTATTAGCAGCAATGTGAACGCGCTGCTCTCAAAACCCTTCGATCGTTATATATATATCTCTCTCTCTCGCTAAGGACATTACACAATTTATGCGGGATCCATAGGCCGGCCTTACGCAGCTAACACACAGCCGGTCACTTACTCAGATTTTTAACTGCCAACAACACCCGCATCACTGGGATAACGATGATGGCTGATATAATCTGAACTGATAGCAATAATTAACCTACCCATAGATACACAGTGTTTATTATTAATATAAAACGTGTTTACGGGGGAAGGGGTGGGGGTGGGGGGGGGGAGGGAAACTATCCTGTCAGAGGGTGCTATATTAGACAGATCATAAAAAGATACCAGTAGAGAATTGCCTAAGGCGTTAAAATAGAAAATGAAAAGTTGGAGAAAGTGAGGACGCCCAAAAGAAACCATAATGCGAACGCTGATGAGAGAGGCGAAAGGTACTGGAGTGGATTTCCTCCACGACATCGAAGGGATTGTAGAGGATATAACGGAACGGAGGGATAGACTACCAGCCCTATGTGACATACAATGACACGAAAGGATGATAATCTCAGATATTACAATACATATATAAAAAGACATCAGTTCACACCTAAATTAAAAAAAACCGCTTGTCAACAGCAGGATAGGACGTGACACCATACCTCACTACATGAATGTTTCATTACTGTAGTCACATATTCTGAGTCACGACAGAATCAGTTTCTTTCAACACCCGTCTGGTTTGATAACATGAACACAGTTCCTTTGTCGCACAAGGAATGAATAAGGATTAATTTTTAAGCCTGCATATACATTTTTCACTGCGCCACCAACGTATAAACACACGCATTTTATATAGGTTCAACATGAACGATCCTCCATTGAGCTGGGCTGTGGTGCCCCCCCCCCCCAGTAATTTGTAAATAGCTTTAAAAAAACCTGTAATACTTCACATTATCATAGGTATAAAAATAATTTTAATAATTATTATTATGCTCTTAAACAAGGCCCTGTCTAATGAGACCCTAGGAAATGTGTAAGGGGAATTTGCTTCCCCTACCCATATTTTCTTTGTGTTGATGTTCCTGCTAATTACTATTGTCCCATATTTTGAAAGACCAATCAGCATTAGATGGCCCATGTAATCAAGCGTCAGTGGCCTTTACTTCCCAAACAATTTCCTGGTCAAGCCGCACTCAGAGGTCGATGCCAATGGGAATCGTTACCTGAACCCACTGTCCGAAAACCGTAAGGGTGGCTCATTTAAACAAATGTACGTCCGCCGTAGACATTCAACGCTAACACTAAACCTGGAAACGAATTTATTGACCTCTGAGCCAGCCAAAAACTAGGGACGTCTTAACATGTGAGTAGGCTGGGTAGTTAACCGGGAGCCCCAGGGGGCAGAACACTCATCCATGCACATTCCAGTATTTAACCCCCCCCCCCCCCAATCACCTGCCCCAACAGCCAACATTACTGATTTGATTCAAGAACCGACATCACAACACTCGATGCATTCCCATAGGCGCTCCGTCCCCATCTTCAGCAGCCAGTGAAGAGTTCCGATACTAATGGTGCCAGTAGCATTCTGGTTAAACGTCCGTCTTGTCTTTCCTCTGAGCCAGGAGCATCTGCCAGAACCTCTCGTCACTCCCCCTTGTATCAATCTCACCGACTGTGGTGATCCATCTGCCCCTCCGAACCGTACACGCTCTCCCACAAGGCATTAACCACGTCTGCCTCATCATGTATCAGTATTCCACCAAGGTGTGCAGAGCCAGCCAGTCTGTCGGTGTGTTCACTTCCCAACACACCGGTGTGACTCGGTGAAAAAAAATCAAAACAATACATTACTGAGAGAGACACAAGGTGCTGGATTTGATTCCATCTATAATATGGACAGAAATACGCAGGATATAACGAAATGGAAAACCAGACTATGGATATCTGAGGCATACAACTGGCAGAACATGATAATGATAAATACTAGACGTCTTTGACCGGGGACTCAAGATCTGAAGTCGGCTCAGACTGGTTCTTGCGAACACTTGAATAAACCCATAAATCTCCACTAAACTCTGAAAGGTCAAATTTGTATTGAACACTCTATTTGTCCATAGTTTACGTCGACTGACATATAAAGACATTAACAAAACTGTAATTAGAGCGTGACATTAACCAAATTGAGCGTACATAGAAACTGAACAGGTTATCATAAGAAGTGATTTGTTGTTGAAAGGTCACATTTTGAACTAAAAATCCTAGATGATGACAGTCTACCCAGACATTAAATAAAGACACAAAGAGAGCTGTAATCAGAGCATAACATAATAAATCTAGGTGAAAATGTAAAAACAAAAAAGGATGAAGTCAGAATAGATACGAGCCATGCCTTGAGAAATCAAATCTGTATTCAACATTTGATCTATTCGATGAACCATGAACATGTTCCGAACAAGTCGCCAGATGAAGAGTTTTTTTTTTTTAATGTTTGCCCACAATATTGTGAATTCCACACCACGAGAAAGATATAACAACAGCCATGTTAACGATCTAAAGTCAATTATAAAAACATATTTAAACCTCTGACGTACAGATTAATGGAAAGCAGATAAAAAAAAATACAATAACGGCATTGACAAGGAAATGTACGCCCGGCTCTCTAGCGAAATTGGCTAAACCGGATTTCGCAGAGACCGGGTGACGTACTCCTTGTGGTCCGGGTTCAATCCCGGGGGTAGGCAGGAAAGCCACATTTTCTCCCAGATTGACGGTATTTACAATGGAATCAAGGCCGAAAGGTTGCGATATCCATAATACCGAGCCTAAGGGTTAACAACTCATGGCTTCTGGATACTAAAACAAACAAACAAACAAGGAAATGTACAACGGTTAAAAGTCCTGCAAGATGCACACCATGAGAAAACATGTTTAATAGCTTAAGAGATGGCGTGGAGAAACTTTCTCAGCTGAACCGATTCAGAATACCAAGGGACCGATATCGGTTGACAGCAGGGTGACCATAATAGTTTGAGCTGAAAACGGGACACACCAAGCTAGTCAGTTTACCCCGTCATAACGGGAAGGGGAAAAAAGGGGGGGGGGGGGGGGGTAAATGGAAATGTCCCGGTGAAAACGGGACTTCCGATCACTTTAATGGAGAGACATTGCCGCTTGGCAAGTTACATGATAATGAAGATTTCATTTCTGCAGGATTGCCGACAGAAGGGTTGTCACTTCATCAGCTTCTCTCGCTTACTGCTCTGTTATGCTTATCTCCCTCTGCGCGTAATGTGGGTGCAACATCAAAGTAAACGGACAAGTTTGAAGCAGACCAACACGTTTATGTACTCAGGTAGACAACAGCAGATGGAAGGTGAATTAAAAAAAAGTTAAATGTTGAATATCTGGAACAAAAGCAGCATTTCGTATGATGAAGAACATTCTATGCAATATACTTTTGTTAGCAGAGGCCAGTGTGTCTTAAGATAGGTATGTCAAACTGAGGGTCCCCCGAGGGTCGCATCTGTATTGTCGTGAGGGCGAAACAAAGACAACTAATTGATATAATTTTACAAAAATAACTGCAAAATATTTCTATTGCAGGCCGAGGGTGTGCTTGCAAAGGACCGAGTGCGGTTCGCTAGCTCCATGTTTGGCATGCCTATCTTAAGAGATTTAAAACTAAAAATACTGAGTGGAAGGAAGTGAATCATGGACAATTAGCCGCTTATTGAACAATGATGTGAATGCTACACAGACGTAATTTTAAACACACATAAGAAATCCGTGGACATGAAGAAACGCAATAAAGATGTCTCGAAAAAAAAAATAATTTACGAAGAGAACTGATTACTGTAAGTGTGAATCCGCATCAGAAAGTGGAAGTCTACATACTAAGAGAGAGGACAGCGGTTCTAACCAGGCAGCTACGCCAAGCATGACCATGGATATAGCCGCTGCTTCTAGAGCATTAGCATTGGAGGAAACAGCCACACATACAGTAATTCTACCATACTTCATGGACATGCTTCAGAAAATAGTTAAAGATATGAATGAGTAGAAAGCATTCGAAAATCGCACTTAACCTCCTCCCAGCCGATCTTCACACCGAGTCATGTTGGCGTAAAGGATAATGAGCGAGCCGACTAACTGGCAAGCAATGCACCAATGCATACATGAAGAAACATGGACAGAAACATATCATCAACTGTGCACGGACTGGACTAGTGGACAATGACGAATCTCTGATACTAACACGATTGTGTGACATGGTATCACAGCATGGTGAAGCACGTGTATGCAGCTTTCTATATACCCAGATAGGAGAAACTATAACCAACCTCTCATGGAAACGAACAGTAGAAGTGCCTTAGAGTGGCTGCTGCATCGGAGTAATTAGCACCCATGGGAATTCCCAATCTGCAGTGACGTTGACTGTGATACGATAACCTCGAGAGAAGATGGAAACTGGGGTACGTTGTGACAACAGGACAATTGAAGAGAAAGAGGTGCAGAGGAAGACAAATAATAGATGCTATTGAAAAGTTTGGTATCATGACATAAAAGTACATCTGTATCGGGGATGATTATACTTGTCTGTTCATCCCCTCTGGCTCCTTCATAAGGCTCTACCACCTCAAACTCCAGAACGCATATTCTAGATGGCAATGCAAATGCAACAAGGCAAAACAAGCAGACACTCGTTTAATTTGATAGGCGCCCGAGAGAGTTTAACTATAAAAAGTCTTCTAAAGTGTAGGGATGGAAAAGGGGGAAAGGGGGGGGGGGGTATCTCGGCTCCTTTACTTATGTCCTCTCTGTATGTATGTCTGTTGGTGGGGTCAAAGAACCTAAGCCTTATTCATGTGCTTAATTATTCATTTATTTATTATAATAATAGTGTGCTAGATGACAAATAAATATGGTAATATATTTGAAAGAATACATGTGTAATAAACAAATACAAACTTATAAACATAATTTTTCTATAAGGTTGAAGGCGGTGGGGGAAGCAGCATAGTCTACGATGACCTAGCATTACTAATTTTCAGGGACAACCCCATAATCAGATCTAATGTCCCCCGTTATTTTAAAGAGCTCATTATACACTTTAACGGTTGTCTCCCAAAACATCCAGGGGAAAATGGTCATAACTGTCAAGAGCTAATTTTACCATCCAACGGCTATCCCCGAAAACATCAAGGGAAAATTGTAACTTTAGCTCAGTCTGTTGCCAATTTTACGCTGGTGCCCCCATCTGCACACCACTACACACTTTTAATTGGACGACCTACATACCACCTCACTGATAGGTCGACTTTTACACAAAGTCAAGGGGATTTTCAGCACTCGCGCTGATACCATGTGTTGTATATTTCACCATGTCAGAGCTTTTTACACTTCTAAAATATTTAGATGCTGGGTTTAACACACAACTCACCCTAGAGAGTGACAAAACCTATGTCACAGGCCGTCTCTTTCTAGGAAATAAAAAAAAAAGTAAATGAAAGACAGCAACAGACTGCGACACCCATAACCTCAACCACAGTAGACTAGTCCAACCAATTTATCAATGGAGCTGACCTACAACCGGTGGTGTGTAAATGGGGCGACCATCGTATAAATAACCAAGTCTCCTAACAAATGGAATTGGGAGAGTGGGAGGGGGTAAGTTGCCGAATCCCACAGGTTCCGGCGCCCTGTACCCAAAACATTCACGCACGAATCAACCTCCACTTAGAAGCGAGAGAGTCTGCTCTACAGTGCCTTTCAAAACTTGTGCCCTCAAACTTTTACACATATCTCCAAAACTTCTGTGGGGATAAACATGAACTTTTGCACGTGGGCTTAGATTTCACATGTCCTCATGATTTTATAATTTAAACTGCAAAGGTGTTGCTGTTTTCTTATTGCGGGGAATTATTTTGATATTTGACAAATACTCTGAATACCCCTATGATAGAATATACAGTAACTGGCACATGCACGAAGATTGTCTAGACGTCAATTCAAGTGTGCAGTTATGCCTGGTGACTATTTTGATAGCCTACATGACAAATACAACAAATGTGCAATTCACCGGAGACTAATGCTTGGGATGACCACCTAACCATGAAACGCCTATGATTAGAGGGCAATTCAAAGTTCTTAAAAGTTTCTATAATTCAGTTAATTGTAAGCATGCTGAGAGGGCACTCTTTGCTACATCGACCCCTGGACATTTAATCTATTGTAAGTTAACATAACTGTAAGTGTTAACCAAATGGGGCGCAATCCACTGTTTGTGTAAGTCCACAAAATAATAATATTCTTTCATATTTATTAGCGTTTGAGAACACAGTCAGGGTTAGAGTTAGGGCTAATCCTAACCCAGTCACTTAACCCTTACCCTAACCCAGTCACCTAACCCTTACCCTAACCCAGTCACCAAACCCTTACCCTAACCCAGTCACCTAACCCTTACCCTAACCCAGTCACTTAACCCTTACCCTAACCCAGTCACCTTAACCCTTACCCTAACCCAGTCACTTAACCCTTACCCTAACCCAGTCACTTAACCCTTACCCTAACCCAAACAATATTAAAGATGAAAGAATATTATTATTATGTGACCATTCACAAGCAAGGGAACTCCCTTTCTGTTGAAACACCCACTGATTACGGTCGCCGTTGCAGGGACTGCATTCACTATAACAACCAACATCATCCCCATGTGGGACGCAATTTATCATTATTTTGAAGCCCCACCCTGGCTTCTGCCTAATTATTGAACGCGGTTACTGGGACCTCTCTACAGGTGATCCTCACCCGCATGGTGTTACTTTGTATCACCGGGTGTTTATCGCTCTGTATGATGTCCTGGTGGGGTTAAACTTACTACTGCCACTACTACTACTGCTGCTACTACTACTACTACTACTACTACTACTACTACTACTACTACTACTACTACTACTACTACTACTACTACTACTACTACTACTACTACTACTACTGCTAGGGAGTGCCTTGAGTGTGTTCTTTTTCATATACAGCAAACAAGGCGAAATGAAGACTAGATGTTTGTAATTTTAACAACTCACACCAAATGTTTAAATGAGTAAGATTTTAAAAGTTGGGGACGACTTCTGGAACTGAGTATAATTACAGCATTCGAAGATTAGCTCACGCCTTCAGACAAGTGTGTGTTGTGGTTCCGCCAAATGTGACCCAAATATTGCGTCATGCGTTGTCTAGTTATTTACGCTCAGTGCGCGCGTACTTAACTGGCCATCCGGGCGGCATCTGCCGTTTCTTTATCTATATTCCAACACACCACAGAGTAGTAGCTGGTATTATTTATTACAGTTTTACAACCATCAGTCTATATACTTGTCTCGGGTTTTCTGTGGCTAAGCGACTGAACAGTTTGCTTAGCGCACTGATGATCGCGGGTTCGTCGCGGACTGCGTCGTTCAGCTAACAGGGGTTATAGATAAGATGGGGGGGGGGGGGGGGGGGCATTACTGGAGCTATGCAGACATACGAGATAACACAAGGGCGTCTGAAGTAGATCCAGTTGTCTGTAGACTTTATCTATCTATCTAATCTATATATCTATCTAATCTATCTAATCTATATATCTATCTTATCTAATCTATATATCTATCTTATCTAATCTATCTATCTATCTATCTATCTATCTATCTATCTATCTTATCTATCTATCTTATCTATCTTATTGTACTCTAATTTATCTATTGTATCTAATGTCTGAGAATTAACGAGTTAATCTGTCACCTGGCTATCTCATATATTTAACTGACAAAAGACCAGTCAGTGTACACTGCAAACGTAACGTAAATAACCCTTTTCACTCCTTTAGACGTATCGGGCACATAGGGCTCTACAGACCCTTAGTGGGTGATGTGGTCAACGTCACGCCGGTACACTATATAGAGATGCTCAATTAACTCTTAAAATAGTAAGTTAAGTAAGCCGCGGGACTTACTAAACGTTTAACAATCCCCACTGGCCTTGTGCACTCCCCAGACCTATTAAGTCCATAAGTACTTTATTTTTATACAACCACATCTCGTAGGCTTAGATTTTTCATAAGGAATTCCTAGGGACTTCCCTGGTCAATACCATATTAATTGAGGGGGGGGGGGGGGGGGTTGTTAGGCCTAGTGTTAAATGAACAGTAATTTCTACTAAGCCTAACGCCCCTAGACTGGAACTTTCTGGGGATTTCCCTACCGAATCTCGGAGCAGACGAGACATGGTCGTATATAATTAAAGAACCAGTTCATATATTATATTTACTAAGTAAATGAGTATTTCATTTTTAAAATTTCACAAGTTTTGAGACACTTCAATTTTAAAAACCATTAAAAACCGAACTGAGGAGAGTGCCACACGAAAAGTTTATTTTCAAAATGTCATTACCCCGTGTCGTGTGGGTTCCACAGGCATAAGGCAAGGTGCGGTGAAGATGGGTAAACTCGAGCTGCCAATTTAAAAATATCATCTTTCTACTTCTTTCTATGAGTGCCCATCAATACATTGTCTCTGTGTTAACTTTAGATATGCATATCTAACAAGTATGCCGTAAAAAGAGTCGACTAATCAAAGGCTTCATTCGAGGTCACAGTGCAACACTGCATCTATTTGAGAAGAAAAGCACCAACAGTCTGCAAACAAATAAATCAGATCTGTAAGATGGCTTTGCACGCAAAACAGTTCTGGAGCAAGACTAAAGTCAAAGTTCAGAGGTGGACGAAAAATCAAAACTTTCCCCCGGAGTTTGCAACCGGAGAATGGGAATAAACAGAGAACGTGATTTCATCAATTTTTCTCTTTGCTCTGGGTTCTCTGATTTTACCAACCCATGTTATATTGGAAATACTAGACCATGTTTACTGAAAAGAGAATTTAAAAAATACGCCTCAAAATCACAACGAAAGGAAAGATACACGGGAGAAACAAGCGAACACATCAGTATCTTTATCGGCGAACTACATACAAAATATGAAAAACAAAACTTATAGATAACCGAACCGGTTTCACGTACCGGTACCCGTACTGCAAAACATAAAAAAATGATTCACAAAATTATACAAACTTATACAAACACTAAAAATGTTCCATGAATCCCTTGAAAAGAAATATGCCGGCCCGGCGTGTTCAATCCTAACAACTGTAAACTTTTCAAAAAGTTCAGCTGTGAAAATGAAAAATAAATACTAAACTATCACTAAAAATTTTGCCTTACCGAGCTGTGGAAAACACCGGCAACAAAACAAACCGCACACGTTATCCACAACACGGTAGAAGTCAAAGGTCAGGCTAGCCTAAATGTTCACAGCTCCCGCGCTGTCGACCCTGACTCATAGCCGGTCTTGGTCTCACAATGACAGCCGCGTGAAACCAGCGAAGACTGGTCCAGTGGTTGCCGATTCCCCATGATCCACGACGCTAGCTAGAATTGTGGCGCAGAAAAAAAAATTATCCCCCACGCTAGTGAAAACATCGTGTATTGAACACTTTCTTTTACACTGCATGTCTTGCGCAGTGGCGTAGTCTGGTTTGAGGCGAGGCGGGGGTAAATGGGTAAGAACTATCATTTATCGGAAAGTTGCGAAGATTCAGCCAAGTAGGTCAACGATTTTTTAATAGGAGGAACGAGACTCCTCCAGGAGGTTGAACAGCTCTAGGTGAGATTTGCAGGGCTGTTGGTACAATGTGTTGTGGTTTACAGCAGTGTTTTTCAATCCGTGGGCCGCCAAAGTATTCAGCTTAATCTTGTAACGAGTCAGTGTAGAGATTTCCCTCTTCTAGTCTGTAGGATTAACACCTCACGGGCCTTGGCTCTGTGTGAAAAGACGTTTTCAAGCCTGCCAGTACTAACAATCAAATAGACAAATCGAATGGATGTTATTGTAGCGCTTTGTATATCAGAAACAATGCCCCATCCATTTAAATGCAGATTTTTAAAACTCTAGGCAGTGTCAGATGTCGTTTTATCTTAATAGTGTAATTTTGAGACAAGGGTTTTAACAAACTGCTAACATTTCGCTGTTGTTTCGTGCTTGGTAAGCTATCATGTAGGGCCGTGAAACAGTTCGCTCCATTTTGGTGGGCAGCGGGTGTAAAAGAGTTGAGCACCACTAGTTTACAGCTGAGGCTGGATTGAGAACCACTGGTTTACAGCTGAGGCTGGGTTGAGAACTACTGGTTTACAGCTGAGGCTGGGTTGAGAACTACTGGTTTACAGCTGAGGCTGGGTTGAGAACTACTGGTTAACAGCTGAGGCTGGGTTAAGAACTACTGGTTAACAGCTGAGGCTGGGTTGAGAACCACCGGTTTATAGCTAACTTTTCCCGCGGCACTGTGGTCAAGTTGTTTTGTCTCGCGCTCTAAAGGTCGGGGTTTTGTTTCACGACTGCACTGTTCGGTTCAAGAGTGCAGTTTTTTAAGGAGATTACTGGAGATGGTCACCGGGGCTACAGAGTTCGTGCCATTTTGCAGCCATTTTGCAGACATAACCCTGTGCAAATAAAGTCGATCCTCTCGAGGACTCTATCAGCTAGACTGCGATATTTGTGTCTTTCAGTCCAATGCATCCTATTTCAACAAACCCCCAATTATTCGTCCTTTATGACACGCTTGTCGATGTGTGGGGAGTTAATTTTTTCTTTTCCTATCATAAACGGGGCCCTTAGAGCCCACACAGGGAAGGGGTACCATGAATTTAGGTGGACTGTAGGACAGAGGGTGTGCAAAACAGTCTTCAATATTGAAGACGGCCTAGGGCTGTGGTTAGCGCCCCTCCCCGGGGGTCACACCCCAGTTGCGTCGACACAAAGAAAACAGAACAGGATTCGGCCTCCTAACATATTTTGTACCGCATGCCCTGTTCAGGTGCTTAATAACGATAAATATATGTGAAATATTATGAATTGTACAAAACTCAAATTCTAAACATGGTTAGTGGCGTGTAACCCTTTAAAAAAAAAGCAAGGGCACAATGTTCGAGGCTGGTTTCACAGTGTGCGTCGCTCGGTTCATGAGATCAGATTTACGGCGATCCAAAAAGTTCGCAGCTGGAGCTAAGGAGTGTGTGCTTTGTGCGATGCTATCGTTGGGAGGCTATTCGGGTTCTTCTTTTTTAGTTCACCCCCTTTTGGGGACTTCGATATTTCCCGGGCGGTTTCCGGAAAATTCCAGTAGTATAGGAGCGTCAGGGTGTGAAATAAACATCAACTAACCCCAACACCCCCCATCACCTTTTTGTTTCCCCTTATAATATCAATCTTTCTCTGAAATTCCCCACGAAATCTCGTAGTCCCCGAGACGGCGTCAACTAAACGAGAAAAAGCGCTATTTGCTCTGCAAAGAAATGCAAGCCCCATGGGATAAAACTTAGTGCAAAGCCCCAAGCTGACGTCGGGGGTGCGGGCGCCCGAAGTTTATGTGCCTACAGGTTGTAGTACTCCTGATCAACACCAAAACTCACCGCTGCGCATGAGTTATTTAGGTGAAATATGAATGAGAACGCAGCACAGCGGGAATACTGAATGCGAAGTGGTACGCCAATCGATAGCAGACGGATAACAGTGCTCTCCCTTACCTAACCCATTCACGTAGTCTTTGGCAGTTTGCTCTATGCAGGATTGGAAGCCCGTGCTTCTATTATCTGACACGCTTAAAACAAATACTGTAGCGTATGCCAGGTAACAAAGCTCTTGCGAGTGGTAAATCCAGGTTTAACGTACATAAGACATAACATGTATTGGGTGACCTAAAGTTGAAGAATTCAGTAGTAGTAGTACATGTTACCCCACCAGGACATCACACAAGCGATTAACACCCGATGACACAAAGTGCCACCATGTGGATGAGGATCACCCGTGGAGAGTTCCTAGAAACCGCGTTCAGTCACATTCATGGCTGGGCTATATTGCAGCCCCTGGCAAGAGCTATGGTGGGGCTTCGAAATAACGAAAAATTGCATCCCACAATGGAATGACTAATACTTTTTGAAGTTGAAAAACTATAAAAGCAATTTCTAATAAAACCCGAAAGAGGGAAATTTAAATGGTATGATAAAATCACACTGTTGAGATTAGGGACAGAACTAGACAATTCAAAGATATAAAAACCGAACGAAAAGTATATTATGTAACAAAATGCCCCGTGTGGGTTCTGGGGCCCATTATAGGGAAAACAAGAATAGATCCACTTCCTACTCAAAAGCATGTCGCAAAAGTCGACTAACTGGGAGCTTCCTTCGCAGTCGGAGTGCATCTGCCTGAGAGGCAAGGAACCAGCAGTCTGCATACATATGAGTCAGATCTGTCAAACGGATGCACAAGCAACACTCAGGTTCTGGAACAGGACTGCAGTCCAAAAGTGGACGAACAGCCAGAACTTTCCGCCAGAGTTTACAGCTGTGAAGGCTGAAAAAGAAGAACAAGAAGAAGATATAAACACATTTCAGTGATTCAAGAAGTGAAGAAAACGCGCTGGCATTGGGTAGGACACACACTGAGAAAACAAGAACAAAACAACTGGAGCCCATAAGGGTATAGAAATAAAGGTAGACCCAAAAACACGGTGAAGGGAGCCGATTGTGAGGCTAAAAAGATGGGAAAGACATGGAGTGAGCTGTAGCAAAGGATAGGAAGAGCTGGCGTTAGTTGCTTGAGGCCCTATACTCCATTGGGGGATAAAGCGCCAAAAAAAAAATGTTGAAGCTATAACGTGGTCTAGTTTATTCTACACTGAAGTTACGTTACAGCTGAATTCACAGTGGATTTTTTTTAATAACACCATAATTATCAAGTGTGTTGCCGAATGGCGTGAGCGATCACGCATCTCCATAATCTGCAAACTGCAATTGCGTGTATCAGTTCGTGCTCTGACACCTCTCCCTGCCCCGACAACAGGCTGTAAAGAATCTGCTCACGCTGTATGTCCTCTGTCCCTCTTTTCACTGATCTTTCCAGTGGTCATAACATGTTCAAGTGTCTTTTTTTTCCCTCATAACATGACCAAACAATGATGTCTTGTCCTTTTCAGACGTTTGTGATGTTGTCTTCGACCCTTCGCCTCTTTCAAAATATATAGGCTGCTCTTTTTTGGCTGTCCAATGAATTCTAAGAATTTTTTTGAGAAAATACAACACTGAGGAGTCAAGAAATTGTTTGGCTTGTATATTAATTGTCCATGATTCACAGCCCCGTATTAAAATTGGCTCTTTATAGCATTCATAGACACAATTCACAATGACACAAACTTATTGCATAAAATGTTCTTCATTTTATCAAATGCAGTTTTAGCCTGTCCTATTCCGCTCTATCTCCGTGGTACATCTTCCGTCGGATATTATACATGCTCCTAAATACCTAAATGTATGAGCTTGTTCTAAAATAACGTCTTTGACTTTGAACAATATTTATAATATAGTTCAATTTAAACCACATGCAAGTTATAGTTACAGTTTACATAATACTGAAAGTTGTAATATACTTATGTATAGGATTTATGGAAGTTTCAATGAAATCCAGTTGAAGTTATGTCCGGGTTTAATCCGCATTGAAGTTATATGTTCTGGTCTAAGTCACATAGCAATTATAAAATGTTTCGGTTTAGTAAAGCAGAAGTTATAACATGATTAAATTTAACCAACATTATATAATAATATACGTAACATGGAAACTGAAACACCTTTAAGTAAAATAGAAAATGAAACATGTTTCAGTTTAAGAAAACCGGAAAATGAAATATCTTTCGTTTTAAGTAAAATAGTAAATGAAATACAGAAACGCATACAATCCATAACTCCAACTGTTTCTACTTTTTAACATGTCGTCCATGGGGGTCCCGTGGCCCCATCGTGGGAGAAACAAGAATAGACCCACTCACTCCACAACAAGCATGTTGTAGGAGTTGACCAATTGGGGGCTTCCTTCGAAGTCTGGGTGCATCTTTCTGAGAAGCAAGAGACTAACAATTTGCAAACAATTAGGTCATCTCTGTTAAACGGATGTGCACGCAGGTTCTGGAACCAGACTAAAGACCAGAGGTGGACAAACAACCAGAACTTTCCGCCAGAGATTACAGCCGGTGAACGTGAAGAAAAAGAAGAGGAAAAGTACATCGGGGAATGTAGGGATTTACCTATATTTGATAGACAAACTGGCATTCGGTGGGTGATGTCATCAAAATAACGCGACCGCCTTTACTTGCCAAGACTATACCTGGTAGTAATTCAAGACTGGGCCAACCTGGCAGTAAATGTTGTTTTTTAAAAAAAAAAAATCCCGCTCGCTTCGGATTTGAACCCTCGACCTTCGGATCCGTAGGCGAGAGTCAAGCCGGTTCATCATGGGGGCTCAGTGGTTTCTCACCAGTTTGTCACTGTATGCATCGAGCACTTACGGGTTAGTACCCTTGTACCATGATGCTGATCCGTCGTCTAAACCTAAACAACAGTTTGTTACTGTATGCATCGAGCACTTACGGGTTAGTACCCTTGTGCCATGATGCTGATCCGTCGTCTAAACCTAAACAACAGTTTGTTACTGTATGCATCGAGCACTTACGGGTTAGTACCCTTGTGCCATGATGCTAATCTGTCGTCTCACAACAGTTTGTTACTGTATGCATCGAGCACTTACGGGTTAGTATGATGCTGATCCGTCGTCTAAACCTAAACAACAGTTTGTTACTGTATGCATCGAGCACTTACGGGTTAGTACCCTTGTGCCATGATGCTGATCCGTCGTCTAAACCTAAACAACAGTTTGTTACTGTATGCATCGAGCACTTACGGGTTAGTACCCTTGTGCCATGATGCTAATCCGTCGTCTAAACCTAAACAACAGTTTGTTACTGTATCCACCAAGTGTCAGTAGGACAATTAACCCCGTTCAGCCCACAGGAACATTAGGGCACTCTCAACGGCTACATCGGTATCTGTTGCTTAGACGTTGCGATCGCGCTTCCCGCGGTGCCTGGTTCGATCTCATCTGCAGACGATTTGTTTTGCCTTGGTTTCGACAGTGGTACCGAGAGCTGAACGTCCAGAAAGCAATGGTACACTACTGAATGTAAAATGTTCCTAGAAAAACCACAACAGCCAAAGAATTTCTGGGATTGGTTCTGCAACGTCCTGTAAAGGATACGCAACTAACAGCTACAAGTGCTATCTTGGTGTAACATATAGTCTATTGCAGTTAAGGAAATAATTCTACGTAAATGTAGGTCCGTGTCTATTTTAGTTCAAAGAACAAATATATTGAAAAGTAAAAGATCCTTCTACACGCCATCATGCATATTGGGTATATAGGGCTAGACCTTTATTTTATAGACCAGTCAGCACTTGGTGGGTGATGTGGTCAACATCACGACCGCCTTTACTTCCGAAGACTATACCTAGTACCCACTCTAGGCTGGATCGACTTGGGAGCCAAGGTCATTTCTGAAAGAAAAAAAAAACATTTCCATCCGCAGGCCAGCGTTAACCACTACACCACGGCGGCTCCGTGTCCATTTTAGGATTAGAATTAACAAACGAAAGTTGACCAGGTTGAACCTGCTGCTAGCATCGATGCTGCCACCAGCACTCGGTTATATTTGTGGCCTTTCTGAAAATTGTATTGTATCCCTAGCAACCAATATAAATATTTATGGGGCCGGATTTCCGTTAACTTTTGCATCTTAATAATTTATTAAATACATGTCTCAAAAAGGCATCCCGTGGTTAATACTGTAGCAGTGCCTCCACATATAACACATTCGTGATCACCGAATTCCTGAACTTACATTTTTACACACTAGGTTGACAAACCTCCAAAATTCGCAGCCAGTGTCGTCTTAATAACTAACCACTGGCAGAAAAATCTGGCAGTCACCAAGTGGCCATTGTACAAGACTGGTACGACCGAGAAAAAAAAAAAAAAGCACCGATGGCAACTTATAACATTCCGTAATTAATTAAATTTAAACCCTCAAACCAAAATCCATAGCAATAATTTACTTAACTTGTATGAAATTTTACCAACCACACATTAACGTGGCCAATCAACATACACAAAGGACCCATTTTCATGCCTTCAGGTTGATTAGGCATATAGGGTTAGAGCTATATTTTACAGACCAGTCGGCACATTGGTGGGTGATGTGGTCCGGTCCGTATCAAGGTCATTTCTTAAGGACCTGAACACACGACCTTCCGATCCGCAGGCAAGCATCTAGCCCTTACACCTCTGGGGCTCCCCAGTCAACATACACATCTAATACATTTGTTGAGAGAGACCAAGCCCTTATTAGATTGCTGTGAAGTATCTTCTAACCACTATTCAAATGAACAACTGACGCCATCCTACGTTGCAAACAATTGAAAGTTGCACTATAAAATATTGCTATGTAAACGATGCCAGGTTGCAAAGAAAATTTCGTCACTACGTCACTTCATATACGCATTCTATTATATGCGACGGCTCGCGGCAACAGTGCCGCTCCCAGAGGGAAGCAGATTGGTATACGTAAATTCACTGCTGGGCGAGGGCTGTAGTGACTGCAGGGCTGCCGAGGTTGGTACTTTGGTATACATTTAAAAAAAAAAAAACTATTTCACCCTTGCCGAGCAAAACTGTACTTTAGGTACCACGCTCAATGTTATGGTATATTCTAGAAAATTTGAATAAATATTTTACATTGTGACACTGCTGAACCTTTTAAAACAGAGTGACTGGATGTGTACTTCTTCTTCTTTGCGTTCACCAGCTGTAAACTCTGGCTGAAAGTTCTGGTTGTTCATCCACTTCTTGACTGCAGTCCGGTTCCAGAACCTGAGTGTTGCGCGTGCATCCGTTTTACAGACTTGACTCATCTGTGTGCTGACTGTTGGTTTCTTGCCTCTCTGGCAGATGCACTCCGACTTCAAAGAAAAAAAAAGCTTTCAATTAGTCGACTCTTTCGACATGCTTTTGAGTAGGCAGTGGGTATATTCTTGTTTTCCCTATAATAGGGCCCCGGAGCCACATGGGGAGGAAGTGTACTGAGAATAAGCCTGACGCAAATGTACGATTTCACATGATTGGTGAAGAATGCGTTTGTTTCAGTTTCAAATGCCAGTGAATAGTATCCGTCCAGACAATAGGCAGACGGTTCTCTTTCATGTCTTTTGTTGCAGTTTAACATTCCATCTTATTTACTGCTCAAGCTTTTCCGATTAAGTTTTATTTTAAAGTATTTTATGGCATTATGTGTATGCACTGAGGAGCGACTGGTCGAGTGTTTACAACGTCAGGGTCTCATGCAGAAGACCCGAGTTCGACCCCCGGTAAGTTGATGCAGTTTTCTGTCGGGGGCAAAATTAAACATCTTAACCGGTACAGTCTGTGACAACAGCACTATCCGTGAGGCCCCAAATCCTCAGGCTCACGATCCCCTGTCTACAGCGCCCTAAAAAGTTGTAGATACAGACAATAGTGACTGTTGACAGTTAAAATGTTATATTCGTTCACGTTTTTGTTTGTTTTCAAATTAGTTTTAAGTTTTGAAAATGAGCCAGCATAAAAATATAAATGTTAGCTCAGACAGTAATAAAGATAATTATCCTTAAAAAAAAAAAGGAACAGTTAACAGTTGCTTATTAAAGAAAACAAAAATGAACGTTATGAACAAAAAAGAATGGAAAACATCAATAGTGCAAGGTCAACCAACTAACACTGGGAAAAAAAGAAGCCAAAAAAGAATGTTGGTTTGCAATATAAGAAGAAAAATGTGGAGAAGAAAATCGCTTTCCAAATCTTATCAAAATTTCTGATAAAATGTAAAAAAAATTCAGTGTTGCATGTGTGTGTTTGTGTGTGTGTTAAAAACGTTTTAACTCTTTTGTCATTAACAACTAAAAATGTGGTACCTTTTGTTGTATTTTTGGTACATGTTCAAATAATAATAAAATTGGTACTATTCCAGAAAAAAAAAAAAAAAACTTTCGGCAACCCTGAGTGGCTGCACTCCCATTTCTTTGTTTTCGTTTGCACTAAATGCTCTGGTCTGGGTTCACGCAAGGGTCTTGGTTCACGCAGCCGACACTGTATACGTTTGGCTAAGCTAGAGCCGCGATTCTCAACCCGTTGGTCGCGTCCCTTCTGGGGGGTCGAGCGACCTTTTCACAGGGGTCGCCTAAGACCATCGAAAAACACATATTCACTGAAGTTAATGAAGTAGCAACAGAAAAAAATAATGGTTGGGGATCAACAGAACACAGGGAACTGTATTAAAGGGTTGCGGCTTTAGGAAGGCTGAGAACCACTGATTCAAGAAGTTCTGAGAATATGTTTGACGTTGGTTGCAGGTAAATGACTTAAAAAAAAAAATATATTTAAAAAGTCACAACTAATTATTTATGTACGTACATTGTATGTACTTTAATATGCAACATTCGACATGGCCATATTATCTTGAGCTGAAAACGGGACATCTTACTAATGTTTGAGCTGAGAACGGGACATCTCACTAATGAATGAACTGAGAACGGGACATCTCACTAATGTTTGAGCTGAGAACAGGATATCTCACTAATGTTTAAGCATATTACATCTCCTGTAGTGACTGCAGGGCTGCCGAGGTTGGTACTTTGGTATACATTTAAAAAAAAAAAAACTATTTCACCCTTGCCGAGCAAAACTGTACTTTAGGTACCACGCTCAATGTTATGGTATATTCTAGAAAATTTGAATAAATATTTTACACTGTGACACTGCTAAACCTTTTAAAACAGAGTGACTGGATGTGTACTTCTTCTTCTTCGCGTCCACCAGCTGTAAACTCTGGCTGAAAGTTCTGGTTGTTCATCCACTTCTTGACTGCAGTCCTGTTCCAGAACCTGAGTGTTGCGCGTGCATCCGTTTTACAGATTTGACTCATCTGTGTGCTGATTGTTGGTTTTTTGCCTCTCTGGCAGATGCACTCCGACTTCAAAAAAAGCTCCCAATTAGTCGACTCTTTCGACATGCTTTTGAGTAGGCAGTGGGTATATTCTTGTTTTCCCTATAATAGGGCGCCGGACTCACATGTGGAGGAAGTGTACTGAAAAAAAAAGCCTGACGCAAATGTATGATTTCACATGATTGGTGAAGAATGCGTTTGTTTCAGTTTCAAATGCCAGTGAATAGTATCAGTCCAGACAATAGGCAGACGGTTCTCTTTCGTGTCCTTTGTTGCAGTTTAACATTCCATCTTATTTACTGCTCAAGCTTTTCCGATTAAGTTTTATTTTAAAGTATTTTATGGCAATATGTGTATGCACTGAGGAGCGACTGGTCGAGTGTTTACAACGTCAGGGTCTCATGCAGAAGACCCGAGTTCGACCCCCGGTAAGTTGATGCAGTTTTCTGTCGGGGGGCAAAATTAAACATCTTAACCGGAACAGTCCGTGGCAACAGCACTATCCGTGAGGCCCTAAATCCTCAGGCTCACGATCCCCTGTCTACAGTGCCCTAAAAAGTGGTAAATACAGACAATAGTGATTGTTGACAGTTAAAATGTTATATTCGTTCACGTTTTTGTTTGTTTTTAAATTACTGTTTTAAGTTTCGAATATGAGCCAGCATAAAAATATAAATGTTAGCTCAGACAGTAATAAAGATAATTATCCTTAAAAAAAGAAACAGTTAGCAGTTGCTTATTAAAGAAAACAAAAATGAACGTTATGAACAAAAAAGAATGGAAAAAATCAATAGTGCAAGGTCAACCAACTAACACTGGGGAAAAAAAGAGACCAAAAGAATGTTGGTTTGCAATAAAAAAAGAAAAATGTGGAGAAGAAAATCGCTTTCCAAATCTTATCAAAATTTCTGATAAAATGTAAAATAATTCAGTGTTGCATGTGTGTGTTTGTGTGTGTGTTAAAAACGTTTTAACTCTTTTGTCATTAACAACTAAAAATGTGGTACCTTTTGTTGTATTTTTGGTACATGTTCAAATAATAATAAAAATAATAATAAAATTGGTACTATTCCAGAAAAAAAAAAAAAAAACTTCGGCAACCTGAGTGGCTGCACTCCCATTTCTTTGTTGTTTTCGTTTGCACTAAATGCTCTGGTCTGGGTTCAACGCAAGGGTCTTGGTTCACGCAGCCGACACTGTATACGTTTGGCTAAGCTAGAGCCGCGATTCTCAACCCGTTGGTCACGCGTCCCTTCTGGGGGGGTCGAGCGACCTTTTCACAGGGGTCGCCTAAGACCATCGAAAAACACAATATTCACTGAAGTTAATGAAGTAGCAACGGAAAAAAATAATGGTTGGGGATCAACAGAACACAGGGAACTGTATTAAAGGGTTGCGGCTTTAGGAAGGCTGAGAACCACTGATTCAAGAAGTTCTGAGAATATGTTTGACGTTGGTTGCAGGTAAATGACTTTAAAAAAAAATATATTTAAAAAGTCACAACTAATTATTTATGTACGTACATTGTATGTACTTTAATATGCAACATTCGACATGGCCATATTATCTTGAGCTGAAAACGGGACATCTTACTAATGTTTGAGCTGAGAACGGGACATCTCACTAATGAATGAACTGAGAACGGGACATCTCACTAATGTTTGAGCTGAGAACAGGACATCTCACTAATGTTTAAGCATATTACATCTCACAAATTTGTGAGCTAAAAACGGGACATCCCAAACAAGTCAGTTTTTCGGATTGTAAACTTTATTTTTATTGCATCCATTCATGTAGTAAATAATTTCCTTCCAAATTTGTACATTTCTATATTGTCCAGTTTTCTCTAGTTAGACTTCATGCCCTTTTGTGATTAATTCCACCTATGTAATACTTGCATATATTATTTAGTCGTATTTTTTGTTTAAAAATTAAACAGGACAATAACCCCCCCCCCCCCCCTCGACTGGACAAACGGGACTGTCTAGATAGATAAAAGCGGGACGCATAATCACTCTACGTAGCCACATTACTGCACACAAATGTAATCCACTATACCCGTACATTCAAATATTGAAAACTTGTTAACATAATAATTGCTTGTTTTCTGTTTTTGCCAGGAACAAGCAAGCGCATATTACATCTCCATCGAACAATTTTGGTTGGATGTACACTGGAGATGAGGTAATAATAATAATAATTTGCTAGCCCTGGTTTGATTTATGCTGTGATTTTGTAAAATAAACAATATTTTTAAATCTCTTTAAGCAACTCAATTGTTGATGTAGGATATCTGTCATTATACATGAGCATTTTAATAAGTGCAGTCTGCCCCTATAAATCAGGCAAAGAAGAATCTCAGCACAGTGAACAAACTTCACAGCACCTCAGAGGATCCACATTCATGTACTGCAGATTAACAAATCCGGTAAGTTTTTTTGTGTGTTTTATGGCTATGTTTGAAGTCGTGGAATTGGAAGGTTTTCTGTGCCAGGAGTGATTGATACCACACGGGACAGACGGCTGTGGATACTGTTGACTACCAAAGCCACACAGCATTAACTACAAGAAGAAGGTTTTATAATGTTGATGTTTAGCCACGTCAACGGGAAAACACAGAGGTCAGCGGATAACTAAATGTTGAATTAGGAATCGATACTGTAGCACTCGGGTCACTCCCATAAACGCTCCGATCCCCCCCCCCCCCTCATCCCAGTTTAATTTTGTGAACGTGCATATCCTTAGCAATTAATTTAACACCCCCGCCCCCTTTCTCTTACTCCTTTTCCAGGATTGCAGTCTACAAGATTAACATCTCATGGATGAGAATCAAACAGCTACAAATCCCGGAAACCCCGTACAACCGTATAGCCATATTGCAGTTAAGACTGTGGCACCACAAAACCGTTACGAGGTAATCATTAGCCTAGTGTGGATGGATACATGTGCGTCAGCTGTTCTAACAGCGCGTGGGATGAGTTGAATGAGGCTGTTCACGTTTCCAGGCCCAGCCAGGATTAGAGTAAAATCCCCTGCCATTCATGCCCCCTTAGGTCGCTGGACCACTCCTATATTGCGGAGGAGTAATGTTTTCTTTTTGTAAATGGTGTAACTGTTGCATCTTTTCTCCTTCTCTCACCGCTCTCTTTCGTGATTATTTCACGTTCTGCTACCTGCGCGACGGTTCGGGAGTATGGAAACAGCGATATTTTTGTTTTCTTACGCTCCTTGTAACTGATTTCTTTCTATCGGCGGGGGAGGGAGGAGCCACTGCCAGTCAACGTAGAAATACACACACATCCAAGTTTCGATAGCCAAGAATCGTTGCACCTGCGGCGCTTCCCCTGCAGTACTTCTTACTGCGGCGCCTGAATTAGACTCACAACAACACAACCTCCCACAAACATCACAGGCACTGAGCGAGTGTTAAACCACGCAAAATAGCCAAACAATCCCACAAGATGGGAGTGGTCCAGCGACCTAAGGAAGCATGAATGGCAAGGGAAGTTACTCCAATCCTGGACCTGGAAACGTGAACAGGTCCAGTTAACTACGGTGAGCGGCTGCAGTAAATTTTTTTTTCTTTCCCTGCGAAAGCGGCTAAAAGTACACAGCACTTACAGAGAAGCTGGTCGATTATTTCATATGCGTGAGAACAATGGACGTGTGTGGGGGATCAATACGGTATAACCAAATATATATCCCATTTTAGACTGGCACATGTTGTGTTGTTCTTTTTCTTCTTCATCGCCCATTTGCTGCTCGATAGACGACTTCGTCGCTGGTCGGGACAGTATTTGGATATGTCTCCTTTGGTCGCATCAAGCCAGCAAGGGTTCTTTTCAGAGCTGCTCGGTAGCGAGCAATGCTGGGCCATTTTATGTGGTGCACATAGCCTAGTCACAATTATAACCAAAATCTCTCTCTTCGGGGATGCTGGTTGAACGTGACCATTAAAAAAAAATATCCTAAAGCAAGCCAAGCCAAGTTCTTCTTCTTTGTGTTCCCCAGCTGTAAACTCCGGTAGAAAGTTCTGGCGGGTTTCGGGCCTCCTTGTGGGCAGGGGAGGGGGGGACCTAAAGCCCCCTAACAAGCACATCGTACACGGCGACTTATAAGGAATTCCCCCTTTGAAGTCAGAGTGCATCTGCCTGAGAGGCGAGGGATTAACAGTCTGCATACAAATAAGCAAGATCTGCAAAACGACTGCACGCAAAACTCAAGTTTGGGAACAAGACCAAAGGCCAAAAGTGCACGACCAACCGGACCTTTCCGCTAAAGTGTACGGCCGGTGAACACAAACAATTTGAAAATACAGGAAACGATAGTGTCACGGCAGATGCTGCTATAAGAACTTCATATTATGAAGAGTTCGGCCTTCGCATGTTTCAGGCCACAGTATAATCAGTTGAGGCAGCAAGCCAGAAAAAAAGTCCCATGGGCCCATCCCTTCGCAATGTTAGCTTGGTATGAAAAAAAAAATTACTCTTAGTATATCGTGAAAAGATGTCAAAGTAAATGAAAAGTAAAACCAGTCAGCTTCAAAACATCACAAACACATACAACAAGTGAACATTGTGGCCTTAGACAGCCATCACCAGCACTTTTCATAAATCTACAATTGTACAGGTGGAAACGAAAAAGAATACACAAAAACACTTAACTAGGGTATTTTCAATAAAAAAATCACACTGTTGTCAGGTCAGTAGAATATCTGTCACATGTGCTGGTTGGGAATAAATAATAGTTCATCGTGGGCCACTTAAAGTGGTTAAAAGGTAAATGGCACTAAAACTATTTGGAAAAAAAAAGGAAGCAGGGGGTGATTAAGAAAACAAGACTGATTGTTCTTAAAATCCAGTCTTTCTTCAGGTCACTTCTAGACATCCTTAAAAATAAACTAGGAGAAAAAAAAGAAGGGGAGGGGGTGATAGGGTGACCAGCATATTTCACTGGATCAGTCTCGTGTTTTTTTTTTTTCTTAGATATGTTCCGTTGGTACTAAAAACACAATCATCAACTCTCCCGTTTTACACAAATCTGTGTATTACCTCCAAAACAGAACATACCATTTAGTTATATTTGATGACTGTAAGATTTTACAGTTTTTAGATACTTCTAATGCTCGGAATGTGTTGATGGAATTTTAATTGCACGATGTTCGGTACAATTAAAGAATATATTGTTTCGTTGATGTCTTGGCGGCAATGGATCGGGTTTGAATACCATAGTCGAGTGACCCTTCACACAGGCGACCTAGAAAATGGGGTACGTCTCCTGGCTTGGGACGTCCGGAGTTTAGCTCAAGATATTTTGGACACCCTAGGGGGGGGGGGGGGGGGAGGTGGCGGTTTAAACAGCACCACCCCCTCCATGCTGCCCCCTCCCCCAAGGATACAAACAGCAATAAAATATACCTGCAAGTGAGAATAACAACAACAACAAAACAGAAGCACTGGTACATGGAAACAAAAGAAGCATGCTACACATTATCAAGAGATCGAATAATAACAATTAGTGAGGAAGGGCAAATATTAATACGCAAACAAGCAATTTCTGAGTAGTGTTAGTTAACAGTTGAATCACCTTCCGCTATAAAATCTGCCTGCAACAGATCTATAACAATAATGTTTAATCACAATCTTCTTCTTCTTCTTCGTGTTTTCCGGCTGTCAACGCCAACGGAAAGGTCTAGTTCAGAGGTTCTCGACCTTCTTAATGCCGCGACACTTTAAAACAGTTCCTCGTGTTGTGCCGACCCACAACCATAACATTATTTCCGTTGCTGCTTCGTAACTTTAGGGAAATGCAGATGGTCTTAGGCGACCCCTGTGAAATGGACGTTTCGATCCACAGAAGGGTCATGACCCAAAGGTTGAGAACCACTGGTCACGTTGGTCCAATCGGATACTTTTGACAGCAATTTAACTCATGACTCCACATTTACCACATTAACTGTTTTTTATCTGTTATTTTTTTTTTATTTGACAGTAGTTTAACTCAAGACCGCACATTTTAACACATTAACTATTTTACCTTTTTTTTTTAAAAATTAGACATTAATATATCTAATGACTCCACAATTTATCAGACTGAAGTTTTTTTTTTTAAGAGTCATTTAAGACCCTGCTTTTATGACATTAACTATTTTTATTAGATAGTTCAAGACTTCACAATTTATGACATACACTTTTTTTTTTAATTAGACAGTTTAAGACTTCACAATTGATCAGATTTACTATGTTTTATTAGAGTTATTTAACTCAAGCCTTCACAACTTATCACACTAAGTATTTTTTATTAGACAGTTATTTAACTCAAGACTTCACAATATTCTCTTTAACTATTTTTTTCTCAGATAGTTATTACCCTGTGACTAAATAATTTATCACATATAACATTTTGTCTCTAACAGCCGTAATGGTGAAATTAAAAAAAAAAAAAAAAAACAGATTTTTATTTTAATAAAGCGCATTAATTTCACTTTAGAGCTTTTAATTAACGATAATTCAACAAATTATCTATAAAACTTTAAAAATTGAATGTGCTCTACACATTTAAACATGGAGGACAAGGGGAGACTACTACAGTCAACCTACATGGGGTAGTCCAGACTGTAATTCCTTTATCCATTTATATGTAGATGAGTTTTAGCTAGAAGCAAACAATATTGGACACTATGAGAATAACAATATCATTATTTACCCCACCAAAGTCAGAGATTAACTCGGAATTAGTAAATATCATATCTTGATCTTGTATGGATTCCAGGGCCATATTTTTTTGGGGCGAAAAGAATAAATCCACTACTTTCCAAAATGCATAGCTTACAAGGTGACTAATATGGGGTTTTCCCTTTGAAGTGGGAATGCATCTGCAGGGAGCTGAGGATCTAACAGTCTGCAAACAAGTAAGCCAAATCTATAAAATGGATATACACATAGCATTCAAGTTCTGGAACAAGATTTCAGTTCAGAGGTGGAAGAAAAACCAGAACTTTCTGTCAAGAAACAAGTTAGTATCACAACTGTTTATGACTGAAGATGGTCAGAAAAGTATGCTGTCTTTGAATAAACCCATGAACTCCAGGTGAGCTTCTGATATAGAAAACAATTATTTTGATTGATCAATCAGTTTTTCCCCTCTGGGCTGCTACCTAAAGGCTTATCATACAATCATGAGATGACCAAACCTCAATCTGGATGGCAGACCAACAAGGCAGATGCCAGTTATCCTGTTCAACCCACAACAGAGTTATGCTTAGGGCACCCGTAACGGTCACACTAGCCTGGTGTAACCTGCAGTCCTGTGAAGGTCAGCTCCCCTGAGTAGGCTTACATGCAGCTACCAAGTAAGTCGTAAGATGGAGTGATATGTTAACAAACAAAATCCACATCTGCCTTTTCAGTGAAAACAGTTGACATGACATGGCATCTTGCTTTGCTGTTAGTGAAATATAATACATGCTAACCACCAATAAATAATCTGTGAAATTACTTACAAACGGCATGAGAATTAAATACCCAGATTTCCTGCGCGGTTTGCAGGGTCCCAATGTATTGGGGGGAAAAGAGCTAACCTGTGCTACTTAACAAACATTTTGTAAATGGCAACTTATTAAGGACTGACTTAAATAGACTGGTTGTGTTGAAAGCTGCAGATATCACAGCCTAGCTGTAAAACCAGAACACAACATGTCAACTGCCCTCTGAAAGATGAATGAAAAATACAAAGAAACACCTATAAATTGATTTGATATCACAAAAGATAAAGGAAATAGATCTACATAAGAATAACGTTTTTTCTTAGTACAATTTCTATCTTAATAACAACCCAGAAAGGTGTAAACAAAGCAACATTTGAAACAATAATACAAATTTATATAGGGCCTAACTGTCCTAAATAAATAACTACATGATATATACAATTACAAATATATACAATGTGAACTCAATGAACCCTTTTATACCACAATTATGACCCTATGGCTGTATGGGATATTTCTGTGAAAATTACTACTACTACTACTACTGCTGCTACTACTACTACTACTGCTGCTACTACTACTACTACTACTACTACTACTACTACTACTACTACTACTACTACTACTACTACTACTATACTACTACTACTATATAAACACAAACAAACGACAATATAAACAATAAAAAGCTTCAGGCAACTAGGATTTGAATGTCAATTTGAAATCACCAACTATTTTGATAAAAGATACAACTGTCCTTTAAACACAGAACTATAATATTTCTACTTTCAAGTTTGTAGTCTATTTGGAAGCCACAGTTTATTCCTTACGTCTTTTTATTCTCTTGCTTCGATGGCCCAAAGGGTCAATGATAGATATTTCAGTGAATGACGACACTGAAGTAGCCTTTTTAAATCAACAGATATATATTTTACATTATAATGAAAAAACATAAAATGTTCCTTCACTACTAATGTGTTGATATTAAAATATAAAATAAAAATACATTATCAGTTAAACATAGTATGTGCCCCTAAACAAACAACAGCAAAAGCAATGAAATAAATAACAATAGCAAAACTTGGCTGACAAACTACAAGCAGACGTAAGAAATCATTTCCAGTGAAACGATACACAAGTAAAACATCATTAATAAATAAACTATAACACAAATAAAAACATCTGCATTCCAATCTGGCATATGTAATATATTTAGTGCACAGATTATGTCTTACAACCATTTAAAACACCTGTTTATTTTATGGGTTTCTGTAAAGCTACAGAAAAAAGTTCATTAAAATTAGACTATTCAATACTGACTAGGTATTACTACCATAGGGCAGTTTAAAAATGACTGCTTGTCTTTCTTTCCTTATCTTTAACCAACAGTTCCTTTTAATTTCTGGAGTGAGGCTTCATAGACAGAATTCACATAAATAAATAGAGAGGGAACCCTAGAGGCTGTAGAAATATATAAAATGTAATAAATAAACAGGCAATGTATTGATCAGCACTCATGGAAAGAAGTAGAAAGACAGACAGCATGGACAGAAGGATTAATTGTTCACATCAAAAATAAAAGTAAAGTAAATGATCTGTGGTGAGCCTGCACTGCTAGTGCTATGTTTTTACAGGCCAGTCAGGAAATGATCGGTGATTATGTCCAAATCAAACCTGTCATTCTTACTTCCCACATCCATTCCTGTATCCATTTTATGTTGATCTGATCTAACAGACCAGGTTGGCTTCAAACTGATTTTAAACCTACGACCATCTGGCTAGACACAGTTCAGTTTCAAAAAGAAATCTGACTTCCACAGGTTGGTTGATATCTTCAACCTGTTTACAGCAGATAACTCAGCATACTTTCACGCCATTCTACAGCGGCTGTATTTTCTCTAGTATCTTGTTGTTGCAAAAAGAGATGACCAAGGAGAGACATCCCCACATGGGTTTTGAAATAGTCCAGTCAGTAGCCAAGAGACCCTCCTGACACACACATTCTATTTCCCTACAAGGTCAAGAACAATATCCAACAATGAAAGATGACCTGTTCCTACAATGTGCTCTCATCAGAGACAAACAGCTACCAGCAAATACATTCCTTAAATCAAAGGCACACGTTTGCTGAATTAAAAGATCCAGTAAACAGCATTACATTGCTTATCTGCAACAATAACTTGATCCCCATCCTAGTCACCCAAGTTCATAGGTTCCTACCTAGAAGCCTAATGAACGCATGATGCACTGATTCTATTACTTTCTTTACTACCCACTGGGCCTTTGATGCTAAACTCCCTGGGACTCAAAGAGTTAAGGTCATACACAGTTTCAAGATTTAAAAAATGTGGAATCTGTGCTGTTAATTGTTAAACAACTATGTGGATTTTTCTAACATACATACAGGGCTATAGTCATCATTACATTGGCTAGGTCAGAAAAATGGCACAATATGTGGTTTTACTTAGCAGTGTCGTCAAGTGGTTAAAAGGCTATATCACTCAATCAAGAAACCCAGGTTTTAATTCTTGCTAAAGTGATGGGATTTTTTTGGTTTGTTGTCAGTTTAACAAATAAATTCCAAACCTGCACACTTCAGAGTGACAACGCTAGTCATGTGGTCCTAAATCCTGAGCCTAAACATTATTGCTCCATATCGTCTTAAAATTGGTATAACAATGTCAAAGACTATTTTCTTTTTTTAACTTAGCAGTCAGAATTTCAACTTCCTGTCAAGCCAATTTCATCTCAGTATGTGCAGATAACTGATGGTAATAAAATCATGAACCCTGGTATCTAATTACTTTTTGGCTAAACCGGATTGCGCGGTGAGCGGGTGACGAACTCCTTGTGGTCCGGGTTCACTCCCAAATGAGACAGATTTGCAAAACAGACGTGCTTACAAAACTTCAAGTTCTGGAGCAGGTCTGGAGCCCAGATATGACAAAAAACCAGAACTTTCCACCAGTTTACAGCCAGTGATCACAAAGAAGAAGAAGAAGAACATTCTGCAATCTACATTCAACCATAAATAGATATTGGGAATTGTAAATTTCACTTCTCTACCTAATTTTATTTTTACACAAAGAGCCACAATTTGGATGAGGATCACCTGTGGAGAGGTCCCAGAAACCCTATTCAGCCCATAGGTTTGTTTATATTAGGGCTCCGGGCATCAAAGTAATGAAACATTCATCACACATGGGGACGGACAGATTATATTATGTTTCTTCCTTCTCCTAATCCTCATTTTGCTCATGTTCAAATCTAGCATCATCTTTTACTAGCTTCATTTTTAAAATCTGATTTCTGATGAATAATCTAGAATAAGTATTTGTTGGTAACATGAAGCTCTCCCTAAATCAACGGGTGTTCATATTTCTAATATGATGAGGCAAATTATGTACAACCAGATTTGAAATAAATAAATAGAAGGGAAAAATTGGTGTAATGAAATATGAGGGGAGTCTACCAATGGTACTGCATTTTTGTTTCTGGACCAGTGTTTTCTAGGTGGCTGTAAGCAAAAACAAATGAAAAAGATTTGTGATATCATTTTCATATTTTTAAAAAAAAGTTAGAAAGCATTTTTTTTTAAATTCTAATATTTATAAAACATAAGTTTTTCAGTATGACTATTAAAACCCCTGTGGTACATGGCAAACCTTTGAAAATAAGGGACTCCACAGGTCTTAGCTCATTTGAAAACCACTGACTTGACAAATATAAATGGTTAAAATCACATTAAGCTGTACAAAGATAAAAGGAGAAAACTGCACAGTGGACAACTTTTTTTTAAAGTCATTCTAAAGATGGCATAATGTTCTTGACTTCTTCACACACAGATATATATTAACCCTAGGTATCTGATATACACTAAAAAAAAAGTGAAGGACTTTTTTCCATACCTTTAGACATATAGGGCTAGGCCTATATTTTATAAACCGATCGGCACAAGATGGGTGATGTTGTCAGCATCACGCCTGATATACATTGGAGCTCCAAAATTTGTCCACACTAATATAAGTCTTTAAAAAAAAAAAAAACTTCGTCCTGATTTGTTGTTGAAATATTTGATTAATATTCACATGAAAATTCTATATTCGTCCTTCCTCCAACATGCTAGTGAGTCATCAGAAGAAAAAAAAAAAAGAAGACGATGGGCAGGTTCCAAGTGCTAAAATAAAGGAATTGCTTTGGAAAAAAATACAGGTTTTCATAAAAAAATGGCACCAGAACATTGCTGTAGTTAAATCAGCTTATCAATTCATTTGATGATGATGTGTTTGGACACTTTTGGAAAAATAAAACCAGAAACAAAACAAATAATTGATAACTTGCTACAAACAAAAACCAGTGCTGGTGAAGTGTCTAAAAATGCTAATGAATGATAAGGACATCAATCACCAGAAGCGACATTAACTGATGTCATAATGGAAGATGACAGATTTTCCAAACAATAGTCATTTATTGTTCATCTAAGAGGTACATTTCTGATTAAATTTTATTTAAGTAGGGCTGCAGTACATTAGCGTCATTAAGACGAGTAAATCTATGTCATAATAGGTTAGTTGCGTATCCTTTACAGGACGTTGCAGAACCAATTCAGCAGCCCCTGGCTGTTGTGTGGTTTTTCTAGGCAAATTTACGTCCAGTAGTTTGCCATTCTTTTCTGGACGGTCGGCTCTTTTGATACCACTGTCGAAACCAACACAAGGCACATGGCCCGCAGCTGGGATCGAACCCGGCATCCCGGCATTACGAAGCGTTAGCATTGACCTAGCCACAGACCCGACATGTCATAATAATAAAGCAATAATAAGTGTGGTGGTTAATATGTTATTAAAATGTATTTGCAATGACTTCCAAGATTCATTTGCAAGTGAAATATTGTTTTTGTAAACCATTTTTAGTTCATTCCTATGCAATTATTTATCCTCTCCTTAGAAATGGATTAATGATGAATATATGAGTTCCAATGTATTAATTTTACTACTTCTGTCCCATAAAGTCTTCAGTCCTAAATATTATTTATTACTAGGCTCGACTACATTATATAGAAAAAATAAAATAACAAGCGTCTGGACATGAAAGAGTTAACTATTTCAGAAGTTTCACAGCAGATACCCCAAAAGCTAAAAAACCAACATTTAAAAAATTATAAGTGCAATACTTCCATAGAGGCTACGTCTAAATACACAGGCTGAAGTGACCAATGGGGAAAGCATTGACCTCTTAATATATTCTTTAAAAACAATGTAAACAAAAACAAAAAAACACACACACACACAAGGTGATCAGTGAGATTCATGAGCAGCTAACAAACACATGTGATGGGACTGAAAGAGTTACTTTCAGTTTCTGCCATCTAAGAAAAACTAAAGCTAAGAGTACTTACAGCTAAGAATGCCTAAAGCTCAGAGTACTTACAGCTTAGAATACTTAAAGCTCAGAGTACTTACAGCTAAAAATACCTAAAGCTCAGAGTACTTACAGCTTAGAATACTTAAAGCTCAGAGTACTTACAGCTAAAAATACCTAAAGCTCAGAGTACTTACAGCTAAGAATACCTAAAGCTCAGAGTACTTACAGCTAAAAATACCTAAAGCTCATAGCACTTATACAGCTAAGAATACCTAAAGCTCAGAGTACTTACAGCTAAAAATACCTAAAGCTCAGAGCACTTATACAGCTAAGAATACCTAAAGCTCAGAGTACTTACAGCTAAAAATACCTAAAGCTCAGAGTACTTACAGCTAAGAATACCTAAAGCTCAGAGAACTTACAGCCAAAAATACCTAAAGCTCAGAGTACTTACAGCTAAGAATACCTAAAACTCAGAGTATTTACAGCTAAAAATACCTAAAGCGCAGAGTACTTACAGCTAAGAATACCTAAAGCTCAGAGTACTTACAGTTAAAAATACCTAAAGCTCAGAGTACTTACAGCTAAAAATACCTAAAGCTCAGAGTACTTACAGCTAAGAATACCTAAAGCTCAGAGTACTTACAGCTAATAATTCTTAAAGCTCAGAGCACTTATACAGCTAAGAACACATAAAGCTTGAGTATTTACAGCTATGAAAACTTAAAGCTCAAAGTACTTACAGTTAAGAATACTTAGAGCTCGGAGTACTTACAGCTAAAAATTCTTAAAGCTCATAGCACTTACAGCCAAGAATACCTAAAGCTAGAGTACTACAGCTAAGAATACTTAAAGCTAAGAATAACAGCTTAGAATACCTATAGCTTGGATCAACTACCCCTAAGAATACATGCTACTTTGAATACATACAGAGAAGAATACCTTTAATTAGAATAACTACACTAAGAATAACTACAGCTAAGTACACCTACTACTTTAAATAACTACAGCAAAGTATACTTGTTACTATGAACAACTATGGTTAAGAATAACTAAAGCTAACAATAACTACAGCTAAGTATACTTGTTACTACGAATAATTACAGCTAAAGATAACTACAGCAAAGTATACTTGCTACTATGAACAACTACAGCTAAAACTACAGTTAAGTATAACTACAGCTAAGAGTAACTACAGCTAAGAATGCCTAAAGCTAAGAATAACTACAGCTTAGAATACCTATAGATTGGATCATCTACCCCTAAAAATACTCGTTACTATGAATACCTACAGCTAAGAACACCTTTAACTAAGAATAACTGCAGTTAAGGCTACAGCCAAGAATATCTTCAGCTAGGAATAACTGTAGTTTCAAATAGCTAAGAATTAAATTAGCTACAAATACATACAGCTGAGAAAAACTGCAGCTAAGAATACTGACAGCTAAGAATACTGACAGCTAAGAATACTGACAGTTAAGAATGTGAATGTAGCTGAAAATGCCTAAAATTAAAAATACCGACAGCCAACAATATAAATGTGTTGCTAAGATAGAATATCATAGGATGAATGCTATAAATCCGAACATTAACAATTAGTGATATCATAGCACATTTGCTGTATATTAAATATTAGGAGTTACAGATGAAAACGCACCCAGTGATAATATAAGGTAAAAGGTAACCCCTAGGGAGCGAGCATGAGATTTCAGGATCAATGTTGCTGCTGGATGTATTTAACATGTTTATTCTGAAGACGCTAGGCTCTTAACCTATCTGCAATCATTTTCTCCTTTACCCCTATTCCCATCCTGACTTTACCTACATGTGGTATGTTCCATAGCATCCTGTTCCCATGCATCCACATAAATATTTTATTCTGCTTTACTGCGGTGTTTCCCGAACTTTTCTTAGTCGCAGCGCTTTTTTTCAATTAAAATTTTTCCACAGCACCCTAGCCTAAGTAAAATTATGACTATTCGTATGTAAGAGATAAAAAAAAATAAATAAAACTTGGGTATCTTAGAATATTTTGCAGCGCTCCTGCGAAGAGGTTGCGGCTTCCCGGGGCGTCACAGCGCACAGTTTGGGAATCACTGCTTTACTGGATATTATCTAGTACCTGGGTCAGTCTGAGTCAATTTTGAAAAAAGATCTGCCATGATACAGATTCAAACCCAAAATGTTTTAGTCAGCGAAGATAATATTTATGTGGAAGGAATAAATATCAGTGCAACAACTAATAAAATGCATAAAATCAAAATGTTTTATTATCAAAATCTTTTACTTATCACATAAAAGAGAGGTGTAGGGAGCTATGCCTGCCAACATCTGCTCTAGCCCAGGCAACTAGAGAAGGGGATAAAAAGACACAACAGACAAACAGTAAAGCAAAGTGAAAAAATCCTCCAAAAGTACCCAGAAAGTGCGGGAAAATGCCACCCTGGCTTCAGGATTCGATGAGGGGGAGAATCACAAACGCAGGGTGGAAGATAGAAACACACCTTGGTGCGGCTAACACAGTCTTGGGGACCAGGTATCTGCCAGAATAAGCGGACACCTTTGCGGTGCTATCTGCTGTTAGCAATAATATCACAGAGCAGGGTACTCACTGACCCTGGCAATCTAAATGATTCCTGAAGTTTGAGGTGCACAGCCATGTAGGCGTTGAAAGCAAAGGGGGAAACTATCACAAAATGCACCCCTAGAAACTCTAAATGAAGGATGCTTTTCACACTGGCGACACTTCAGGTTTATGATGCTATCTATACTCACATTTTTTTAAAGACCAACTGGCACTTGATGAATGATGTTGTAAACATTTCACTGTCCATGTTTACTTCCCAAATGTACAAACTGTGGTGGTACCCTTTCACGTCTTTATCCATTAGAATGAATTAGCAGATTTAACTTAACTGTTATGAGAAGAAATAGATGCAAGATCTTGGTAACAAATGGCAAAGTGATTTTTTTTTTTGGGGGTGGGGGTGGGGGAAGTGGTGGTGGAGAGGGGAAGACAAAGTGATAAATACTTGGATAGGTTGACCACATGAACTGGACAGGGCAGAAGCACTGAACTGATCTAGGATTCTGGTGATTGCTTTGCATGGCAAGCCACATCTGTCTATACTTACAGACACATGCCAACATACAGTTAACATATATTTTATTTTATGCTGCATGATGTGTCCCCTATTATGTACTTCTTTACTACCATCTTGTTTCAACTAAAAAATGCTTATCAATAGCAATGTTCAGACTAAAGACATGGATGGCATCAAAATATGTTCACATTTTTCAGTGTAGGAGACACATAAATGTTTACCTGCAACCTGGTACCAGAAAATGCTGAGTTTCTACTCCAACACTGTCAACTGTATACTGCTAACAGACAAGCAATCTGACCTATTGAAGCCTCAATGAAGACAAAGCTGTATGGTACACAGGAAGAGCTGAACAGCATGATAGCTGAAGTAAAGTTAAATCTGCTAATTCATTCTAAAGGATAAATATGTGAGAGGGTACCACCACAGTTTATGAAGGCTACCAACCTCCTGATAAGTTTTCTGATAGAAGGACTGAAGAAGAATAGCTGGTAATTTATAAATGTGCTTTAACAGCTACATTCACACCAACTGCTTCTAAGCCCTTGCATAAGCTACAAGACAAAAAAGTCATGACAATTTGACGAAAACATGTTACAACGAGGCTAAACTGTTATTTAGCCTTTCCTTGGGCAGCCACTTTGGCCTGTGCGGCTTTAACCTCCTCCTCAGAAGCCAGGTAGTAGTGCCTAACTGGCCGAAGGTTTTCATCGAGCTCATACACCAAGGGGATGGCTGCAAATGGGAGTATGAACAAAAATAGCAGTAGCCTATATAAGAATCACCCTGTTGCCAATACTTCAAAAAGTTTGCAAGTAAAGAACCTCTTCTGGTGCACTGAACATATGGTGTTAGACCCATACTTGTCAAGACCAATCAGCACTCAGTGAGCAGTGTGGTCAACATCACATCAGCTACCTCTACTTCCCAGGGCATGTCCTGATTCCCACTTTAGACTGAGTCGACAGAGAATCAAGGTCGATTATAAAAGATCCAACAACACTACTTTATAAGTGTAATAAAACAATACACACAAAAAAATTTTTTTTTTGTTAAAGCATAGTTATCCAATGGCAAATTTTTATAAGTTGACAGGAAGCCTGTGTGTAATTATCAAGAATCCAAATGCAAAAGAACAGCAAAATGACTGGCTGGACCCTAAAGTATTATTGTGTGCAATTTGAACAATTTCACCACTATATTACAAAGATTTTAAATGTCAAAATTATGACAAAATTATGTTCCTTTCAGTAGCTATTCATTTTTGTTTTTTGTTTTGAGTAGTAAAGTAAAGTGTCCTTGGATAACTAGACGTTGTTTTTTGTTTTGTGTAGTAAAGTAAAGTGTCCTTGGTGTTTTTGTTTTGAGTAGTAAAGTAAAGTGTCCTTGGATAACTAGACGTTGTTTTTTGTTTTGAGTAGTAAAGTAAAGTGTCCTTGGATAACTAGACGTTGTTTTTTGTTTTGAGTAGTAAAGTAAAGTGTCCTTGGATAACTAGACGTTGTTTTCTGTTTTGAGTAGTAAAGTAAAGTGTCCTTGGATAACTAGACGTTGTTTTTTGTTTTGAGTAGTAAAGTAAAGTGTCCTTGGATAACTAGACGTTGTTTTTTGTTTTGAGTAGTAAAGTAAAGTGTCCTTGGATAACTAGACGTTGTTTTTTTTTGAGTAGTAAAGTAAAGTGTCCTTGGATAACTAGACGTTTTTTGTTTTGTGTAGTAAAGTAAAGTGTCCTTGGATAACTAGACGTTTTTTGTTTTGTGTAGTAAAGTAAAGTGTCCTTGGATAACTAGACGTTGTTTTCTGTTTTGAGTAGTAAAGTAAAGTGTCCTTGGATAACTAGACGTTGTTTTCTGTTTTGAGTAGTAAAGTAAAGTGTCCTTGGATAACTAGACGTTGTTTTTTGTTTTGAGTAGTAAAGTAAAGTGTCCTTGGATAACTAGACGTTGTTTTTTTTTTTAAACTGTAGATAAACAAAATAACACAGCTGTTCACAATAGGTGTGCTGCAGAAAGGAAGACAATCCACAAAACTACATGGATATCAGGGGGCTAATTTCCTGTAAGATACTGCACTGGCTCTAATCCAGTAGATTAATTTCAAGAATCAGTTTTTAAAATAGAAATATTATCAGAATACCATGAATAAATAAGAAAAGAATCACTCTCATCCTAAAAGATCTGAACATCAATCAAGAAAGGTTGGCTAGTAAAGAGCACCTTGTCTCAGAAACTGAAATAATCTATTTGTGACAGATTGGGAAAATATAACAGAAGAATGTACATAGTACAGGAAAGAGGGGTAGTGGCCGACCTACACAAAGATGAGCACAAGATATAAGGGACATTTGGGTTGTTATAGTGCATTAGGCAAGTCAGCCAGTGAGAGACGGAGTTTCTTTCAGGCAGACAGTGATGAGAGCAATGTTCTGCAAAGGACCTGCTGCATGATGATGATGTTTTTAAAAAGCATTCTGAAGGACTCCTTAGCCATTGTAGATAACTGGGAATATGGTGAAAGAACAATTTCCAACACATTCAGGTGTATTAGGTCTATAGTGTTATCCTCATTTCTTTAAAAAAAACTTATAACTTTTTGGGTAATATACAAATATCACTATGGCAGCCTTTGCTTCTTTTAACATTTCCTGGTAACTATTTTTAGGCTGGGCTGACATGGAAGCACTAGGCCATTTCAAAAATCATGATCTGAATGCAAGATGGTGGACAGCCATGCAAGCTTACTAGCAACCTCACTGCCAATGCTCCCTTTAACAACCACATTTTTATTGAAATTTGTGAAGAATTTTAATGGCTACTTCTCGCTTGGTTGAATGTACGAGGGGAAGTCAATAAGTAAGTCACAAATGGGTATGGAGGGCAGGAAACTGTAGTTGGTAGTTTCTAAAAGTTTCATTAGCTGACTGCACCAGCAAACTTTATGTCTCAGTTCATTAGGTGAGCTAGATGTTGTGTGCAAATTCACAACACAGAAACAAAATGGCGACTCTACTTACAGAGTGTACCCTCAAAGAACAAAGTGCTGTTCTGCATATTTTGGGCAAAAGTGTTGCTTACAAAGAATATTCATAAGGAAATACTTCCTGTTTATGCAAGGTTTAACCCATAAAGCGGTGCATAGCTGGGCAAAAATGTTTCTCAAGTACGCTTTAAAATTGGTAATGAAATACGATCTGGTCGTCCTGTTGAGACTGCAAAGGATACATCCGTGCAGCAAGTGGAGGAGATGATTAGAGGTGACAGGTGAGCAACGGCTGACTCTGTAGCAGCTGCAATAGGGTGCTCACATGGTTCAGCATACAATACAAGGCATGATCAGTTAAAATTTAAGAAAGTGTGCTCAAGGTGGGTACACAGACAATTGATGGACGAACTAAAAATGAATCGATTAGGCCTGTCCTTGCAGCTACCCTATCGAAACGCAGATAAAGGAGAAGACATGCTGAACAGGATGCCTACAGGGGATGCATCATAGGTGCATCACTACCAGCCCAAATCAAAGTGTGCTTCAGTGCAGTGCAAACATCCTTCTTCGTCTTGTGTTACAAAATTCAAGGATTCGCATCAACAGGGAAGGTTAAGCTGACAGTTTTCTGGGATTATAAAGGAGTGCTATTAATACATTTTAAAAAAGACAGGTGAAATTGTGAATGCTAATTCATACTGTAAAGTTCTATCGATGCTTCATGATGCTTTTCGAAGAAAACATCCAGGCCTGCTGACTAGAGGAGTACTGCTCCTTTATGACAATGACAGACCACATAAGGCTCGGTTAACTCAGGAAAAAATTAATCGTCGAAGGTGGGAACGTCTGGGACATCCAACTTACAGCACCAACTTAGCCCCTTGTAATTTCCATCATTTTGGTCCACTGAAAACCCACCTTGGTGGGAGATATTTTGCGAATGACGCAGAAGTTGAATGTGAAGAAAACACAGCATGCAGTTCTAACAGCAAGTTTGGCAGGAATGATAAAACAATGGAACAAGTGCACCAATGTTGGTGGAAATTATGTTGAAAAATTAAGGGACAGAGTATGTATTTAAATAAATGGTTTTGCTATCGTCTGTAGACTTTCTTTAAAAACTATCTGTGACTTACTTATTGACATCCCCTCATATTTATTCACTCATAAAAAAATTTAATGCAAAAGTATTCTCTCATTTTTAAAATTTGACCAAAGACACTGTTGACCAACAGATCTTCCAGAATATTTTCTTGGAGCCATTTTAAAAGGATGGATTGACTCTAGAGCCTTAAGGTATCTAAGCAATTTCAACCGGCGGCCACAAAAACTATTCTGTATAGTTGATACTGGACTGATCAGTCTATTTCGCACACATTAATGTAAAGTAAGTATTATCTGCAGGGCAAGCGGGTGTGTTGGGAAACAAACAGACAGACACATTAGTTGGTTCTGCAACACTACATGGTAAACTGATGAATGACATGCTAGATGTGGTCAAGGCCCTTTGGGAGAAGGTGGAGAATGGCTATTCACAAAGAGATAATTTCAGTCTGCAGAGAATGGTGCAGTGGAAAGTGATCAGAGAATCTGTTTGACACTAAACTCAGAGGAAACGCAAGATGGAAATATTATCAAACTGCTAATGGCACCATCGGAAATGAAACTATTCACTGGCTGCTGAAGACTGGGGATCGGGTGCTTATGGGAATATCCCATAATGCACTGGCATAAACTCCTTATTTAAACAGAGTGCTTATGTGAATATCCAAGAGCACTGGCGTAAATTCTTAACTAAACTCGAGGTGAAGTAGGTGAGTTTTGATAAAGACCAATATAGATAGGTTCCCAACATGAACATATAAGAGACTGGTGGTCATTGGTTTCCTCTAGGATTGCTGTTGGCAGGATCAGCCACTCAAGGATTTCAATCAAACAGGAGCAAATCCCAGAAACCATGTTCAAACATTTAACACAGTTATATTATGACACCCCTGTGTTCCTAAGTAACCAGCAGTCCAAAGTGGAGAAAGGAATTATGACATAAGATAATCATACTGAGTGTAAAGTTAAACACTGTAGAGTAATTAAAAAAAAAAAAAAAAAATAAAGAAAACATAATTGCCATGCAACAGACAAAATCATGTATGCTTTATAAGTGGCACACTTAATACAAACAAAATTGTAACAAAAAACACAGATTATTCATTTACAATGAATCAACAACGTAAAATGAATTGCTTAAAATTTATAACATTCATTCATTCACTGTCAACTATATATCACATATGGTTTGCAGTCTGTTCCTCCATTCCTTTCTTTCCCTCACTGCAAACACTTCGACATCATGGATGGAATCAAGTCCAGCACCACTGACTTCTCTTATTAGAGTTCGCTCTAGGATTTTTCTTAGACGTCCTCAATTCCTTACTTCTATTTCCCATTGTAGTGCCTGTTTGGTAATTCTCAGTTCATCTCTTCTTAGAATGTGTCTAATATAGCATCATCTTCTCTGTCTTATAAGTGTTGATACTACTGGTTGCTCAGACTCTTTTCTTATTTCTGAACTGCCCTCAAATTCACCTAATTTTATGCTCATCATATAATATAGACACACACACACACACACACACACACTTAATATTTTTAATCTGGAGTCAACTTTCATTATACTATGGTTATTTCAGTCCAGCTAAAATGTTACAGATGTTATCTCTTTCTGTACAGCCTCAAATATTTACATCCTTTTGATTTATTTACTATGTGAAGTTTATTTGAATTATAATTTTTAAATGTTAAAAATGATCAGTAAGATTTCTTTTATCAAGAAAATAGAACAAAGGATTTGGTAATTAAAGCCACTTGCACTCTTTAAATCCCAAGGAATGCATCACGCACTAATCGGTTACTACCATGCAGCCCAACCGGCGTGTGACGCGAACTGGTTTTTTATGTACTACTGGCCAGTATAACAGTGCAAAATGGCAGTTTTTAATGGTATTTCTAGATGTGGTCACACTAGTTGACCAGTAGGTTATTCGGAAACGTGGTTAAAAGCATAAAATATAGCATGCTTGTGGGCTTCACCGAGTTACTAAGTGTCTGTGTGAAAACAATATGGCCTCCAAGCAGAATTCTTCAAGCAAGCCAACATGCCTCATAAAAAAGCCTCATATTTAAATAAAACATGTGTTCATCTGATTTATCTGAAGCTAGACAAGGAAACTTACAAAGTACTCTTGTTTCAGTCATGGACAGAGTCAAACTTTGATAAGGGACAGCTCTGATATATATATCTAATGCAAAGCCTACAATAATAACATAGTCGGCTGGTACAAATGTTAGTGAAAATTGCAATTTTCTTCATTGACAGTTAGGTCTAGTGCAATTTTCTTATTTTTTTCAGAAATATAGGCTATAAAATTATGAGCAAATTGAGTGTTATATCAAGTTCGTTTTTAGTATACAGTTTTCGGTAGTCATTTTTTTAAAATAAAAAAGTTGTGCTTAGTTTATCTGGAACAAGATCTAATGGACAGATTGTGTTTATATTTTATTTATACAATACTAATTGGTTTATGTTCATTTGTGATTCATTTTGGATATATTTTATCGAGTTTCCCTCGAGTGCCATGGTGGTAGGTGGACAAATTATTATTTAATTTTTTTAAACTTACCAACTGTTTATTTACTAATCTTTAACTATGAGCAATATTTATTTATTGTTCTTATATTATTCCTCAACAATCCCTGGTCACTTTGATGTATAAAATATGTGTATGCTGCACGGAGGTTGAATTAGTATGGTCTGTTTTAATGTGTTACACTTGTGACATTTCAAAACTGCATTCTGGTAATCTGGTAATCTTAGTTTCAGCTTCATAGCAAACGGGTCGCCCCATCTTTGCTCCGCTCCTGTGCCAGCGAAAAACACCCAGAATGTTTATCACAGTCCCTTGTGGAAAGATTGACAAACTGCTGTGTCAGCATATCTAGCATACACTCGCATTAACGCATATGGTAGCCATCCGAAGTGCTAACACAAACAGTCCAACATTAGAAATGTAGTTCATCATTGATGATAGCAGAACTTGTCGCCAACAGATCAGCAGTTGCCCGGGCGATCAATTTTAATACGGGTCCCGCCAGCATTGCACGACCGGCATCGCGCCATTTTCTGAATCTACAATTCACACCACGTTAGTCACAGTCGAAAAAACATTCCAAATGCAATCCGCAGCTCACAGGGTCACGCCATGCATTCAACTCAGAAGCTGGGCGACGAAACTATATCCAGTCTACAAATGGAGCAAAAATACTTCGGCCACCGTCCGGCAGAAGCAAAAAATTTGCCTCCGCTCCGAACAGCACCGCTGTCTAGCGTCCATTTTAACCGGAAGTTAAAACTGCATTACCACCCTTGGGCCTCTGATGTGAAACCCTCTAAGATTCAAAGAGTTGAAGACCTTTTCCGGATAATGTATAAAATAAATTTTTTTTTTTTTTTTTTTACATACTAACAAACTTTTTTCCTAGATAGAATGCACATACGATATGTAAGATGGCACATCATAGTGAAAACTGTTACTTATTTTAAACTGCAGTAACATAAACCTGTGACAACAAACACATTTTGATGTGAATTTTAGAACTGAGTCTGTCTGCTTAAAGAAATTAGCACACAGAATGAAAAAACTCTTCTCAACTTCTTAAATAATTATTCATTAAATTTTGACATTCTGTTGTTCAATTCTTTTCTGTGTGTATTTACTGTGTTAGAATATTTTTATTACTTGCAATATGCAACAAAATGCTTATAAAAAGCGTTGGAATATTTTTGTGGCCATAATATAACCACAGCACCTGAATACGTCTGCTAAATAAAAATAAAGGAAATCTAAAATATACTGTGTATTTTGTTTAGCCATAATTAAACTACATAGCTGAAAGCCATGAGTCTGTCTTTAGACATCATTTCTGGAGAATTCATGCAGATTAATTCACATGTTTGGAAACATCTGATTACATCACAGGCTAGAGGAGAATGTGGATGACAAATGTGTCAATGCTTTAAACAGGAAGACATCAAATGATCAACTAAAAAGAGATACTGGGATCCATAGGTTGGAATCCACACTGAGGCACATTTTAAGGCTTCCAGGTCAAATCAGCCTAAAAATGGTCACCAGGAAATGTTTTTGGTTAATAAAGACATAAAACAGGATGGTTCAGTTTTACTGATACAGCCTCGGCTATTTTTGGTAAATGTCTATTTAATATGTATACCGATAAAATCCCCTACTGAATGTCGACTGGTCTATAAACTATGGCACTAGCACCATAAACATCATACACCTCAAAGAACAGACATGGGTTCAGAACCAACTGCTGTAGAATACACTGAATTATACACCCAAAGAAAGTAACATTAAACATTTAAAACACCAACAAACACATTATCAAACAAAGGGAGGCATGTGAAATCGTGAAGCACATACAAATGTATATTTTGAAAAGGCAACACTGCAGTTTTTACTTACCTGTAGGGAGATTGAGGGAAACTATGTCATTGTCTGAGACATTGTCCAGGTACTTGATGAGGCCTCTCAGGCTGTTTCCATGGGCAGCGATCAGCACTCTCTGTCCACTCTTTCAGTACACAAGTGAAGGATACATACAATCAGTTCCTTACATTTAACATACACATTACATACAAGAGAAAGACACATAAATCAATTCCTCACACTGAACAACAAATATGATCACTTCCTCACACTAGACAATATAAAAAACCAATTTTCTGAACTTTAACATTTATAGAACTCACAAGAAAAAAGATTTGTATATCAATTCCTTGTATTCCCGTGTTGGTTCTGGGGTCCTATAATAGGGAAAACAAGAATAGACCCACTGCCTACCCAAAAGCATGACGTAAGAGTCGACTAATTGGGAGTTTCCTTCAAAGTCGGAGTGCATCTGCCTGAGAGGCAAGGAACCAGATCTGTAAAACGGATGCACATGCAAAACTCAGGTTCTGTAACAGGACTGTAGTCCAAAAGTGGATGAACAACCAGAACTTTCCGCCAGAGTTTACAGCTGGTGAACGCGAAGAAGAAGAAGAATTCCTTGTACTCTCCATGTGGGTTCTAAGGCCCCATTTTGAGGTAACAAGAACAGACGTACTTCGTCTCTAACAAGCATGTTGTAAAAAATGACTAATCAGAATGAGAGTCCAGCATTATCAACTGCTCAGCCAGCCACTACTGATTACTAATATAAAAAGTGGCTATGATAGTGAAGCACACTGATCTAGCAATCATGTGTTTGAAACTCCAAGGTGGGGACTTAAAAAACTGACCTGGTCACCAAGGTTAAGTGGGTTTAACAGAAAGACAAACAAATAAGAAAAAAAAAAAACGTTACTCGCATATCTTTTACATGATGCTGGAGAACCAACCCCAGTGATTTTTAGCTGTTTGTAGTTTCACCAGGTAATTTTGAGATCAGTAATTTGCCAGTGCTTTCTACATAGTAGGCACTTGATACCACTGTCAAAACCAAACTGAGGCTCTCAGCTGTCAAACTGCCCACAGATGTGATTAAAAGAGACACCCCAGAATGACACAGCATTGCCTAAGCCACGGACACTGACCCGGTGTCTGTTTACTGGGCTAACTAGCCTAAAACTGGATCCAGGAAATTTTCTAGAACGTAAAGGTGGCTAGCTGAAAAAAGTGACTGGCATACGACTGACCTTATCACCCACTGTGTTCTGGCTGTTAATTAATTACAGATATGGGGCTAGAACTGTATACCTAACATGCTTTACGGCAGCGGTTTGCAGCTTTGGGACAAAATTTAGGTGTCCATGATACTACTTAAAATGTAAGTGCAGGCAAAACTCAAGTTTTGGAACAGGACCAAAGTCCAGGAACTTTCTGCCAGTTTACAGTTTATAAATGCTATGAAGAAAAAGAAGACTTACACACACAAAAAAAAAAAAAAAAACCATCAACCCCTCTGCCTGATTCTAGTACAGATTCACTCTTAGTTTTTTTAATATGACTATTAAAAAGTATGGGGTCTGTGTCAAACCTTAAAAAATAAGTAGGTCCACAGGTTTTATATTATTAAGGTGTGGATCACGTTCCTTAAGTTTTTTTTTTGGAATTACTGTAATAAATTACAGACTACCTCTACACCCCAAAGCAGAAGAGGATCAAGGAAGTGAACTGAAGTGAATTACAGACTAGCTGTTAGGCTTGCTGGCTTCCATATGTCACTCACCTTAATGGCAGGGACAATTGAATCATACCAAAATGGCAATGTGCGAGCGACTGTATCTTTTAAACATTCACAGGCTGGGATCATGCCTTGGTCCATATGCTGGGGTAAAACCAAACCAATCACATTAGAAGACCAGTAATATATTCCATAGGTTAAATATAATCTTGATTATTATTAATTTGACACATTACTGATTATCAGTAAGAAGCTCCGAAAAACAAAACATTTAAAATGTAACAGGGAGACATCATTACTTGTTTGTGAGAAGTAGGTTATTACGCAGAGTTATGATGTACTGAAAATCAACAAGTTTTGGCAGCCTTGACATTCCCTTTTCCAGAATCTTCTTTTCCAGCCAAAACTAGCTGTTGACATCAAACTGAGGTTGTCTGGCCTTGACCTTCTTTCTAGAAGTTTTGAAATGCGTGTGTTTCATCATGTGACCCAACCTTGTCTTACTAATAAATACCTTGTTGTTGTGCCCTATCAAAGCAAACGCAATTGTACTTGTTTTCTAGAAGGACAGCTGTCAATTTAACTACTATAGTTGCGCAGAAAAAGATGATGAAATCCTATGAAATCGAGATATTTTTAGAGAACGTACATAGTAAACAAGTTTGGACGTACTAAAATATTCTAGAAGCAGAAAAAGTGAGAAGAAAACAAATAACTAGCATTCCAGCATCTAAGTATAAATACTGGGTAAGAATCCACTCAGGAGAATTCTTCAGTCCACAAGACTCAAGAGAGGAGAGACCAGTCACATTGACTCTCAAAGCAGTCTTTAGTCGTAGAGATGTCAGCTTAACTCAAAGAATGCCTTCAGTCGTTGAGACTCAGAGGACGAGCAACTAGTCTCAATGATCCTCGCAGTTTTGGAGATGCCAACTCAACCCTAGAAGGAGAGGAGCCAGTCATATTTAGCCTTGAAGACAGAGCAGACATGAAACGAGACAACAAACTACAGAGATGACATACAAGATACGTGGATCCATGGTTAACGGTGACACATTAGTTAGGAACACTACAGAGATGTTAGAGTCGACGATCAAGCCGTCAGTATCAGACAACAATAGAAGCCAAGTGGCAGTTACAGACACTAGAAACAAAGCAACTAGAGAACACAACGCGAACCTACGAGTATTTAGCCATAGAGAGAACACAACACTATTCAGAATATCACTGATGTTTGTAACATTACTGAAGTATCACAATAAAGACAGTATAGACAAGAACGGTTGTTTCCAGACATTTTATTTTACAAGCATCAGAGTCACGTGAGAAGCATGCAGCTAGCAAGATATCATCATCATCATCATCACCACTATCGATATGACCATCTTTCTCCACTCGTCTTTAATCTTCCAATCGACTCCTCCTGTAGCAAACCTAAAGACGAACCTGGGTGTGACAACAACATACGCAACGAAGAAGAGAACTGTGCTACAAAAATTCTTTTTGTTTTAATTATGTTTACAATCAGGACACCCCAGTCTCACAAAAGAGAGCTAGGTAATTAAAAAACAATTACTGCCAACTGATTTGAGAGGAAGCTTGTGAGAAAACGAACTGGCCAGTCAACCTCATTAGGCCAGTGCAAAGAATATACAAAAAGCACACACTTCATACCATAACTGCGGTTACCACAGCGCAAATAAACTTAAAAAGAAAGCACATTTTTTTAAATTTTAATTTAGTAGTATAACTGTAAATCTGCTAAAATTAGCAATGAGAATACTGAATTCACGGCTAATTATGGATGAAATACATTCCAGACGGTAGTTTTTATGTGAGTGTCTGGAACAGCAACTGATTCAGTGACTATAAAAATAAAATCATGTTTACTAAATCATTAAGTTAGACTAAACATTCATTCACTGGTGCTTGCACAGAACAGACCCGAGAACTAGATGGGTCTGGTAAATCAAGGTTTCAGCAGAGGATGCTGGCATCCAACAGGGTCGGTGAAGAATGGTTTGCTGATCACTGGTTTGAGAATCAACATTACAAGATGACAAGCATACCCACAGATGCTTCGTCTATTGCAGAAAATGTTTTAAGGCCTGAAATATTGGTTTCCTTCCAAGTCGGTGGCATGGAATGACTGTCTGCATACAAATAGGCTACATCTGTCAAATTGATATGCACGCAAAATTTCAAATTCTGAAACAAGACCAAAGTCCAGAAATGGACAAATAACCATAAATTCTCACCGGTGAACAAGATGAAAAAGAAGAAGAAAAATAGAAGAAGAAAAAGAAGAAAAGGTTGCTCCAAAGCACATTGATTCTTATCTCCCATTTAATTTCAAATGTACACATCCTTACATCTAACCTTGTAGCTTTTTCAACAGCACTCATTTAAACGGTCTTTAGAACATCTCTTTAATACAATATAAGTGTTCTTGTAGCTATCCCTTTGGTTACCAACAAATCTACTCATTCATTACTTTGCAAGTCCCAGAAAGAACAACTGAGAGTCCCTATAATTTCAAGTACAGAAAGTAAAATACAGGGCCTTTCTCCTGCCTTGAGATATGACAGGAAAATGGTTCTAGCTTCATATCTAGACTAACTATCACCCCATGGCTGATGTGGTCAGAATCATGAAGGCCGCAGTTACTTAACAGAAAATCGGATGGTATGCATTTAGGTTGAGCCAACATAAGAATCCAGGTCTATGGAAGAAAATCTCTGAGGATATATTCCCTACGCATTCATAACTAACTTATTTTACTTTAATTAATCATCATCCAGTTTCGTCCTTCTTAGGATGAAATTTTTTGTTATTTGAAGCCCCACTCTGGCTTTTGCCAGGGGCTGCAATATAGGCAGGCCATAAATATGGCCAATTGTCTGAACACGGTTTCTGGGACCTCTCCACGGCGATCCTCATCCACATGGTGGCACGTTGTGTCATCGGGTGTTTATCGCTTGTGTGATGTCCTAGTGGGGTAGAAAGTCAGTCAGTCAGTCAACTAACTTATTAGGAACTTACAGCATACTGTTTGCCTCTTCCTGACCATCGTTCGTCAGACTTTTCAAGTGGTGGAGGGGGAATATCATAAGATCGGCGCCAAATCTGAAATATCAGTAACACATAATTATACGCTATTTACTAAACTAAATCTGACATCTTCTTTTTTTGACTGGTAAAACAGAATATCTCAAGAAACAGCGAGCAAGCCAGTACTGACATCACAACAGATCATATGGCATTTTCACAGTGAGTGACAGCTGCAAACAACATCTAGTTTCATTTCTCTCTTATGGTGTAAAGTCTAAAGATAAGTCTAGTAGTCTGATCAACTACATCAATATCAGGGTGGATATTTGTTACTTAATTCAAAAGAGGCTAGCTTTAGTGGATCTACTGCTGTCTGGTGAGACCCCAATCTTGTCCACGGTGCAACTCTCAAATCACTGTCCAAAAGGCACATAATTTGTTTTTCTTCCTTAACCATCCACAGCAGAGGTCAATCCCTGGTACATCAAGGACTGTGAAGAGCACTCACTAACTCTAAGCCACAGAACCACACAAATGTACTTTACTTTATAACATCCTCAGGTTATATATTCTGCAAAAACATCTCAGGTTTTATTCACATACATAACTCTTGAACAAGACTCAGACATCATCCATCCTAACTCTTCTGCCAGGTGCTGCTCTGTTTTACTTGCTTTTCTTTTCTTTTTTTTTCTTCCTAAAATTACTATAACAACTCTGATTTAGTCAAGGAAAACTTCATTGCAAACAGTGTGGCCAAAACAAAACATCTCAGAACTACTGTATTACATATAATTTAACACATGTGACAAACAAGTTAACAATGAAAGATCCTACTTCCATGTCATGTGGATTACTGAGTTATACTGTGCTAGGTTAATACTTTCAGACCATCTAGCAACTGATCAATAATGTGATAGGCAATAATTTCCCTATAAAGCAAGCTGACCTAAAATTACACGGTCATCTACAAAAGATTTTAAAACTAGTAAATATGTCCATGACAAAAATTAATCTCTAAAAAAAAAAGAATCACAACAATAACTATGTCACCTGAACTTGATCCTCGCCATATTTTGCGGCCGTTTCTGATTTGTTTAGTCCCTGAAGTGCCCCATAATGCCTTTCATTGAGCCGCCAGGATTTGACAACTGGAAGCCAGTGAATTTCCAACTCCTCCTGAACAAGGTAAAGAGTCTTGATAGCCCTCTTCAACACACTTGTGAAGGCCAGGTCAAACTCATAATTTCCCCTCTTTAGCAGCTGCAAGAGGCAAAAGTAACAATTTGTATCCACCTTCTCCTTGACTTACGATGTGACTTTCTCTATCTGCACTTAATACAACAGAAACAAATTATTAAAACAAGTAAATAAAGAAAAATAACCACACATATGTTGGCATCTGTGGCTTAGGCGTTGCGAACGCGCGTAATGTCGGGATGAAGGTTCGATCCCTGCTGCGGACAGTTTGTCTTGCGATGGTTTCGACCGTGGTACCGACAGCCGACCGTCCAGAAAGCAATGGCAAACTAATGGATGTAAATTTGCCTAGAAAAACCACAACAGCCAGAAAGTGCTGGGATTGTTCTGCAACAGCCAAAAAGTTCTGGAACTGATGTCTAGAGTGTACACATATGCCTGTTTACAATAATTATACGTACACAGATTACAATCTTGTGTTTTAAGTACCATTTTTTTTAACCTGTTTGAATTAAAATAGTGTTGACAAATAGAAATTCAACTATTAACTAGTTCAGCTAATGACCTGTTAATGGGAACAGAGTTTGGTCATAGGTCGAGGGGACACTGTATAAGGTACTATTATTGCAAGGCAAAATTATAATCGAAATCACTTTAAATATGCTCACAGACAGAAAAAATAATCTGATTTTCACAATTATTTGAAACATATTGTTGTAATCTATCATATTTATCCATACACTTCAATCTTGCAATTTGTTATTAATATATAATCTATGTCCTGTTAAAAAGCCAAAAATATTAAACAAACATAAATATAAATTATCAGGAAAGACACAAAATATATACTCCAATTAAAACCCAGAAGATATGAATTAGGTATTTATGATTAAATTGCTAACTATATTTATGATTAAACTGCTAACTATATTTATGATTAAACTGCTAACTATATGTGTGATTAAACTCATAACTATATTTATGATTAACCTGCTAACTATATTTATGATTAAATGGGTAACTATATTTATGATTAAACTGCTAACTATATGTGTGATTAAACTCATAACTATATTTATGATTAACCTACTAACTATACTTATGATTAAATGGCTAACTATATTTATGATTAAACTGCTAACTATATTTTTGATTAAACTGCTAATTATATTTATGATTAAACTGCTAACTATATTTATTATTAAACCACTAGCTATAGTTATAATTAAACTACTAACTATATTTATAATTAAACTACTAATTACTACTAATGCAACTACTGCTAGTACTTGTAGCAGTAATAGTACTTAGTATACTCTGTGGCACCTTGAACTGTAGGTTACTTTGCAAGCTATACTCTTGAAATCTGCTATAACTGACACTTATAATGTATGCAACATTATAAAGTCAAACATTTCTAATTAACATTAATATCAAGTATCAGTAAAGATATCACTATACCAAGCACTGAGTCTCTCTCTCTCTCTTTATATATATATATATATATATATGTGTGTGTGTGTGTGTGTGTGTTGTATATATATATATATATATATATATATATATATATATATATATATATATATATATATATATATATATATATATATATATATATATATACATACATATATAAAATAAGAGATGTATGTGTGCATATAAGTGCATGTGGTTTTGTGTGTGTGTGTGTGAGTGTACAGAGTAATGTAAATACAAAATAACAAACAATGTACCCATGTTTACACGTACCTATGTACATATAGTATGATACACAGTGTACTGATGTGTTAGGTGTAAACTCTACACACAAACTCTTGATCAGCATTCAATAACATACTGGGATGAGCCAGGAATTTCAAAGCGACCTCACAATACAAACAGCACCCTTCCTTCTGCCAAGAATATCCTAAATGAAAGATTGTAACGTAATATTTACTGTTTGCTACCTAGACGACCATCAAAATCTACACTCCCTTTTTCAATAATCATTAACTCTCACCACAGATCGTATTGATAAAGTAATTAAACGAATAGTTTTATGCATATGTAAATCAATATGTTATTTAAATAATACATAATATTAACCTCACCTCGCCGGCGTATTTGGCTTCTATAATTCCGGTATTAGACAAATCCGCGTCGTGCCAGCCACAGAACAAGTTCTTCTCGTTGTAAACACTCTCTCCGTGTCGGATAAGAACAATCTTGTACTTTGTGGACATTCTGCTGGCTGTATTGATCAGAAAGAAGTCTGCGCCCTGTGCCGCTCCAGATGGCTGCCTGCTGCAGTTTCTGTCAGCGCGACCTTGATTCCTAACCGGTTTCAAGGCCTTGGCATTGTCCTCTAAGGTCAAGTCTCATTAAGGGAGGTAACTTCTATGACAATCTTGTTCATAAGTTTTTGGTTTATTTCCCTTGTTGCGAAGTGCAAAGAAATGAGGAATTTGATAGACCTTTAGATAAAGCTAATAAATGACTGACGTTTAAACCCAACAGGACCGCACAAGAAGCGATTAACACCCGATGACACAAAGTGCTATAATTCAGAAAAGAATTCCCCAAGCGCAGTCTCCAAAACCCTTGCTTGCTTGATAGAAGGGAAAAAAAAACTTGCTTCTAATTATTTTATCATCCCTTTGTGGCATGCAATTTTACAGCATCCTTTCTCGAAAGCTGAAATATTTTGGTCATTTCAAGCGCCACGAAGGATTGGAAAAAACTATAGCAGAAGGCATGGTACCAGGAATGAGAAGCAGGGGCCGACCAACACGAAGGTGGGCACATGATTTAAGTGACTCCTTGAGTATGAAAATACACGAGGCAGGAGAACTGGCGAGAGACCGAATTTCTTTAAGGCAGACTGCGATGAGAGCGACGTTCTGCAAAGGACCTGCTATATGATGATGATGACTCTGGCTCTTGCCAGGGGCCGCAATATAGCCCGACCATAAATATGGTCTAATGGCTGAACGCGGTTTCTGGGACCTCTCCACGGGTGATCGTCATCCACATGGTGGCGCTTTGTGTCATCGGATGTTTATCGCTTGTGTGATGTTCTGGTGGGGTAAAAATCTACTACTACTGCTACAAAATTAACCTGTACTTTTCAATGGGCCCTGGGGGCCTCATAACTGAGTCCGTTGTCTTCTTCTTCTGCCTTTCTATTCCCCAATGGAGCATAGACCCTCAACCAACTCACGCCAAGTCGTTCTATCCTTCGCCATTACATGGAGCTTTCCCCATGTCCTCCCAATCTTTCTAACCTCATTCTCCAGCTCTCTTCTCCGTGTTTTTTTTTGGCCTTCCTTTATTCCTATGCCCCTGTGGGTTCCAATGCAAAGACATTCTAGTTATGCTGTTCTCCTGTTTTCTCAGTGTGTGCCCTATCCAACGCCAGCGTCTTTTCCTCACCTCCTGATCCACTGGAGCCTGTTTAGTTCTCTCCCAAAGTTCTACATTAGTTATTCTATCATACCATTTTATTCCCTCTATTCTGCGCAGGCACCAGTTAATGAATGTCTGTAATATATTAGTAATTGCCTTCGTTGTTCTCCATGTTTCCGCCCATACAATAGTACTGATTTGACATTAGAATTAAAAATTTTTAGTTTAGTATTTCTTTTAATTTCTTTTGAACTCCACAAATTCCCTAGTGCTATGAAAGCCCCTCTTGCCTTTTGTATTCTTATTTTAATATCTCTATCAGTTCCTCCATCTTTATCTACACTACTGCCTAAAAAGGTGTACGACTCCATAACTGAGTCCGTTGTTCCTTTGTGGATTTAATTGTCCTTCCTCTTGTGGCATGTTGGCACGCCTGACCATTCCTGATTGGCACATGGATGCCACTGGTTAATGAGCTGGTTTCTATGGTTTGTGCTGTCAGCTCCTGTACCAAGGCCGCCTCCCAGAAAATATCACCGAAGCAGACAAGCCTGCCACTGGGCGCCACTCACAAGGCCCCTTTGAGGGTCTCATATTTAACTTCTTTTGGTGCTTTTATTTTTTCGCATCATTCAAGTGTATGTGCGTGAGCTGCTTGTCCTTATTCTGTTTTTGCCTCAAGTGCTTTTTTTTTTTTTTTAAAGTTTTCTTCTGGCCACACATGGTATTGTTAGTTAGTTAGTTAGTCGACAGATTATCATCATTGTAAATTATCCTCAGCAAATCCCGCAGCGTGTAGTTCTGTGTTGGTTTATTATTATTCTTGGACTACCCGCGTATTGTTCTTGTTTGGCGACATGTTGTTTTTGTAGTCTGACCATGGTTGCAGATTCACATTTCTTAGTTGGTTCACGTAAACGTCCTTACTCTCTTAGAGCATTCAGTATGTCAGCCTGGTCCATGGCTTGTCCGGCTTTCACTGTAGCCTTATCTGCAAGCGAATCAGCTTGCCTATTTATTTGTACCCCCACATATTCTGGAACGAAAATGAAATTAATCCTTATCAGCCATGAATTCTCTAGAGCCACTAACCACTGCCTTTGGACCCAGCCATCTTCTATCTTCTTGAGCATACTCATCGAGTCACTGAGAAAGCATGCCCCAGTGAAAGTCTGTGTCTCTAGCCATGTTACTTCTTTAGTCACAGCCATGACCTCCATAGTCAGACTACTTGTAGTTACTGCAAAAGCTTCAGAATCTTCCTTCACAACTCTCCCTCCAAACTGAGCCGTGAAAGCCCACGAGCTTCTAACATGGCAGATAACAGAACCATCTGTGTAAATGACAGCATCACCCTCTAGAACGTTCTCGAAAATTAAGGCTTGAACTTTTGCTTCTAAAGCAGCCGAACTCTGTTGTCTGTTTTTTCTGTCTAGTTGGATGCAAACAGAAAAAGATGTACAGCACTCTGAAGGTACTTGCCTCCACTTCTCGTCGGGTTCTATGTCCTCAAGTGAACATACCCGTAAAATAATGTCCTCGGCTTGACCCATCCACGATTTGACTCTTTTTAACCTGCTGCCTTTCATCTTCTCGAATTGACTATGTAATGGATGTTGTGTGTCCGCCTTGACTGAGGTAGGCTCGAGCTCGGAAAATTTGTATTATGTCTTCCATGGTTGGAAAATCGAGGAGGCAGCGCAAAGCCCTGCATTCAGCATCTCTTGTACACCCAAGTAAAATGCACATGGCCTCGTTCTCTATCCTTTCCATCAGCTTATGGCTGAGTGTCAGGATCGCCATCGCGCATTCAAAAATCAGAAAAGAACAGACCCTGGTATAGAAGACATCGATGACGCTGCTCACAGTTTGCCGCCGCCATCACTCTCATTGCAGTCAGACCCCGTTTGGCTTTCATTATAATCTGATGTGTGTACTCAGTATAAGAAAGTCTTCGATCAAAATGACTCCCAGGTATTTCATCGCAGTCGTTCTTTCCACATCCTCAGAACACAGACTAACTGGTGTTGGAGTTTGTACAATACGGCTATTCAAAGAGAGCCATGTCACTGTTGATTTCGTTGGGTTGACCAGTGCATCAGCTTGATAAACATGGTATAGAAGTAGAGGCAACATAACAACAACAACAACCAAAAAAAAAAAAAAAAAAAACTGGAATGCTTGAAGTCTGCGTTGGACATAAATAAAGTAAGGTCGAGGGAAGAAGGGTGAAGGATAACTTGCTAGGTAAGGACAAAAGATATTTGGTTCGGGTGACTCTGGCCTTGAAATTCTGGTAGGACATCTGGGGTCTAGATTACCGTCTGTCCCCTCTGGTGTTAGGTGAAGCATGCAGCACCGCCTCTGGATCACTGATGAATTGTTTCACCATTTTTTGTATTAGCGGGCTGCTGTTCACACGGAGGCAAGCTGTGGTTGTCATTGGTTGATTGTTTTTTTTTTTTCAAAGTGGTTTTTCAGTTCAGCTCTGTGCTCTTTGAACCTGTCGCAGGTGAGCAGGCAGTGCTCCACTTTTTTGAACTCCCAGCACTCGGTGCACATAGGGCTACTGGATTTTTTTTCCCAGTAGCCAAGTCTAAATCTCCAGAGCGTGTTGGTGGTAGGGATCTTCGCTGCTTCCCTAACTTGTGACCTGGTGCTGGGGATTTTTAATAGCCTGAAGGCTTCTCTGCCTTTCTTGCTAGTAGACCACTGGTGGATCCATTTTTTGTTATTTGTGTGTGTGTGTGCAATGAGGGCCAGGATTTGTTCTAAGTTATCTGGCCGGCTGCTTTTGCCAATTGATTTTAGCGCCATTACAGCTGTCAGCGAGTCAGTGAAAATGTACATCTTGATGGGGGAGGGAGGGGGTGGGGGGGGGGGGGGTTGGGGTGGGTTTTGTTTCGCCTACCGCTGCTTCGAGGGCCTTCGGGATGCCTATTAATTCCGCAGTGTAAACATCTGTGTTATCAGGCAGTCTGAGGTTAATTTCTCGTGACCGGTCAGGTATGACGAGACCTGACCCAGCTTCCCTGTTCTCGTTCTTGGAGTCGTCTGTGTAGGCTGCCAGGGCACCTATTCCTATCCTGTTGATGTGCTCGTCTGCTTTTTTCCTGACTTCCCTGGGATCTGTATTTTTTAGTTCTAGTTTAACGAAGCTTGTGTCGGTTGTGGGTAGTACAATCAACCAAGGGTCAGTGACCGTTTGATTTTTTTGCAACTGGTGATTACGTTTGCCCCATCGTCGAATTCTAGTTGCCTGGCGACTAGCCACGCAGTCGGTCTTCGAAACTTTTAAATGGGTTTGGATGGCCCCTCCCAGGGGTAACGGTTCGGTTGGGGAGCTCTGGTAGCTGGGTGGCCGGGGTCGCGGCAGACGTTGTTCCAATAATTAAACGCTAACAGCTTAAGGCGGACAATTCACAACGCGACCCCCATAGCCTCCCTGCAGGCTCCTCTTCCCAAGGCTTGGCCTTGGATTTCGTCCAGTTTTTATAGGATGTTTTGGCTCGCCGCCCAGTAGATTATTGAGCCTTAGTCAAGGTTACCCCTTTTAAAAGCTTTATTAAACATGGTCATGGTGATAGTATGGGCTCCCCAGCTGGTGCCTTTAATGAGGACGTGTTTCCTCCAGCTCAGCTGCTTGTCTAGCACCATGGCTAGAAACTTTGTGTGTGGCTTTCTCTGAACTGTGCGGCCATTGATGTTGATGCAGCTTTCATCCAGTTGTACCTTTCGACTCCCGTATTGTTAAATATCATCATATCCGACTTGGCCACGTTGATCTGAAACCCTAATTTCCTCATCCACTTTGCTTTATGGCAAATTTCTTTCTGCATGGCGTCGCAGGTGGTTCAAAGGCCTGAATTACTGTACCACAGAGCAGTGTCGTCGGCAAATTGGGATAATTCCACCTCATGGTTTTTAATCGCCTCCATCATGTCTTTGACTAGGATGTTAAAGATGATGGGGGAGATAACCGATCCCTGAGGGGTGCCGTTCTCCTGAATGTGAGGCCTGGATACTTCGTTATTCACTGCCACTGAAAATGTCCGGCCGCTAAGGAAAAAGCTTCCCACATACCGGAGGGTTCAGCCTCTTATTCCTAATTTGTGCATTTTAACTATCGCTGCTTCCCTCCAGCATTAGTTGTAGGCTTGTGCTAGTTACAAGAAGACAGCGGTAGTTTTTTTTGGTCTCTGTCTGAACCCCTCGACGTGGCCCTCAAGCTTGATAATCTGGTTCACAGGCGATCTTTCGGCGCGGAATCCCGACTGTTTATGACTGATCCGATTTTTACTCTCTATATGGAAGGTAATTCTATAAAACAACTAACATCTAGAAGATTTTGCCTAGGTGGGAGGTGAGGGAAATTGGACGATAATAGTCGATGTTCTGAGGGTCCTTTCCAGCTTTGTGGATTGGTACGACATTGTCTTACTCCTGATGTTACTGGGAACCAGTCTGTGAAGCCAACTCTTGAACTTTCTCTATAAATAGCTCTTACACAATCCAGCACTGTTCCATTTATACCATTGTTTTCAAGGACATCCCATAGTAAATCACTCTGTCAAAAGCCTTTTCTTGATCTATAAAAGCAATATTTATTTGGTATCTGTGTTCTATTGTCTTTTCGCTAATTTGCTTTAGGGCAAAAACAACGTCAGCACACCACCCTTTTCTTTTCCTGAATCCGACCTGTACTGGGCTCAGAATCAGTTCTCCAAGAGATCTAATTCATTGTTCCAGAATCTTGGCATTCATTTTACCTACCCGGCTTAAAAGGAAGATGCTCTATAAGTTTTAAAATCTTGCCTCCTCCCTTTTCTTTTCCATATTGGTACTATAATGGTTCTTTATCAATCTATTGGTAAAGTTCTTTTATTACAGGCTTTCCTAAATATAAGAAGTAGCCAGATGACTCAAGTTTCTTCACAGGCTCTGTTAACAGTTAACATTGACAGTTCCCCCTTTATTATTAAGACCATGTTTTCTTGTAACATGGAGCTATGAAAAGACTAAGAATATGTCATTTCCAAGTGTCCCCCCCCCCCCCCCCATGGAACACCTAAAAGTCTTGTCTTTTCTCTATCCAATTCTCCAGCCCCGTGTGCTTTCATAGCCAGTGCATCTTCAATGTCCTGTAACCATCTTTGCGAAGGTCCATGGTATTCTAAGACTTTTTCCGATAGTTCAAAAGCTCCAAATTTGTTCTTCACAGACTGAGTGTTAGTCCATGACTCACATCCAAAAGTTGGAATGGAAAAGATGCATTATCTTTTTTTTTTTTTTTTAACTTTGACTTGCTTGCAGGTGTTATGCCATAGGTTCTTCCTGCGGTTTAGATAAATAGAAAGTTTACAAATAAACTTACCAGTAAAACAAAACAAAAACAATGGTCAATGTTAAGGTCACACCAATTTTATTTTTTACCTTCCAAGCTCTTGAAATAATAATTCAAAACGTTGTAAATTTGTAATTATTTATGCAAACTGAAAGTTTTTGTCAGTCAAATTTTCTGGCGATTTTGAAGAAATGTTAGAATGAAGCTTCAATAAATAAAATAAATAGATTTTCGAGATGGTTTTTCTCCATTCAGAACTCGACAGTTCAGCGTTTTTTATGGAGAGCTCTCCTTGACCCTAAAAATGTAAACAACGCCATTGTTTTCAAATGAGTAGCGTGGTACCACTGTCCTGGACACGGTTTCCCACTTTCCTTCCTTCTCCAGTTGCTGCATCAGAGGTTCCAGTCTGTCTTTGTACTCTAAGACAGTGGTCAGGTAGGCTTCTCGCATGGCAATGATCACTAGGCCACCTGTAAGGAAGAGCAGAGATGATATTTTACAAATGATGAACCACGAGTTTTACACATATTATCAGACAAATATTTCAGCGAAGGAAAAAAATCAAAGCTTTCGAACTGATATGATCAATTAAAATGTTTAGAACACCATGCACTACAGACACAGCCTCCATGATCTAAGCATTCGGGAGAACTGGCTCATAAACAGTAGGCTATCCTCTCCTGAAGGCTGAGGTATTTTGGTTGTGTTAAACTTTACGCTGGCCTAAACAGAACAGTGGTGGAGGGTACAGTTTTCGAAAAACGAGGAAGTGACAGACCTCCGCGAAAGCAGATACAAGACAATGAAGACGCATCACCTATGAAAGCATTTATGGTTAGAGCGCTGGTGAGAGAAAGGGAGACTTTCAAGTGTGCTGTGGCGACAGCTATGCTCTGTATAGGACTTGCTGACTGAGGATGACTTCTGGAGACGATAGCGTAAAAACTGAATCTGACAAACAATAAACTTTTCATTATAAGGGTATTGTGACCCTGATAGATTTAATATTTAAAGATGTGTTTACTAGCAGGAGGACACTGCCAGACTTGCCAAACAGACTGGTTGTTAGATACACATAAACAGACCAATTACAGGCAAACAGACTGGTTCTTAGATACACATAAACAGACCAATTACAGGCAAACAGACTGGTTCTTAGATACACATAAACAGACCAATTACAGGCAAACAGACTGGTTGTTAGATACACATAAACAGACCAATTACAGGCAAACAGACTGGTTCTTAGATACACATAAACAGACCAATTACAGGCAAACAGACTGGTTCTTAGATACACATAAACAGACCAATTACAGGCAAACAGACTGGTTCTTAGATACACAGAAACAGACCAATTACAGGCAAACAGACTGGTTCTTAGATACACATAAACAGACCAATTACAGGCAAACAGACTGGTTCTTAGATACACATAAACAGACACCCAACACCCCAATAAAAAAAAAAAAAAAAACAATAACAGAACCAATAAACGTATGGCGAGTTATTGAGCATAGAAACAGTTTAGTCATTTCATCATGACCTAGTATATGCAATTATACAGTGACGTTTCACGTCCCTAAACGAACTGTTTGTTACCGACTATTTTCTGCCTTATCAGTTAAAGTTAAAATGTCATGCTGCCATAAATCATACCTTACTACCTATTATTTGGATAGGTACAGAATTATCACAAAACTGAACACAAATCTCCTTTAAATTAGATCAGTACTACTAATAAAAAAAAAAAAAAGGAAATTTCGGTAGTGCTTGACTGCTGGCCAAATGGCAATGAATTTGAATTCCTGCCAAGGTAATTTAAAACAAGAATTAGCATGGATTCTTGGGTACAGTCAACTTAAAAATTGGTACCAGTAATTATTCCAGGAGCGATAGTAAATGCTAAAAACATGGGAAGAAATGGAAGAAGAAGAAGAAAAAAATAAGAAGAAAAAACAGAAAAATAACAACAAGAAGAAGAAAAATAATAATAAAAAGAAGAAGGAAAAAAAAAAAAACAGAAGAAGAAAAATAAAAAGAAGGTATGATGATGTTGAAGGAAAAGGAGGAGGTTGAGTATGGGGGAGGAGAAGAAGGTGAGAGGATGACGAACATAGATTGAAATGAGGGAGAGTAGTAGAAAAAAGGGGAAGTAAAAAGAAGAGAATAAGTAGTGGATGAGCAAAGAGGATATATCTTAAGTAAGGCATGACCATGAAATTTCACTTACTGAAAATGCAAATTACGATAGATGACACATGTATGGGGGGAAAGAAATGCTAAAAATAATGTCGCGATTTAGGGATAACAGAATGAAGGACATTCGTGACTATGTACTTTGCACATACATGCCAGAGCCAAGAGTCCTAAAACTGCTGATCTTGGTAATATCGCTTTTTTAGTCCATGGACTGTGGTTGTAGTAGTTAGTCCACATTACTCTCTCGAGTACTTTAAATAACTGCTGATATATATGTTCTTCTTTGAACGATGTCAAACCGTACAACATATCTCTCTCTCTCTCTCTCTCTCTGTGTGTCTCTCATTTGTCTCGCCTCCCTCCAGCTTTCCAGGTTTCACTGCGTACCTCACTGACATCTTACATAATCTCAACATGGAAGAGTATGGGCTGATCACATCACCCTTTCCCGAAAGCTGAGCTATTCTGGACCCGTTATACGTCATGGCAGCCTAGGGAAAACGGCTATGCCGGGTACAATTGCCAGAAAACTAGGCAAAGGCCGACCTCTAAGAATGTGTATACAAGACCTTGACGATACATTGGCTACGAAACAACAGTACATAGGACTAGAGAATCCTGGTTATAGAATGAAAGAATTTCAGACGTGCATTGACCAGGACGACTTAAAGATCTCGATCTCGCTAACTGAAGATAACGAATCTTTATTTGTATTTAGTTTCATAATTCACTTCTTGACTACATCAAACACTCAACTGGCTCAACGACAAGAATGTGCTCAAGCAAACCACATAGGATAAGACTCTCCCCCATGCCTCCACTTGTTACACTACACCCAAGAATGTTTTTTTAATTTACAATGTTACAGGAATTATTTTATAATGCTTATATGTAGGGGTATATGTTAATAGATTTGCACACTTTGAGTTTTAAAAAAAATCGTGTTTGTCATGGCAAATGCTGGAAGAAAAAAACATGTACTTAAAATCCTAAAATTTCAAAAACAGGCACAAAGGTATTGAAAAATAGATAATGGATTGATGATATTTAGTCCTATGTTTAGCTACAGGTGTAGTTTATTCACTTTAAAGGTGTTTCTAACTATTTTTCTTCGAATTTTAAAATGTAGATTTGTTTAACAGGTTAAAAAAAAAACTATAGCACCATAAGACAATTATCAAATTGAAAAATCAAAACTTACTAAAATCTACTTTTAAATAGACCTGTCTCTATAATATTGTTTAAGCAGTAACACCAAATTTACATGTTTCTATTTTTTTTTATTAGCTGAGATTTTAGGATTTTACACACACACAACAAATAGAAATATAGATTGCAGAAAACTGACTTTTAAACTTTTTGTTCCTTAAAAAAGTGCACTAGGTGGTGTCTTTAGTATTAACTTTTCAATACTAAATTGTTAGCTATCCTTGGATTAACGGGCACTAAAGATGGTGGCGGAAAATTATCCGCTCGAGCCGCGGTCACGTGTCAATTGCGCCCTTACGGCTACTTAATTTGAGGTTTTCCGGCGACAATTGCTACCTCCACGTGGCCCCCACGCCGCTCACCCGGCGTGGATTGAGGCTAAACTAGATGGCTAGGACTCACAAGCAAAGCTGCAGTAGATGCGGAAGCTGCTGCTTGTGAGTCCTAGCCATCTAGTGACCGTGACTCGAGCGGATAATTTTCCGCTGCCATCTTTAGTGTACGTTAATCGAAGGATAGCCAAATTGTTTACACATGACATAAATCTTGTGTTATCTGGTCGACTAATGCCAAACTTTACAAAAACGAACAAATTGAAAAAGTGTTATTTCTGTCATAAATTAAATAAAAATGCTGTGTAGTGACCCCTTAAGTCATTAATTGTAATTCATTACATAATTCACTTCTTGGTTACATCACACACTGACCTGGCTTAACTACACGAATGAGCTCATGCAAACCACTACATGGGATATGCCCCTCTCCCATGCCTCCACTTGTTACTGCAACATCATAGTAATCTGGAAACAATAACAACATATGTTATTATCAATTGTTAACTGAAAGTCGTCAGCACATTATAGATTAGTTGCCCTGCATTTGCAACAATCTGTTTCTTGCTCTAGTTGCGACCGGCTTAAGACCTCTGTCCCTCGATGCAGTGTTACCATTTTTGCATCTTCGTGGGTATCCCTGGGTACCTGTGGGTAACTGAGGGTATTTGTGTGTATCAAAGGGTATCTGTGGGTAGTCGAGGGTATGTGTGGGTATCCGCGGGTTTTTCTCAAAGTCCATGTTATGGAGCGTTGGTAGTCATGTTTATCCACAACCCTCTGTCTCGTGTAATTCCGACCCAGATGATCCTCCATGCCATGATTTCAAGCATCTTTTCTCTCGGTCTCCCTCTATTAAAGCATTAAGGTTAACCGTTGTGTGTGAATTGTAAGTGTTCAAACACAGTGTGAATATTAATACGACAAGACAGAAATGCACATACAAAAGCCTAAATTATGAAACAATAGGGGGAAAATAAGCAGAAAATCTATAGACAAAATTATGTAAACCTTTAGCATGAAATAAATATTGCATTGTATGGAAGTGAACAATCTCTGTCGGTAAGACAGCAATGTTATTTATTCAAGGGAGTTAGAACCAGGTATTCTGTAGATCCACGTTGTTTGTTCACTTCTGTATCCTCGCCTCATCTCTTCTCATAGGGAGTTAGAACCAGATATTCTGTAGATCCAAGTTGTTTGTTCACTACTGTATCCTCGCCTCATGTCTTCTCATAGTAAGTTAGAATCAGGTATTCTGTAGATCCACGTTGTTTGTTCACTTCTGTATCCTCGCCTCATCTCTTCTCATAGGGAGTTAGAAGCAGATATTCTGTAGATCCAAGTTGTTTGTTCACTACTGTATCCTCGCCTCATCTCTTCTCATAGGGAGTTAGAACCAGGTATTCTGTAGATCCACGTTGTTTGTTCATTTCTGTATCCTCGTCTCATCTCTTCTCATAGGGAGTTAGAACCAGATATTCTGTAGATCCAAGTTGTTTGTTCATTTCTGTATCCTCGCCTCATCTCTTCTCATAGAAGGTTAGAATCAGATATTCTGTAGACTTACTTTGTTTGTTTACTTCTATTCTCAGTGTCTTATTTCCCTCTGTGAGTGCTAATGATCACATATCGACAGGCGGATCTGATGAGCCGAACGTAATCTAAGACACAGACTCACCACCCACTGGGATTTATTCCATACAACATGAAAACTCTCCAGGCTACACATTATCTGCAGTTCCTAGACACGCGTGAATCAATATCCGTGACTTTTCTGTACCTCTGTTTTTATAGTTTGCGCGCGCGCGCGTGTGTGTGTGTGTGCGTGTGTGTGCATGTTCGTGCGTGCGTTTTTTCCCCTTCTTCGATATCCCAGGTATTTCAACAGAATGTCCTCTTATCGATCGATGTCGCCGTCTCTCTCTCTCGCCGTCTCTGTGGCTCACATCTGCCTCAATCAGCCCTTTCCCGTTTCCTGAACTCTCGCCCCCGGGCTTGCTTGCCAACCTAGTATTAGCACTGCCATTAATGCGAGATTGATTCTAGTGAAGCGTAAATGTTTTATGACAACGGAAACATACCAGTGGGTGTCTTCATGTTCTGACTCAGTGTCATCAGTTCTAACCAGCATGCACAGTTGTCTCACACGCACGCTCGCATGCACGCACATACACACGCAGAGAGTATAGTTTCCAACAGAGTGTGTCTCTTATGCCTGGCTGTGCCGATCTTTACCACATTCGTGGTCCCATCAATGCTCCGCGCATGATTACCTTCTCTGCTTTCTCAAATCTGCCCTTATTACTCTGACCCTGCGAGTTTCATTGTAAAGACACTAGCTATAGCATTATAATAACACGAATTCCAAGGGACCAACAAGAGTTCGTGTTTAAAATCCATTCAGTCAGAGACTCATTGGTGTATTATTGAAAATAATATACTGGGATAACAACTGTGTTCATTTTAACCCAAGTGTTCGTCTTAGGCGAGTTCATATCAACGGCCTTATGCCGTATCAGATTTTCTCAGCGTATCCTATACGACGCTAGAAATAGTAAATGACCCTGTTCCTCGCCTTCCTGCCTTGTGGGCATATCAGGCTAGACCTATATATCATAGATCAATCCGCATAGGTGTCTGATGTGGTCAACATCACGCCGGCTTTCTTTACTTCCCAGGACTATATCTAGAACTCATTCAAGATCGGGTCGACCTCGCAGCCAGGATCTCAATACCGCTGTGGAAACCAACATAAAGCAGTCTGTTGCCAAACCGTCTACAGCTGGGTCCGAAAAGGTACTCCGCCATTACGAATCGCGTTTGCAAGCCTGAATGAAGCCACAAACGCCGAGAGACTAACGAGGCCTTAGTATGATCGGAATGTTCGTCAGCACAAGGGTCACATTTAATAGACTGGTCAGGTGTTAGTAAAAAGGGAAAGTTTAGTCAGAACAAAAAGAAACTTACTAGATGACTGAGGTGTAAATTTTATTGGAACGTTCGTGAGGACAACTGACACATTTACTGGTTTGGTGAGGCGTTATTATTAAGGGAAAGCTCATGGAGACAATGGACATATGACTAAATTTGTTACACGTTATAAAAAAGGAAAGTTCATCTGAACAAGAACTAAACAACTAAATTTGTTAGGCGTAAGTATACTGGAATTTTTATCAGTAAAGATATACATTTGCGAGATTAGGGAGATAAAAAAAAAGTACAAAAAGACAAGGGGCGCACTTACTAGATTGTTAGGTGTTAGTATAACGGGAAAGTTGATGAAGACAAGGGACACACTTGATAGATTTGTGAACTATTACTAAAATGGGAAAGTTGATGAAGACAAGGGACACACTTGATAGATTTGTGAACTATTACTAAAATGGTAAAGTTGGTGAAGACAAGGGACACACTTGATAGATTTGTGAACTATTACTAAAATGGGAAAGTTCATGAAGACAAGGGACACCCTTGAAAGACTGGTGAGGTATTAGTAAAATGGGAAAGTTGATGAAGACAAGGTGCATACTTTCTAGACTGGTGAGACATTACTACAACTGGAATGATCATCAGGACAAGGAACAGATTGACTAGACAGATGAGGCGATATAAAAATGGGAATGTTTATGATGATGAGAGCTACGTTTTCTTTAGTATAAATGGAATGTTTGTCATTGCAAGGGACATACTTAACTACATTGTGAGACACCTGGGAATGTTTGTCATTGCAAGGGACATACTTAACTATATTGTGAGACACCTGGGAATGTTTGTCATTGCAAGGGACATACTTAACTATATTGTGAGACACCTGGGAATGTTTGTCATTGCAAGGGACATACTTAACTATATTGTGAGACACCTGGGAATGTTTGTCATTGCAAGGGACATACTTTATATTGTGAGACACCTGGGAATGTTTGTCATTGCACTGGGGACATACTTAACTATATTGTGAGACACCTGGGAATGTTTGTCATTGCAAGGGACATACTTAAACTATATTGTGTGAGACACCTGGGCATGTTTGTCATTGCAACGGGCACACTTAATGAATTGTGAGACACCTGGGAATGTTTGTCTGGTGCAAGGGACATACTTAACTACAATGTGAGACACCTGGGCATGTTTGTCATTGCAACGGGCACACTTAACTATATTGTGAGACACCTGGGAATGTTTGTCATTGCAAGGGACATACTTAACTACATTGTGAGACACCTGGGAATGTTTGTCATTGCAAGGGGACACTTACTATACTGTGAGACACCTGGGAATGTTGTCATTGCAAGGGACATACTTAACTACATTGTGAGACACCTGGGAATGTTTGTCATTGCAAGGGGCACACTTAACTATATTGTGAGACACCTGGGAATGTTTGTCATTGCAAGGGACATACTTAACTATATTGTGAGACACCTGGGAATGTTTGTCATTGCAAGGGACATACTTAACTATATTGTGAGACACCTGGGAATGTTTGTCATTGCAAGGGACATACTTAACTACATTGTGAGACACCTGGGAATGTTGGTCATTGCAAGGGGCATACTTAACTATTTGGTGAGACACCTAGGAATGTTTGTCATTGCAAGGGATATACTTAACTACATTGTGAGACACCTGGGAATATTTGTCATTGCAAGGGGCACACTTAACTATATTGTGAGACACCTGGGAATGTTTGTCATTGCAAGGGACATACTTAACTACATTGTGAGACACCTGGGAATGTTTGTCATTGCAAGGGGCACACTTAACTATATTGTGAGACACCTGGGAATGTTTGTCATTGCAAGGGACATACTTAACTATACTGTGGGACTCCTGGGAATGTTTGTTATTGCAAGGGACATACTTAACTCTATTGTGAGACACCTGGGAATGTTTGTCATTGCAAGGGACATACTTAACTACATTGTGAGACACCTGGGAATGTTTGTCATTGCAAGGGACACACTTAACTATATTGTGAGACACCTGGGAATGTTTGTCATTGCAAGGGACATACTTAACTATATTGTGAGACACCTGGGAATGTTTGTCATTGCAAGGGACATACTTAACTATACTGTGAGACACCTGGGAATGTTTGTCATTGCAAGGGACATACTTAACTATACTGTGAGACACCTGGGAATGTTTGTCATTGCAAGGGACACAACTATACTGTGAGATAACTAGCAGTATTTATCATTGAGTATCCTTTACATGACGTTGCAGAATCAACCACATCATTTTTGGCTGTTGTGGTTTTTCTAGGCAAATTTACGTCCAGTAGTTTGCCATTGCTTCTCAACGGTCCGCTTTTCGATACCACTGTGGAAACCAGCGCAAGGCCTGCAGATGGGATAGAACCCGGCATTAAGAAGCTCGCTCCCACCGCCTAAGCCAAAGATGCCGACATTTGTCATTACAATACACATAATTCATTATATTGTGAGATAATTAGGAATGTTTAGAGGACAAGAGGCACACTTACTGGACTCGATCTTGATCGGTTCCCCGTTGAGGAATGAAAGAAATGTTCTGTCATAGATGCCTTTTGCTATGGCCAAGTTGAGCATTCCCTCGCTAGGCTCTAGAGCATCTATCTTCGTAAATCCTCTAGCTTTGAGCTGTGGATATTTTCACAGAGATATTCAGAATATGGTTTAGAACAAACGAACAAGCTAACCGTATTTCCCAAATTAGGCACGCAGGCCTGTCTTACCGTAGGCCCTTTTAAGAATTCATCTTTCATACGGCTACTGTATTTTATATATCAAGCGTATTTGTTCAGTATCAAAATTCATAGTATGAATGTAAAGTAAAAATATAAAAGCATGGATGACAAATGCGTACCTTCAAATATACATGTAAAAATACTCAAACATCGCAGATACACACACAAACACAGCGCACATACACACAGAGGGGCAAACACTGACGGCACAACCCACACACAGTATAAACAGGCACACACAATAATAGACAGAAGATATACACAGATACATCACATAGAAACCCACTCAACACAAATACACAGACAATAAACACACACAGTCACAACACGAACACACAGACGCAACATATGTCCTCTTACAGACACAACATAAAAAGGCATATGTCCTTTTACAGACACAACATAAAAAGGCATATGTCCTCTTACAAACACACTAAAAAGGCATACGTCCTCTTACAGACACAACATAAAAAGGCATATGTCCTCTTACAAACACACAAAAAGGCATTCGTCCTCTTACACACAACATAAAAAGGCATATGTCCTCTTACAGACACAGTATAAAAATGCATATGTCCTCTTACAAACACACAAAAAGGCATATGTCCTCTTACAGACACAGTATAAAAAAGCATATGTCCTCTTACAGACACAACATAAAAAGGCATATGTCCTTTTACACACAAAACATAAAAAGGCATATGTCCTCTTACAGACACAACATATACACATAAACATAACCAAAAGACACAGACACAATACATACATACAGACAAAAACACACTGAGTTACAACACGTACATGTAATCTCAACATAGGCACCCAAACACAACATACACACAGAGACAACACACATTGACACAACATACACAGATGTGTGTTTCCTCACAGACTCATCACGTATACATAGGAATAACCAACAGACACAGACATAATACATGCACACAGATTCAACACATATACACAGGCAACAAACACAACAGTCACAACACGTACATACAGACACAACATACACAGGCACACGTCCTTTGACAGACGCAGCACATATACACAGACAAAATTACGCACAGTTACACAGTCACAACAAGTACACAGTCAAAACATACATACACAGACAACACACATCGACACAACATACACATACATACGTCCTCTCACAGACACACCACATATACACAGACAAAAAACGCACACAGTCTTAACAAGTACACACAGACACAACATACACACATAGACAACACACATCGACACAACATACACAGGCATACGTCCTCTCACAGACACAACACATAGACACAAACCAATATACACAGACACAACATATACATACATACTCACACACAAAATGCATAGACACAACTCATACACCCACACAGGTAAACAGGCACTCAATACTCAAGAGACACAACCCATTTACCGAAACAACTACACGCATGCATAAACACAACACTCAATGACACACCATTCCCAACGCACACAGACACAATAAACACATATTAACTAACAGAACACACAACACTCATAGATACCACACATACAAAACGCTCACTGACACAACACTAGCAGTTACAACACCCACTGAAACAACACTTACAGACACAACACTCTCAGAGACAAAGCTTAATGCTTAACATTGTTGACATCATTGTCAACTGTACTGACAGGTTATAAGACAATTATGGTGTGGCTGTTGTAATTTCCTTCACACTTTTTAATTGCAAGCTCTCTCTCTCTCTCTCTCTCTCTCTCTCTCTCTCTCTCTCTCTCTCTCTCTCTCTCTCTCTCTCTCTCTCAGGAAGTCGCTAGACGCTCGCCGCGGATCGGAAGGTCGTGGGTTCTACCCCTGGCGGAGCCGGACTTTTTTTTTTTTTAAACGACCTTGGCTTCCAGGTCGACCAAGCCTTGAGTGGGTACCGGGTGCATTCCCGGGAAGTAAAAGCGGCCGGCGTGATGCTGACCACATGACCCACCTTGTGCTGATTGGTATTTAAAATATAGGTCTAGCCCTATATGTCTAAAGGCGTCGAAAAAGGCCCTTTACTTTCTCTCTCTCTCTCTCTCTCTCTCTCTCTCTCTCTCTCTCTCTCTCTGTGTACATGCGAGTGTGTGTGTGTGTGTGTGTGTATGTATATGAATTCTGATAGGAAGATTGGGCAAACTGGAGAGGGAACTTGCTACCCCCATCAGAAGAAGATACTCCGAATACTTCGAATACACCATGAGAGGCATGAGACTGAAGGTCCTTGTGACAACAGAAAAGTTAGGGGGAAGAAACTTAGAGGAGGCCAAGGGGGATTTCAGGCAGGGCTTCATGAGAGGAAAAACAGACTGCAAACAGCAAAGAAAGACAGACCGACTGATAGACGGTTTCATCGAGATACATACATACCAACAGAAAAAACAGACATAACACAGACCGACAGAAAGTGGACAGACAGACAGACAAAAGACAGACAGACAGAGTTAGACAGTTAGAGAGATAGACGGGTGAATGCATGGATAAAATAACAGACAGACAGACAGACAGACAGACAGACAGACAGACAGACAGACAGACAGACAGACAGACAGACAGACAGACAGACGTAAGGACAGACAGACAGACAGACAGACAGACAGACAGACAGACAGACAGACAGACACACAGACAGACAGACAGACACACAGACAGACAGACACACAGACACACAGGCGCACACACAGATAGACACACAGACACACACGCACACACACATACACACACACACACACAGGCACACACGCACATACATACACACACACACAAACATACATACATACATACATACATACATACATACATACATACATACATACATACATACATACATACATACATACATACATACATACATACATACATACATACATACATACATACATACATACATACATACATACATACATACATACATACATACATACATACATACATACATACATACATACATACATACATACATACATACATACATACATACATACATACATACATACATACATACATACATACATACATACATACATACATACATACATACATACATACATACATACATACATACATACATACATACATACATACATACATACATACATACATACATACATACATACATACATACATACATACATACATACATACATACATACATACATACATACATACATACATACATACATACATACATACATACATACATACATACATACATACATACATACATACATACATACATACATACATACATACATACATACATACATACATACATACATACATACATACATACATACATACATACATACATACATACATACATACAGACAGACAGACAGTCAGACAGACAGACAGGCAGGCAGGTACGCAGACAGACAGGCAGGCAGGCAGACAGACAGACAGACAGACACACAGACACACAGACACACAGGCGCACACACAGACAGACACACAGACTCACAGACACACAGGCACACAACAGTCACTGTCATTCTCATTTTCTTTTTACACAATAAGCTTACGTCATTTTGTAATTTTTTGGGGGAAGGGTTCCCACCCTAATGTCAAAATACAAAGCCGATTCTCCTCCTTTACTGTCTATTGTTGAACAGATTCTAAACATTGTCTTGGTGATCTGCTGTAAACGTGTACATTTAGCGTGCTTCTTGAAGTGTGATAGCTTAGGTATCGAAATCTTATTTATTGCCACTGCAAATGAAGCCGATACGCCTGATTATGTTTACCCTATTGAGTCACCCTGGGAATAATAGGATTGTTGTAGCGTTCAATAGGCACTCAGTTCGGGATTATATCCTTTCTGTTAGCTCAAACGAGGATCAATTAACGTCATTTTTTTTTGTTGGGGGGGGGGGGGGGTAGGGGGGGGGGGGGAAGGGGGGAGCATTTGAACGGTAGCTTATAATGTTATTGGGGTGTCAGCTCTTCCGAGCAGAAGCCCCTAGATATCGTCAAAAATTGCACGGAGAGATCTTCATCCTGTTGCGCCGTTGTAAGGCTCCCAGTCCATTCATCCTTCCCGTTGTATCCTGTGCGTTATTTTAACATTGCGTAGGGACTCCAGCTGGGTCACTCCTGGCTTCTCTCTACACTCACAGTAACTAATTGTTGTTTCTTACCAACTTTTTCTCTTCCCTATAATTTTCTACTCCTTTTTAAAAACTACACTCATCGTAGAATTTTCTCTAGCACAGCGGTTCTAAACCTGCGGGTTGCGACCCTTTTTTGGGTTAAACCAGCCTTTCACATGGGTCGCCTAAGACCATCGGAAAACACATATTCATTGAAGTTGTAAAGTAGTAACGAAAATAATTGGGGGTGGCTACAACATGGGGAACCGTATTAAAGGGTCAGCACAACATCAGGAACTGAATTAAAGGGTCACGGCATTAGAAAGGATGAGAACCACAGCTCTAAGACGTCCTCGTTTCCCCAATCCATTTATTTCCCATTAAATATGCAGACAACAATAACTATTACAAATATAACTAATTTTTCTTGGTGTTTACTGGCTGCAAACTCCGGCAGAAAGTTATGGTTTTTCTTCTATTTCTGAACTTAAGGTCTGCGAGCAAACGCGCTTTATAAAATTGGCTTGTTTGTATGCAGGTTAATCGTTCCTGGCTTCCCGGGCAGATGCACTCCGACTTAAATGGAAACAATCCTAATTAATCGACTTCCATGACATGCAAATTTGGAGGTTGTGATAGGGGGGGGGGGAAGCAGGGGGAGCAGGGGGAAGAGAGGATAGGACGTATGTATAGTCTTCTTCTCCCTAAAAAGGAGTTCGGAAACGCACACGAAGAAAATATAAGTTGAACAGCAAGAAAAGCAAATTAAGGTAGCCTTGAAATACAAACTTCTTTAAACCCCTGTAAAATATTATTGAACGCGTTCATGACTTGAAGTGGTTCATATGTCTGAAGATGAAGCAGCTTAAAGGTGTAAAATATTAGGGCTGCACCGAATATTCGCTTCGTATTCGCTTCAGGACCGAATAGTGGACCTATTGACTGTTTGGTATTCGGTCGAATAGTTGCGGTCGGGCCGAATACAAATAGTAGTTACCTTACACCCGCTTCTGCATACACGGCCTTAATGCTGACAACATGGAACGATTGGTTTTGTTGAAAGCTAATGCAACTTTCCTGCATTAACTAAGCTATCAGTGACAATTTCCAAGTGTTTTTACTTGTTATAATACTTTGGATTCTTTCATTACTAGTTATTAGTTACCACAGACTGACTGAAGGATGCAAAACATTAAATGTTTTTCAAATGTTTACTATTCTGCTATGCTAGACATGGAGAGAATATAAATTCCGGCCACATCCAAGTCGATAATATGAAAATCAAACGAACGGAAACATATAAGTACTTGGGCGCAAACTTCAACTGCTCCAACATGCCGAGAGAAGAAATACAATCTAGAAAAAAAAGTATAATATGCCCTTCAGCATCTGCTAAAGTCAAAGTGTCTGTCTCGCAACACCAAAATCAAAATAAAAAAAAAAAAAAACAGTGATAACATCAGTCGTTTTATTTGGCTCTGAAACTTGAAGCCGAAAAAAAAGAGACGGGGTCTTATTACAGGTTATCAAAAACAGTCTTACGACAAATCTTTGTACCCATCAAAGACGCTAACAGCGGGGAATGGAGAGTGAGAAGCAACAACGTAACACATAATCTGTTTAAATCACCATTGATCACTGGCATCATGAGAGCTAACAGACTAAAATGGTTGGGGCGTATTGAAAGAATGTCAGATGACAGAAAAGTAAAACTGTATACACCTAAGAGAGGAATGGGCGTATACCACGAGGCAGACAAAAAAAGAAGTTCGAGAGATAATGTCCAGCCAGACCTGCAAACAACTGGTGTCACAAATTGTGAAGATAAGGCCAGCCAGAGAGATGAATGGAGACGAGTGATATCTGCAGCAGTAAACCTCAAGGGCACAGAATGCTAAAGAAGAAGGTGACTATTCTGTGCTACTTTATGTGAAGTAAAAGTTCAGCGTACATTTGAAGTTATGAATTATTTTTTAAGGTATTTTTTTATACACTATACACTATTAGTATTCGTATTCGGCCGAATAGTTTGTCCCACTATTCGTATTTGGCCGGATAGTGAATATCACTATTCGGTACAGCCCTAATACATATGTGGTGATATGACGTTGCCATTATGTGTATGAATAAGAAGCTACTAGGATATTTAGTTGTTCCAATAAATATGAAAGTGAATTTGCTAGAATATGTACCTATATAAAGTGGCTACGAAATAAAGTGGTTCCAAAATAATAATAATCATAATGATGATAATAGTAATAAATTTAAAAGTGTCTAATAATCAACACACACACACACACACACACACACACACACACACAACTAGGCTAACTAATTATTAACTGGTCAGTCTGACCGCTTGTAAAAAATTTCTGATCGAAACGTTTTTGTTGTTGTTCGTTCACGTCTTTTCTGATCCCGCGTATTTTTTTTTTTAAATGTGTGCAGCTATAGCCTGATATCAGCTCGACTACACTTATCACTTTTTATATAAGTTCGTGGTATTCTTGTGATTGCTTCCTTAATCCACATTCACAGATTAATTATTTTGATAGATTTGACTGATTTGTTGTTATTGTTGCTGACGTCGCTTAGTACAATACAGTCTGACAAATCATACGAGAAAATCTAGTTTGAGAATGGAGGTGGAGTCGGTCACTGCAGTCTTTCGCTCGCTAGAAAACCTGCTGCAAACACATGTTGTGATTTAAGGTGGAGATAGATATACTCCGTGCACAGTAGCAAGCATCGCTTCAGATGTCCCGGGTAGTTGGTGTCACTTAGATATTTTCTTCAGGAAATGCGAATGTTTTCGGAAATGAACATGCATATTCATTAGCTACTGCTGCACTACTTTATAAAGTGATGCATGACAAGATAGCTGTTGTAAACACCCTCTGGGAGAGAATGAATCGTTCGAAGGCATAAATAGACCATCTTCTGCTACTTCTTTTTCACTTTGTACCTCAGTGAAGTGTCGGGTGGAGATGTAATGTTCATTGATGAGCTCTGTCAAGAGCACTATCAAGACTGATGTTCATTTCTGTAAGGCCGTTCTTAATGCCATCATTCCATCTTTTATCTTTTGCTTGCTGTGGTTGACAGAAGACTGACCACGAGATCTAGCCGACGCTCAGCACTTAAGGGGAAAGCGATAAACACCCTGTGACACAAACTGCCACCATTCGTTTGAGGATCACCCGTTGAGAGGTCCCAGAAACCCCGTTTAACCGTCAGGTTATTTTAAGGCCCTCGGCAACAGCTAGGGTGGGGCTTCAAAATAACGAAAAATCCGTCGCAAATGGGGACGAGGAATAGGTTAAAGAAGAAAACGCCTCTATTTGCTTTTAAAACTGTAAAGTCTAGACAATGTAGGTTGACTGTATTAGATTCGCCGTTGTCCTTGGCAAGTTAGAGTTAGCTGCGTATCCTTTACAGGACATTGCAGAACCAACGCTAGCATTTGTTTCTTTGCTGTTGTGATTTTTTTCCAGGCAAATTTTTACGTCCAGTAGTTTGTCATTCCTTCTGGACGGTCGGCTTCTCGATACGATTGTCGAAACCAACAGAAGGCGCAAGGCCCGTAGCTGGGATCGAACCCAGCACCCCGATATTATGAAGCTCCTTCGCAACGCCCAAGTCACAGACGCCCACCCTTGGCAAGTATTAGACCTTAAAAAGGGGTGCGTTTCGGGGCCGTATTGTGGATATAACAAGAACAGACCCACTGCCTCCCCAACAAGCATGTCGTAAGAGTTGACTAATTGGGGATTTTCTTCGAAGTCAGTTTGCATCTGCTGAAAGGCAAAGAACCAGCATTCGGCATACAGGTAAGTCAGATCTATAAAACGGATATGCAACACTCAGATTTTGGAACAAAATCTAACGTTCACAGGGGGTGAATAACCATAACTTTCCGCCGGAGCTTACAGCCACTAAACGCAAAAAAAAAAAGAGGAAGATGACCGTAAATCCTATAATTTCCGCGGTGACACTCTCGTACCACGGCCCGACAGCTTAAAAAATCGTTTCTTTTTAACCGCCCACAGAACAAAATCAAACTCAGGTACACTGTTGAGTGGAAAATGCTATCACTAGTCTGTCAGTAATAGAATGTACAAGTTGTAGCCAAGGTGATCCTAAACGAGTCACTGTCGTCGTTGTAAGGTACAGTACGTGATACTATTCGTTGCAATGGAATATCGACATACAACACGACTCTCAAATAGGGAGACAAAGCCGTCATTAATCTTGACACAAAAACATAGTCATAAACATAAAACGTACAACGAAAAGACAGACAACATGACACAGCACTGGGGAAATTAAGCCAGTCAACCTAGCACAAAGAAACAAAGACCACAGTTATAAAGATGGATATACTCGGCAGGTTTAACCTGGTCAAAATGTTCCCTTTCCTCCTAAAAAAAATACGGGATTGTAACTGACTCACAGAGCATGTTGAGAAAGGTGAAGACAGGCATGCTTCGTGCAGAGTGGCAAGCATCGCTTCAGAGGTCCCGGGTAGTTAGCATCCTTTGGATATTTTCTCCAGGTATGCCGGTGTGTTGGGAAATGAGCTTGCAGATAGACTGACCGGCTCTGCATCACTTGGTGGTGAATTGGAAAGGAGTGAACGGCGCGGAGGCGCAGATAGATCATTACGGTTTGAGGAAAATGGTGCTGCGAGAAATTATCAGGGGATCTAGCCGACGCTCAACACTCAGGGGAAGGATGAGACGGATATCCAATAAGACGGTTACTGGTGCCATCGGAATTGAAACTCTTCGCTTGCTGCTGAAGATAGGGACGGAGCATTTATGAGAGTGTCCCGAGCGCTGTGATGTCGATTCTTAATTCAACAATGAACATTCTAAAATAAGATAAGCAATGGCTAATCTCAAGAAAAATATGTGTCTTGTAAATATGCCTGGGTGTTCATATTTTGCCATCTGACACGATCAGCAGTCTCGAATCAAATCTTCGTTCTTGTCCTACTTACGCTATCTCGTTACTCCGTACACTGTTTTTGGTTTTCATTTTCTGTTTCCACTAACGTGCAGCAAGCAATCTCGGCTGCCTGTGATTAATTTCTCTAATTAATCTTTGACATTCAAAGGCTTTGTCAACTTTACATTTACCAGTGGTCACTAAGTTATTAACTTTATGTCTTCCTATAACTTATTGCAACATATCTTATTTGCCTACGACTAATTTCTCTAATGAATCTTTGACATCTTTCGCTAGGGCAGGAATTTTTTACTCTGAACCTGGACTTCTAGTAATTCCCCTTGGTCTCTGGGTAGTGAGATTGGACGCCCGTGTGCATTGTTGCAAATCTCTTGGCAGTTGGAAATCTAAAAGAGTAGCCTAACGGCCCTGCATGGGCAACATTTGGAGTTAAAAATCTACCCAAAGTATTTTAGGATCCTCGCCGGCGCTACAGAACCTGTGCACTGTGCTGAGCTTCTACGGACTCTGACTTGAGTTAGAAAAATAACGGAGCACTTATGGGTTACTGCCCGTGTGACATTATCTTGGTCCGTAGTTCAAACCTCAAACCGCAAACTTAAATTTACATGCTATCACTATGCTATCAACTTTATTTTTTTTTTCTTCTCAAAAACGCACAGGAAAAAATCTCGACTGTCTACGACTAATTTCTCGAATGAATCTTTGACATCCCATTGCTTCGCCCCCTTCAAATTTACCAGTCATCACTAAGTTATCAACTTTATTTCCTTCTATAACTCAAAGTAACATACAGTATCTTGTTTACCTGCTATGAATCTCTCTAACGAATTCAATTTTTGTGTTTCTTAAGGGGCTGCCTCATCCCCGCCACCTTTCTGTATCATTTGGTGGTATTCAATGCATTTTCCTAAGAAAGCACATTTCTGTTGGACCTTACGTCGTGAAGCCGGCGTGATACTGACCACATCATTAACGAGTGTCAATTGGTCAACGAAATAAAGGTCTTGCTATACGTGCCCAAATCGCCTGAAGGGCTGGAAACGGGTCCTATACTTTACATGTCACGCAACTAGTGCTTATTATCACCTCCAAGATGTTGAGTTAAAATCTGCATCGAGGCAGAGTTTTTTTAAACTGACCTTGACTGCCAGATCGACCCAGCCTAAAATGGGTCACATGACATTCAGAAACCCCTCCCCCTCCCTTTTTTTTTAAACTTCCGTGAAATGTGTGTAGGGTGTGTGTCTGTGTCATCGTCTCGGCGCCCCCCCCCCCCCCCCCTCTCCCAAAAAAAAAACATCTCTTTCTCTGTCTGTGTGTGTGTATATGTGTGTGTGTATGTGTGTTGAGGATCACTTGTGTAGTCGTAAACATCCTGGTTTGCATACGGAGTTGTAATTAAGCTTAAACTTCTTCCTCTTTTATTTATGACTTGCTGGTTACATTATCTTCATAATAAAGATACTTCTGTCTCTTATTCCCCAATGGAGCAGAAGTGCTCAACCAGCTAAGGGTAGATCATCCTAAATCGTGCTGAACATCGCATGTTCTCCCAATCTTTCTCATCTCCATATCTCTCTTTTTCTTGTTCTCTCTATCTTTCTCTCTATCTCTCTCTCTCTCTCTCTCTCTCTCTCTATGTCTGTCTGTCTGTCTGTCTGTGTGTGTGTCTCTGTGCTTTGCTCTCGTGTGTGTGTGTGTGTGTGTGGTGTGTGTGTGTGTGTGCGTGTGTGTGTGTGTGTGTGTGTTGGCCTAATTCTGTTGACTTTCATTCCTTGCCTGGTCCAGACTTGAGGTTACTTCTAACGGTCCGGGGCTCCAATAAGACAGCTGAACATGGCTGATTAGCAACATATAGGATTCTCATCATGGGGGCGTAATCTTGTGGACTGTAATTCTGCAGGTGTCACACGTCAATGAAATCTTTTGTTCCAGTGGAAGCTTATTCATATTATATTCGTATTATATTTTCTTAATGCGCGTCCTTTCTAACTGTCGTTTTCACTGCTGGATCAACAATTAAAAAACTAATACTGTGTGCTGTTTAAACAATAGAGGTTGGGTGCACGTACAGCTGTTGGTGTCATAGGCAATGTTTCGTGGAGAAGCTCAACTCTATTATATAGGCGTGTCCGGTACCATTGTCCACACCAATGTCGGCAGCACCGTACTATCTGCACCTCTGTCCGCAACACTGACCGCTCCGCACCATTGTCCGCACCGATCTCCACAACATTATCCGCACCATTGCCCGCACCGATCTCCACAACATTATCCGCACCATTGCCCGCACCGATCTCCACAACATTATCCGCACCATTGTCCGCACCGATCTCCACAACATTATCCGCACCATTGCCCGCACCGATCTCCACAACATTATCCGCACCATTGTCCATACCGATCTCCACAACATTATCCGCACCACTGTCCGAGTGCCTAGAAAGCGTATTTGGGAAAAACTAAGCCAGAGATCGCTAGACGACCGTCTGCGGATCGGAAGGTGGTGGGTTCGCGTCCTGACAAAGCCAGACTTGTTTAAAAAATGACCTTAATACTCAGCTCGACCCAGCCTTGAGTGGGTACCAGGTGCAGTCCTAGAAAGTAAAAGCGACAGGTGTGTTGCTGACCGCATCACCCAGCAAGCACTGTTTGGTCTATAAAATATAGGTCTAGCCCTATATTCCCATTACGCATATAGGCGTGGAAAGGGATCCTTTACTTTACTGAAAGCCGCAGCTCCGTATGGACGCAAGCTAGGTCTACAACTATGCTCACAACCCACAAAGCAAAAAGCACAGGTCAAGAAGGAACAATTTCTCTCCGGGAAGACAACTAAGAAGGTATGAGAAATTGAAGAAAGTCAATCGAGGAATTACAACAGTTGGCCCACAATAGCCATGCTGAAGAAATATACACAATGAATACACAGCAAGGAAAACAAAACACGCAAACTGATGGATAGATGGCATCAATAATAACCTTTAAAAAAAGAGCACAGTATATCACGCATTAGACAGAATGAGCAAACAGACAATCCTTACATTCTCTCTCTCACACCCCCCTTCCCCCCATCCTTTTCCCCCGCGCAATAAGAGAAAAAAAGTTGATAGCTGAATGTTGAATTAATCATCAGCATCACAGCACTTATGACACTCTCATAAGCCCTCCGTCTCCATCTTCTAGAGCAAGCAAACAGTCACGCCAGGAACAGTCTGTTCGAAATCCGTCTCGTCTCCCTCCTAAGTTTTGGGAGCCGTCGTAGTCTAGCAGCTGGACGCAGGTCGTTGGTTAGATTTCTGACGAGATGTTTTTTTCATCCAAAAATGACCTTGACTCCCAGGTCGACCCAGCCTTGAGAGTGTACCAGGTACAGTCCTGGGAAGTACAGGCTATCGGCGTGATTCTGACCACATCACCCACCGAGTGCCCTTTGGTTTATAAAATATAGGTCTAGCCCTGTATGCTCAATACGCATGAAAGGCGTCGAAAAGGGTCCATTACTTAACTTTTACTTTTCCTTAAGTTGTGAGCGTCAACGAGATTCCCTGCGCACTTCTCTCAACACCATTCTCCTGACTCCGTGATGATCTACTCGTTCATCGGCACTGTTCGCTCGCTCTCGGTAGACAAAGAGATGAAGAAGCAGTAGAACTACATAAAAGGAGTGACTGGGTGAGATAGCTCAGAACCCATGCACCATTACACTACCACCATGTGCCGCACTGACAAGAGCAGAGGGCCTTGATTTTCCATTTTACACAACTACGAATCAATTCAATGCTGTTGTCCCCTTCAATCATGTATTTAAGCTGACATGTGTTTATCTCTTTGTCCTCATATTAGTGAAAAGCAGGCAGACAATTGCAGATAACTTCAACTTCTTCAGAAGCCGCAACAACGAGATTACATTACCGCTAGTTAATGAGATCTGCCAGGCGTTTGTGCGTCTATCCAATCAATACCCCGACTGCATTTGTACGCCTCATGGCAGGTGTCTTTGTAACACACAACAGATACTTGTTTCATCCGTTTCCGTGGCAACAAGAAAAGTCACCTATCCGCTATTTTATTCGTTCCTAACTGGTGGCCAGGGGCAAAGCGGAACTCATTCAAGGGGACCCCAATATAATTTAGAAAAACATCAAGTTTATTTTTATTTTTATTCAACGGCTCAACATCATGGCATTTCGACACAGACAGACAGACAGACAGACAGACAGACAGACAGACAGACAGACAGACAGACAGACACTCAGACAGACAGACAGACAGACAGACAGACAGACAGACAGACAGTTAGACAGACAGACAGACAGACAGACAGACAGACAGACCGACCGACCGACAGACAGACAGACAGACAGATAGACAAACAGACAAAAATGATACCCAAAGAACAGGGCACAAAGAGAGGGGGAACACGAGACCTGCATTAAACAGATCTTGGAGTGAGGAGAGGGAACCTTGCTTACAAACATGCACCAAACTACAAATCTTGGAGTAAGGAGAGGGAACCTTGTTCACAAACATGCACCACACATACAGATCCTGGAGTAAGGAGAGAAAACCTTGCTCACAAACATGCACCACACATACAGATCTTGGAGTAAGAAGAGGGAACCTTGCTCACAAACATGCACCACACATACAGATCCTGGAGTAAGGAGAGGGAACCTTGCTCACAAACATGCACCAAACTACAAATCTTGGAGTAAGGAGGGAGAACCTTGCTCACAAACATGCACCAAACATACAGATCTTGAGTAAGGAGGGAGAACCTTGCTCACAAACATGCACCAAACATACAGATCTTGAGTAAGGAGGGAGAACCTTGCTCACAAACATGCACCACACATACAGATCTTGGAGTAAGGAGGGAGAACCTTGCTCACAAACATGCACCACACATACAGATCTTGGAGTCAGGAGGGAGAACCTTGCTCACAAACATGCACCACACATACAGATCTTGGAGTAAGGAGAGGAACCTTGCTCACAAACATGCACCAAACTACAGATCTTGGAGTCAGGAGAGGAAACCTTGCTCACAAACATGCACCAAACTACAAATCTTGGAGTAAGGAGAGGAAACCTTGCTCACAAACATGCACCAAACTACAAATCTTGGAGTGAGGAGAGGAAACCTTGCTCACAAACATGCACCAAACTACAAATCTTGGAGTGAGGAGAGGAAACCTTGCTCACAAACATGCACCAAACTACAAATCTTGGAGTAAGGAGAGGAAACCTTGCTCACAAACATGCACCAAACTACAAATCTTGGAGTCAGGAGGGAGAACCTTGCTCACAAACATGCACCACACATACAGATCTTGGAGTCAGGAGGTGGAGTATGCGAGAAAAGGTGAACTGAAGGAAGATCCGGGCTGTCATAATTAGTTATGGACAAAAGTGGGATACATGAAAAATATTGTGAATAAAAGTGATAAAATAAGACCGTTTGAAAATGATATAGAAGAGAAAGAGAATAATTAGAAAGTGTGAAAGATATATAAAAAAAAAAAAAAAAACATCCAGATCAAGTATGAGAAAAAGTAGAAAATTAAGTAAGTAAGCCCATGAGAATCACTGAAGATATTACCTCTTCGCCAACAAAGCCAGAACCTGCAGCCACATCCAAGATAGTGATTCTCTTTCGTTCAGCCTCGTCTGGAAACTGCTTGGCGGTAAAGTCTGCTGCTATGATTGGGCCTTTGTAGTTTTCTGCCCTCAGATCCTACAAATAAAACACGCATTTAATTATCAGTTTTTATATACCTAGTCATCCCTTTGAGGAGTGTAATTTTTTTTTTTTTTTTTTTTTTTAAGAACCCACCCTGGCTTTAGCCGGGGGCCCGGAATATTTAGTTGGGCCACAAATGTGGTCATAACGACTGAAAGGGAATTCTGGGACCTCTTCACGGGTGATCCTTATCTGAATGGTGGCACTTTGTGTCACCGGGTATTCATTGCGTGATGTCCTGGTAGGGTACAACAAGAAAGCAAGCGATTATCAGTATTTTGGGATAGAAAGACTGCATTCATTATCATAAAGAAGCAGCCATCATTTTTGTATCACATTATAAGGACACATAAAATAAGGATAATAACAACTGTATACACAAGGGAACTGAATTGTCGTAGATCACGCGGCATACCCCGAAGATGATGGAAAGATAATATCCATACAGACCTACAAACATTCAGTTTCATCAACAGGAAAGAGAAGGCCAACCACAGACGTGAATCTCAACAGCAATGAACCTCAAGAGCTCGGAATGCTGAGAAGGAGAAAGAAGAAAAAGACAGAGGAGGCGCAGAGGAAGAATAAGGAGGAATAGAAGAAGTAGAAGAAAAAGAAGAAAAAGAAGAAGAAAAAGAAGAAGAAGAAGAAGAAGAAGAAGAAGAAGAAGAAGAAGAAGAAGAAGAAGAAGAAGAAGAAGAAGAAGAAGAAGAAGAAGAAGAAAAATAATAATAATAATAATAATAATAATAATAAGAAGAAAAAGAAGAAGAAAAATAAGAAGAAGAAGAAGAAGAAGAAGAAGGAGAAGAAGAAGAAGAAGGAGAAGAAAATAGGAAGAAGAAGAAGAAGGAGAAGAAAATAGGAAGAAGAAGAAGAAGAAGAAGAAGAAGAAGAAGAAGAAGAAGAAGAAGAAGAAGAAGAAGAAGAAGAAGATGAAGAGAAGAAGAGAAGAAGAAGAAGAAGAGAAGAGACGAAGAAGAAGAAGAGAAGACGAAGAAGAAGAAGAAGAAGAAGAAGAAGAAGAAGAAGAAGAAGAAGAAGAAGAAGAAGAAGAAGAAGAAGAAGAAGAAGAAGAAGAAAAAGAAAAAAAAAACATAAGGAGAAGAAGAAGAAGAAGATTATAAGGATACAACAACTGAAGAAGTTTGTGACAGGTGGAAAGACCTGTGAAAAAAAGAAGAGGTAGAGGATGACGTCATCATCGATGAGCCGGTCCTCTACAGAACGTCGCTTTCGTCACGCCAGCCATGAAAGTCTCTCTTTCTCTAGCCAATTCTCCCGCTTTATTTGCTTCCAAAGCTAATACATATTCAGTGTTTTGTGTGCGCCTTCACGGAGATTCCATTCTGCCTCGGTTCCCGACAACTGTACCCTCTATCTCACACCTCTCCGTGACGTTCAGCATGGCCAAAACACTTCAGTTCTCGGGACAGGATGCTGTTTATGAGCCAGTTCTCCTCGATGCCCAGATCATGAAGGATGTCGGTGTTTTTTGGTTCATGGTGTTATCGGAATTTTTCTGTAGCATTTCAGCTCAAGAGCTCCGATTTTATCCTTGTTGCATGAAGTTGGAGATCGCAAGAGATGATCGCTAAAGTTAGTTAGTAAGGCACTTGATGATGCTGGTTATAATGATCACTATGAAGTTAGGTACTGCTGAATGTTGAATGTTGAATTAAGAATCGACACCACATTGCTCGGTACACTCTTATAAGTGCTCCGTCCCCATCTTAGCAGCGAAGGAAGAGTTCATATTCCGATGGCACTAGTAACTGTATGACTGTACATCCGTCTCGCCTGTCCCATGAGTGTTGAGCTTCGGCCACATCCCCTGGTAACTCCCCGCAGCACCACTCTCCTCAGACAGTAATGATCTATGCATGGACTTAATAATAGATACTGTTGATATTAATTGCAACCCGTGCAACGAGATTCCCTAGAGAGGTGTGACATTATACCTCTCGAAGAGCGGCTCAAAAACGCCAACCCACTCCACCCAACTCGCCCACACCGAAACAGTGGAAACTACAAGCAATATTGGCAATTTCTTGTAGCCTTGAGTTAGCTACGGGGACGGATGTTGACCACATCGAGGACCGCCTTGTCTATTAACAAGTGACTGAGGCATCATAGAGCCGATGTGCTACTGACATTCAAAAAATGGTTCTTTAATTAATCATTTATATATGGAGAAACTGCATGTTCTGTAAAATTAAATCAGGCAAGCTGTATAATGATTGTTTCATATAATACTTGCTGTTGTAACTATTCTAATCGCCCTTCAACATCTGCTAATGTCACAGTGTCTGTCTCCCAACACCAAGATCTAAATATATAGTTTACGACGAATCTTTGGACCCATCAAAGATGCTAACAGCGGGGAATGGAGAGTGACAAGCAATAACAAAATTCATAATATGTTCAAAGCACCATTGATCCCTGGCATCATGAGAGCTAATAGACTGAAATGGTTAGGGTATATTGAAAGAATGTCAGACGACAGAGAAATAATAACTGTATACACAAGGGAGATGAATGGTCGTAGACCACGAGGCAGACCAAAAAGAACATGGAGAGATAATGTGCAGACCTGCAAACACTTGGTGTCACCAACTGGAAAGAGAAGGCCGACCAGCGAGATGAATGGAGGCGGGTGATATCTATAGCAATGAACCTCAAGGGATCGGAACGCTGAAGAAGAAGTTGTAACTATACAAAATATTAGAGCGTAGGGTGATGGAAGTCCGCGCTTTATCCTCCCATTGCAGCTCGTACAAATCCGGTACGGTTGGGAAGCTCTCGGCCACGAGTGTCTTCTAATCTGTGATAAGCTTCTTACACTCAAAAAACAATAGTGTTTTTTTTTTTTTTTTTTGCTACTCGTGTTGACTTTACTTGTTTCGTCTTTTCAGGAAAAGAGCGGCAAATTACCGAGAATACTTAAGCAGTGAAGATAAATTACAGCGTAATCCAGTGGTATTCTAGTGGCTAGAGCTCTTTTTGTCAACAGGGGCTTAAGGATTTGAAAACCATACGCACTATTACTGATTATAACGTATGCTGACAAAATACACCAGACCACGTCCGACTTTAGCTAAACAGAGTCGGACGTGCACCAGACAGAGCCTAGTACTGTCCCAGTGTTAAATGCAACGCTTTTTTGTTTTTTGTTTTAAATCCCTATCCTGGCTGTTGCCGGGGGCGCTATATATAACCCAATCTATGGGTTGAACGTGGTTTCTGGGACCTGTCCCCCCCCCCCCGGGGGTGGGGGGGGAAGGATCCTTGTCCGAAAGATGGCATTTTGTGTCACGAGTGTTTTGTCGACGTTTTGTTATGTCCTTATGGTGTTGAAGGTCAGTCAGAGCTCAGTAGAGGGTAAGCGAAGATAAGCCAGGTCAAAACTTATTGGGGATAAATTGTTCTTCACAACCGAAATTCGCCACATTCGAGATCACCCTAAGCTGTCTGTGCTATAAAAGTTTTTGAAATAATATAACATATTTAAACTCATGATAACACAGTCCTCCTGTCGAGCAATGTAAAGTGAACATACTATATAGTCTTGTCAGTTCTAAAACCCAGTGATGATCAACAAATATTCTTGAATTTAAAGAAAACAAATAATGTTCACAAACAAAACTGGCTAATTAAGAAGAGACCGTCTGTACGTGGTTACAGGGACCATTTAGTCCCCTTGCAATTTTGTGGGAGAAAAGAGCTGGAAGTTCAGACCCCCCCCCCCTTTTTCCGCCTTTCAACCTCAATAATATTTTTTGAGTGAGGGGCTTAAAAGGGTCTGAGCTCCCATGCCCCCGCGCCTATGACATATAATGATTTTAGTATAATGGAAACCTATTATATTAAAAAGTAAATTGAATGACAACATCCAGAAACTGCCAGGACTGGATTATAATACATTTGTTCAACAAGCAGAAGACAAGACAAAGATGGAGAGTTTTGTGAACTAGTGCTTTCATGGACACACCTTTACGACAATAACAGGTCAAGGGGTAAATTATTCATATTATTATGTTATTATTAGATTAACCGACAACATACAGCGAGTTGAATACAATATAAAAATGGGCTATCCTCCGAAAATAACGGTCCCAAATTATCGAGGCCGAAAATATACCCTAACAGGGCCTCAATCACATGTAAATTGCGAACTTCCTCAGCCTCGATAATTTGGGACTGTAAATCGAAGGATAGCCTAAAAATGAGTTCAGGAACTCACCTTTTCATATTTGGCGTCCTTTGCCCACTGTGTGTATCTCTCGGATATCTCCTGAAGCGACAAACCCGGTACATGAGCGAAGTCATTTGCTGCTGATTCATCGGCCATTTCTAAAATGTCTAGACTTCGGTCCTGGATTTAAAAAAGAAACAAATCAAACGATTTAAATGCAACAAGGGCAAAAAAGTAAATGGTCTCAACATTTGTTTGAATGTGTGCCGTCTTCTCAGTGATGCTGGCTGGACGGGAAGTGCTTTAACTGCTGACGTAGGCAATAATACAATTGAAGACCCAGTCTCTACTCAGCCAGACTCCTGTTACACAAAAGTAAAGAACCCCTTTGAACGTTTAGTTCTAGACCTATATTTTATAAACGAATCGGCACTAGGTCAGTGATGTGGTCAGCATAACGCCGACCGCCTTTACCTCCCACGACTTGTACCTGGTACCCACCTAAAGCTGGGTCGGCCCGGCTCGCTAGCGTAGTTGGCTAAACCGGATGGCGCGGTGACCAGGTGACTAACTCCTTGTGGTCCGGGTTCACTCCCGGGGGTAGGCAGAAAAGCCACATTTCTCCCAGATTTACGGTATTTATCATGGAATCAAGGCCGAAAGGTTGCGATATCCATAATACCGAGTCTAAGGGTTAACAACTCATGGCCTCTCGATACTTAAAAAAAAAAATCTGGGTTGACCTGGGAGCAAAGGTCATTTTAAAGAGAAAAAATATGCCTCCGTTTTGATTCGAACCCACGTACTTCGGATCCGCAGGTCAGCGTCTAGTCTCTACACGACAGAGGCTCCCGAGATTCTTGTATCACTATTCAAAACCGACAGATCGGTCTTTTCTTTTTAAACCAACCCCTAAAGAGCGGAGCTTTCCAACCTTTCATATTCATGAAACACTTTTTAAACAAGCAGAATTTCGCGACACAGTAGTTCAGTCTATATGCAAACCAGAGGTTAAACTAACCCGTTATAGGAGATACAGATACATAATTTACATTCAAGCGACACACTTTCACACTGCAGCCGACATACTAATGTGTTGAGACACAGTTTTGAAAACTAACCTATTGTTTGTTTGTTTTAGTATCCAGAAGCCATGAGTTGTTAACTCTTAGGCTCGGTATTATGGATATCGCAACCTTTCGGCCTTGATTCCATTGTAAATACCGTAAATCTGGGAGAAAATGTGGCTTTCCTGCCTACCCCCGGGATTGAACCCGGACCACAAGGAGTACGTCACCCGGTCTCCGCGAAATCCGGTTTAGCCAATTCCGCTAGAGAGCCGGGCGAAAACTAACCTATACAACCAGACTGTCAAAAAAATGACTATGGCTGCTGGTCACGTAACATGGTTTTGTAAAGTCCTTGGAAACACGGTAGTCAGGACAACCAAAATGACAGCGTCACCGGTGGTACAATGCCAGCCCCTGGCTGTTGCGTGGTTTTATTAGACAAATTTACGTCCAGTAGTTTGCCATTGCTTTCTGGGCGGTCGGCTTTAAATGCCAGTAATTTTACTTTATATATGTAAGTGAGCTAAAGGAGTAAAGGACTCGTTTCAAAGTCTTTTGGCGAATTGGGCATATAGGGCTAGAACTATCTTTCATAGACCAATCGTGTTCTGGTCAACATTACGTCGTCGCGTTTACTTTCCTGGACTGTAGCTCTATATATGAGTGGCTCCTAATGAGATAAAACCCCTCGAACCTCAAGGCTATGCTGTGCTATGATACAGACATGCGGCCGCATTAGGCGGCACAGGGGGGGGGTGGGGGGGGGGGGGGGGGGGAGAGGACGCGGCATAAGTTTCGAAATACAAAAACATTTTTTTAATTCTGAACTTTTGATCTGACGGCCCGAAGATATTAATTAGAAGCGGCATTTCAAAGACTTGCCTAGTACTGCACACAACTGCTCGAATTCCTCTTACTTTTCTGTAAACGTACCATAAACCCCTATGTTTAAAAGTGGCATATTTGGAGGGGGAAAAACGGTACTTTCTTATTAACCGACCACAAACAGGGGAAATCCACAGGTAATGAGACAGTCAAATATTTTAGGGGAGAGGGTGGTAGATTAAGCGTATAGATTTGGTTAGGGATAAGGTTATGCTTAGAGTTAGGGTAAGTGTTAGGGTTAGGTTACCGCGCGAAAATCTTGGCCTTGGAAGAAACCATAACCTAAAACCTTCGAGAAACATGATTGGACGATTTGCATCAGGCCACTCAGATAACAACGTTTCTCAAATCTAGACTAAAGCACAAAAAACCATGGAAAACCTGCTATTACCACCCTCTAAAATACTGGACTATCCCATAACGTTATTTGTGGTCGGCTAAAAAAAAAGCACACACACACACAACCTAGTGTAAATCCATACTAGAATGGCAAATAAAGACTGAGGTTTGTAATTTGTGTTTTAATACTGTTAGCGACCCTTACATTAGTTTTGTGGACCGGTGAGAAGAACAGTGAACTAAAATAAATTGTACCGTGTATTGTTTGTGTCCGAGCTTTTAAAATTTACAACGGGGGGAAAATACCAATGGTTTGATTATTATCATTGTTGTGGACTGAACCGGGCCACTATGACTAGAGTGACCATACGTCTCGTCTTCACCAGGGCAGACTCGTCGTATAGGTGTTTCCCGGCCGTGTCGGCTTATAGGTGTGCCCCGGCCGTGTCGTCTTATAGGTATGCCCTGGCCGTGCCGTCTTATAGGTGTTTCCCGGCCGTATAGTCTTATAGGTGTGCCCCGGTGTGGCGTCTTATAGGTGTGCCCCGGCCGTGCCGTCTTATAGGTGTGCCCCGGGTGTGCCGTCTTATAGGTGTTCTTCGGGTGTGCCGTCTTATAGGTGTGCCCCGGGTGTGCCGTCTTATAGGTGTGCCCCGGGTGTGCCGTCTTATAGGTATGCCCCGGGTGTGCCGTCTTTTAGGTGTTCTTCGGGTGTGCCGTCTTATAGGTGTGCCCCGGGTGTGCCGTCTTATAGGTATGCCCCGGGTGTGCCGTCTTATAGGTGTGCCCCGGTGTGGCGTCTTATAGGTATGCCCCGGTTGTGCCGTCTTATAGGTGTGCCCCGGTTGTGCCGTTTTATAGGTGTGCCCCGGTTGTGCCGACTTATAGATGTGCCTCAGGTGTGCCGTCTTAAAGGTATGCCCCGGCCGTGTAGTCTTAAAGGTGTGCCCCCACCGTGCCGTCTTATAGGTATGCCCTGGCCGTGCCGTCTTATAGGTATGCCCTGGCTGTGCCGTTTTATAGGTATGCCCTGGCCGTGCCGTTTTATAGGTATGCCCTGGCCCTGCTGTCTTATAGGTATGATCCGGCCGTGCTGTCTTAAAGGTATGATCCGGCCGTGCTGTCTTATAGGTATGATCCGGCCGTGCTGTCTTATAGGTGTGATCCGGCCCTGCTGTCTTATAGGTATGATCCGGCCGTGCCGTCTTATAGGTATGCCCTGGCCGTGCCGTTTTATAGATATGATCCGGCCGTGCCGTCTTATAGGTATGATCCGGCCGTGTCGCCTTATAGGTATGCCCCGGCCATGCCGTTTTATAGGTGTTTTCCGGCAGTGCCTTCTTACAGGTTTGCTCCAGCGTACCGTCTTTTAGGTCGTCTCGTCGGTAGGCCAAAAATATTAGGAAAAAGCTCGAGAATACTAGATAGTGTTATAGTTAGATGTGTAGGCCGTAATAGATTTCATAATTTTAGATGTTAAATTATAATTTATTTTTTTATCCGTGGTTGCTCTACATCTATACACATAATATATATGTTGATATATATATGGCCATACGAACTAAATAAACCACTCACTGTGTTTCCTGAATGCAACACTGAAGCACAACTAAAGCACAAGACGCTACAAACCACAGTGACACAACAAACATCCCGTTGAGCTTTTAACGACATTCCATTTCTCAATGCTCAGTCCTGCCACGTGTCTAACTTTGGACCAATCAATGTTAACCCATGCATTATTCATGCACGTTTCCTTAGAAAGCAGTCAGAAATCCGGTGCTCGGTCTTAGCCAGACAGGGATCGGGACTGGGTTTAGAGTGGTCCAGTGAGGCAGGTCGCTCACTCAAGATAACATATCTCAAGGTGCATTATTTCACCTTACGCAGGGGCACCAATGTAAAGATAACATTGGGAATGGGGCCTAGTGTAGGGTAGGTCTTGGACACGACTTCTTCTTCTGCCTTTCTATCCCCCAATGGAGCATAGGCCCTCAACCAACTCACGCCAAGTCGTTCTATCCTTCGCCATAGCATGGAGCTCTCCCCATGTCCTCCCAATCTTTCTAACCTCGTTCTCCAGCTCTCTTCTCCATGTGTTTTTGGGCCTTCCTTTATTCCTATGCCCCTGTGGGTTCCAATGCAAAGACATTCTATTTATGCTGTTCTCCTGTTTTCTCAGTGTGTGCCCTATCCAACGTGACGTCCTTTTCCTCACCTCCTGATCCACTGGAGCCTGTTTAGTTCTCTCCCAAAGTTTTACATTAGTTATTCTATCATACCATTTTATTCCCTCTATTCTGCGCAGGCACCAGTTAATGAATGTCTGTGTTTATTAGTAATTGCCTTGTTTGTTCTCCATAATTTCCGCCCCATGGCAATGTACTGATTTGACATTAGAATTAAAAATTTTTAGTTTAGTATTTCTTTAATTTCTTTTGACCCCTCACAAATTCCCTAGTGCTATAAAAGCCCCTCTTGCCCTTTGTATTCTTATTTTAGCATCTCTATCAGTTCCTCCTCTTTTATCTACGGTTACTGCCCAAATAGGTGTACGACTCCACGTCTTGGAGTGGGGTGCCATTAAGAGAAACCACATTACTATTTGCCTGATTTATTCTCATTATCTTTGTCTTTTGGACACGACTGGCTCCAGCTAACGGGTCATGCTGCTGACGTCAACGGGTCGGGCTAAAGATGTGGTAACGCAGCGGTTCTAAAACTGGGTGTCGAGGCACCAAGGGGTGCCGTGAGCGTATACCAGGGGTGACGCGGCAATAATCAAGAAAAATCGTGTAAAATTGTAAAATTTTAGATACTTAAAAAGTTAAAATTTAAGTCGTCTTCCCTCGCCATTGTTGAAAATAGTTTATTTCTTCTTTGACGCATTGTCAGCCCATCCCAGTGACGTCAGGAGCATGCCTCATCAGCTGGAGCCGAAAAGGGGGTGGGGGAGAAGGCGTTTAGCACCTCTAACAATTTTCTGGAGGAAGGAACCCCAAGGCTTGCTCTAATGCGGAATAATAATAATAATAATAATAATAATAATAATAATAATAATAATAATAATAATAATAATGGCTGAATGGCAAATAACTGCAATAATATATTTAAAATACTAAGGACTGATTAGAAGTTCTCTCAGATATTCCGCACTGAGGGGGAAACATGCAGACTTTTAATCAGGTTGCAACCGGTACTATTAGCATTTCTACTCTCTGTTGGTTAATGAAGAAGGGTCAGAGTACTTGTGGGAATATCCTAAGCGCAGCGATGCCAATTCTTGATTCATTCATTCTAACTTTGTATGAAAGTTGAATGCAAGTAATGTCGTTAACATGTATTCCATGGCACCAAACAATTATGAATTCGTGTAAAGAAAAATTGCCTACTAATCAGGGGCGAATATGTGTATTTATGGATAATGCATCCCTACGGAAATCATAGTATATTCTTGTTAACCAAGTGTTCGTCTTAAGCGAGTTTGTATTAAACGACGCATTACATTTACTTGCCTTGCAGCATATTATATATGGTTAGTTAGTTGCCCATCCTTTACAGGACGTTGCAGAACCAACCCCAGCATTTTTTGGCTGTTGTAGTTTTTCTAGAAAAATTTTACGTTCAGTAGTTTGCTACTGTACTAAACGGTCAGCAGTCGGAACCAGCGAAAGACAAATCGTCCGCAGCTGGGATCAAACTCGGTTTTGACGACTCAGTTTCGCTGGCTTCGAGATTTCGTAGGGAATTCCTAAGGATTTCCCTGGACAGGACCATATTATGGGGGTGGGGGAGGGGGAGTTAGGGATAATGTTAAATAAATAGTGACTATTAACTAATCCTAACACCCCCCCCCCCTGTAGATCCCAAATCTCTAATCAACGTAGTTCGTTTTGAATTTTACCTATTAAATCTCTAATCAATTTAAGGCTCGGACTTTTGATATATGAGTGCCTGTGTCCCCACTCCCCAAAACTGTAAGTTAGCAATGGGAGACAGATTTTCACTCTGAAAAACCATATCACGAAAGGTTATCCCCATATTGGAACCTCCCCTAAACCGTATGGTACCAAAGTATAAGATCTAACGGAAGTAGGGCCTGTGCCCCACCCACCATCCAGATTTAGAGCTTCCCTATAAGATTGGCGACCTTGATGGTAGACAGACGTTTTTCTAAATTTACTCTCCAGATGAAAACCTTAAACATGACGAATATAACGGAAAAGGTTATCCCAATTACGCTATCTGCAGTATCTATGATCTGAGCTTCTCTTTTCCAACTAAATGCTGTGGATCTTGTGCAACTTCAGTAAAGATAAGGACATGATTCTATAGGGTAAGTAATATTTGTATGTAATAAGATCTTTATTGATGTTTGTTTTTCTCAAAAACGCAAATTAGATGTTTTTAGAAATTTTTTGACTACGTTTTGGATATTGTTCGTCAAAGAAAAGTGGCAACACTGAGACAGACAAAGAAAGACCTGGATACAGAACTTGACTGACTGTAAAGGCCTAAGGCATTCAGTCATGAAGTCCACTGTATTTGACTGTCAAAGGCGACAGAAGCTGAGCAGTCAACAGACACTGGTTACCCAACAACACGCAGTGTTACGGAATGATGATGATGATGATGATGATGATGATGATGAAGTACTAGGCAACTAACTGACCATAAGTTCCTGGATTGTTCTATAGCTATCCTTTCTTGTGTGGCATTACGCCCTTACTCAATCCATGTTCTCCCTTATCATGCTATATTACTTTGTCTCCTTCTGTTCCATGGTCTATATTAGTTGAATCATAATGTCTCAAGGACTGTTACTTTAGAGTATACAACCGGCTGGATTAGTAGGTACAGTTGCAACCGTCTGGGATTGTCTATATTAAAAAAAAACCGCCATTACTGCCTGCCAGTCGCGCTGCTACCAAGAAATCATTGCGGAACTAGCCCCTGGGGGTTGGGGGGGGGGGGGGGAATGGACAGCCCCATGTAATTTTCAAAGTCGTGGCTCAATGTAGCTTATCATTGTTTCAGTGTACAATAATATTACATTTTATTATTTTAGGATAAATTGTCAAAATAAAATGATTTAAATTCATAATTTCTATACTGGTTAAATGGATTGTTTACCCCTTTTGCAAATTATTAGAGGGAGCTGACCTTTCCCGCCCTAATGTCTTTTTTGCGACGGCTCGCCTACCAGAGCAAATCTCAAAATACAGAGAAGTTATCACAGGAACAGCATTGTGAAACCTGCAGTTCTGTGCACGTAACGTTTAACCGTAAACTACTGGGAAATTGACGAATCCGCTGCAAGCAACACACAACAAAGACCGGTAGCCACCAGCGATTCAATATTAAATTCACACAATATTTATAAAGCGACAAAACAGGCACAAATGTATGCCATATACAACTCTACCACACGAATTAAAAAGAAAAATCAAGTAACAATAACTAGTAGCCAATAATACCGGTAAATTACAATTATAAAATCCGTTGTGTATCGTAGCGTAATAGTTTCCTTTTCACACAACACGTGGAAAAATTAGAAAGACGCCGGCCGTGTATAGATCTCATCAATTGACTCACAGACTGAGGTCCAAGTGTACAACTTGAATGCTGATTCTAGACAGAACCAGGGAAGCGAGGGGTTGCACTGTCTGCTTCGCGATGCCAGCGTTACCATCGCTACCGGATTTTTCCCCTGCAATGTCCCAGAATCTGGACGTCCATATCTCTCTTTCTGTTCCCGTGTCCCGACAAGACTGGCATTACCCGTAGTGTGTTGTCCGCTCTCTTACGAATCAATTGAGTCGCGTGTTGAGCTACTCTTCCTTTTATTTTTCATTGACGACGGGGCGGCTGTTAGCTCGCCGGTTGACGACTTAGTCGCCTGTCGGAAGAGTATTTGGGTCTGTCTCATTTGATCGCATCAGCATTGCTGCAGAAGTCCTTTTCAGGGCTCTTGGTGGTGTGCAATGCTATGCCATTTTACAAAGCGTGCATCACCTAGTCACAATTACAACCTGAAGCCCCCAATCCCTCTTTCAGGGATGCTGGTTAAACGTGAAGATTGTTTCGGGGTCCAACAAAGCCCATACCTACCTCTTTTATTTTTAGATAATGACACACTTCTTTCTGGAGCTGTAGCTGTTGGACGCTCCGAACATCCGGATACGATCGTCGGGGGTTGAAACAAACAAAAAAGCCACTTTAAAAAGACCTTGGCTTCTATCCTTAAATGGGTATCAGGTAACGACCTGGGATGTAAAGGTGGCCGGCGTGGTGTTGACCACATCACCCACCGACAGCCGATTGATCTATAAAATATAAGTTTCAGCGCTACGTCCAATCAGGGCTGCCGAAACTGGTACACATTTCGTACTATTTGAGCCCTGCAGAAAAACTACTTGTGCTAACACGCCCGATGTTTTGGTACGTTTTAGAAATGTTACAACATTATTTTAAATTTTGAAGTTGTGTTGGCACTAAAATAACTGACAGTTACTGAAAATAAGCGTCATGAAACTGTTGACGCAAATTTACCATTTCACGTGATTGGACAAGTGCGTTTTGTTTCGGTTTCAAAAGCCAGTATAGGAGTGTCCCACACACAGATAATTGACAGATGGTTTTCTTTCATCGCAACTGAAAATTTCAGTTTATTCTGAATCACTATACAGTGGAACCTCGCTTAACGAGCATTCGTTCCAAAATCTTACTCGTTAAGCAAAACACTCTTTATGAAGGAAACAATTTTTCTCATATAAATTAATGTAAAATACGATAATGCGTTCCATGTCGAAAAAAAAAAAATACTTATAAAGTGCTTTGTATAACCTTTATTCAAAGAAAATTCTATACATACTGTTAAGGAAAGTGAATCATCTTCATCTTTTCTTCAAACGCGGAACGATCCTACTTGGAATGCGAATTCGATTTGTAGAAAAACAAAAATATATTTTTTTTTTACTAGAAAGATGTCCAGAGACATTTGTTTTTGCCGACGCTTCAAAATCTGGCGAAAATGCGACATAGCATTATCATTAAATAAATTTGCAACACGCATAGCCACTTCCTTATTAGGGTGATGCTTCTAAATGTAAGATGCAACAGTTTGCCATGCTTTCAGCACTTCTTTTTTTTTTTTTTTTTTTTTTGACAGAAGATTGTTGCTTTTCCGTTACCTCCTCCTCCTCTAACAAACTTTCCTCCAAAACTTCTTGCTGTGAAATACAATGCAACTCGATAAGCTCTTTGGTGGTCAGCTCTTGGCCGTGCTCTTTCACAAGCTCTTCGATATCACTGTTATCCGCTTACAATCCCATGATAGTGGCCAAAGACACAATCTCGTTGACTACAGGTTCCACATGTACTGTCTGGAACCCCTCAGTTACAAATCGACAACGCTCTCCGGCCAAAGCTTCTTCCAAGCAGAAATCAGGGTTCTCTATCTAGGTAACCCCTTCGCCCGCCTTGTCAATCATCTTGAGGCAGGCAACAATGTGGAAGAGATTTTTCCAAAACTCTTTGAGATGAGGTTGGTCCCTTCAGTCACATGGAAACAATGATCAAAGATTGCTTTAGTGTAGAGCTTCTTAAAGTTAGAAATAACTTGGCGTCCATGGGCTAAAGAAACAGAGTGATGTTGGGAGGCAGAAACTGGATCTTGATGAACTTAAATTCTTTAGAGAAGTCATCATGTAGGCCTTGAGGATTCATGTATATATATCAATTATATATAACACAAGTTTGAGAAAATCTGTGATCACAAGTGACACTACGATGCTACTGGGACGAGTGCTAAACACAGACTGATGTAACATGCGCACAATCCGGGACTTCCCCTCTCGTCGCCACTCGTTATGCGAAAAGTCGCTCGTTAAGCAAATCATTTTTTTTGCAATTTGTTTTGCTCGTTATGCGATTTACTCGTTATGAGAGGTGCTCGTTAAGCGAGGTTCTACTGTATTTGAAGCTTTTCTTGTCGTTTTGTTTCTAAGTATTTTGTGACGTTTTGTTAATACGTCTATAGTTGCCCATGTCTGGTTTTGAGTTTCCAATATGAGTGACTAATACAGTATGAATGTCAGCACAGAAAGTGATTATAACAATAAAGATAACATCCCTTTAACGAAAAGTACACGTTTACGGCTGCTCACGGCAAGAAAACTGAAATAGTATTTTCTCAAGTGAAACATATTTTGTTACAAAATGTTATAGCTTTGTTAAATAAGAGCATTATAAACAAGCAAATAAAGAATGAAGAGAACTAATAGTGCAAGAACATCCACCTTTGTTTCACCAGACAAATTTTGGTTTGTAACTTTAGAAGAAAAATGTGGAAATGAAAATCGCTTTACACCAGTATCAACATTTATGATTAGTCTTCTGGCATTAAATCATTCCTCTGCAGCTGCAGAATCAGTTTTTTTTTCTTTGCTTATCAATACTGAAATTTAAAAAAAAAAAATCAATCTTTTCTGTATCGCCTTGTATTCGAATCGTGTTTTATGTTTTAATTGACATACGTTGCCAGGCTACGAAAACAAAGGAGCCCTTTTCCGCCGAGGATGGGTATACAGGACATCTATAAACTTATACAAACCATTTGGCACTCTACGGATGATGTGATCAACATCTCGCTGGCCTCCTTATCATAGCATCTATTCGTATCCACTTTAACCTTGGTCGACCTGTAAGTCAAGGCCGATTATTTGAAGATCGGCGCTGACCTGGGTTTTAGCTTCCATTTTGACCTTATCTAAACAGGTACCCTGCAGTATCCGTGGCTGAGGCGTTGCAAGCGCGCTTTCTAACTCAAAAGCAAATAAATTCCAGCTGCAGGCAATTTAGCAGCAGATCTACTGGAATTGATTTCGACAAGCGTATCAAGAGACGACCGTTTAGCGGTCAATGGCAAACTACTAAACTCAATATTTCCCCAAAAGACCAAAACTGCTAACAAATACTAGGGTTGAATCTGCATCGTTCTGTTAACTTGATTTGTATAGATGAATCCTAGGTTTTTAAGAAACTGTAGATTTTATGATTACCAAGAGAAGATGGAAATGGCTTGGCCACGTTATGAGAATGACTTCTGATATACCTGCCAAAACAGCTCTCACATGGACACCAGAGGGAAAGAGAAAACAGGGGCGCCCAAAAACAACATGGAGACGAACGATGGAAAGTGACCTGAGTGCAGCATCTTTGACATGGAAAAACTGCAGTGAAGATTGCACAGGACAGGAAAGCATGGAAAGTCCTCTCTGAAGCCTCATGTGCCACTAGGCATAACGAGAACTGATGATGATGATGAATCCTAGGTTTAGTGATATGTAATATGTTTAGTTTGCTGATGACACCGTCCTGATAGCGGCAAGTCAGAAAGAACTACAGGAACTGATAGATACGGTAATGGTATAAAGTGAGAAAAAAAAAATGGTCTCAGTTTGAATAATGGGAAGACAGAAGGAATGATGATTTGCAAGAAAAGATTAATCCCTAAATGTGTAATAAAAGACAAAGACATTTTTTTCCCTCTTGGACAAGTACAAACATTTAAGTACTTTGGCACATCCGATGGATGATGTATCATAGAGATAAAGAGCAGAAAAGGACAAGCCAAAACTGCATTTTATCGAATGAAGAACATTTTTTTCCCCCAATAAATCCATGTCATTGGAGGTTAGGAAAAAAATTCTCGCATGCCAAATATGGCCAGTTTTAACTTACTTGGCTGTGAAGCTTGAACTATTCATAAACAAGCCACACAGTATCTTGTGGCCTTAAGATGTGGTTTTACAAAGGAATACTTAGAATTCCTTGAACAGCAAAGAAGAGCAACCCATGTGTTTTGATAGAGGCGAGTGCTTGGAGACAACTTGTCACAAACATCAGAAAGAGACAGGCATCCTGTTTGGTTGTCATATTATGAGAAAAGGGAAAGTGGGCCTTGTTGTGACCACTGAAAGGATCTGTAGAAAGAGAAACAGAGACGATTCTTAACTGCCATTTGTCATGGCAAGGGGGGTGTCAACACACGAACTGATACACACAGCTGCTGATCGAAGATTGTGTGGAGGCATGATCGCTCACGCCAGTCGGCAGTGCACTTGGTGATGAATATGTTAAGGCGTTTTTGTTGTTGTTGTTGCTTGCCTTCCATTACATTAAAACAAAGATCAGAGGTAACCTAGAGACTTTTAGTTATTATTTTATAAATACAAGAGAGAGAGAGAGAGAGAGAGAGAGAGAGAGAGAGAGAGAGAGAGAGAGAGAGAGAGAGAGAGAGAGAGAGAGAGAGAGAGAGAGGCAAAGAGACTTACAGACCGAGAGAGAAAAAAAAGAAGAGAGGACATGCATGTGCTTGTGTGAAAGTGTTTGTGTATGCCATCTGTGTCTGCAATCTATATTCTGGAAGATGTTAATGCAATAAACATGTTAAAAAAAGAGCGTCATTGCTCACCACTATAATTATTCAAAGATCGATAGACAGGGGCTGGGCACTGACAAGCGATTTTGTTGTGCCAAGGTCTCGATCATTTTCTGTTCACCAGAATGCTGGACATACACAATAGGAAAGATGTGAATCGGTCTGGTGTGCTAGCATGCAGCGACGAACAGCTGTCTCGTAGACATCCGCTATAGGCGAGATGTCGTGAATCGGTCTGGTGTGCTAACATGCAGGGACGATGAGCTGTCTCATAGACTTCCGCTATAGGCGAGTTGTCGTGAATCGGTTTGGTGTGCTAACATGCAGCGACGATGGGCTGTCTCATAGACTTCCGCTATAGGCGAGATGTCGTGAATCGGTTTGGTGTGCTAACATGCAGCGACGATAGGCTGTCTCATAGACGTCCGCTATAGGCGAGATGTCGCGAATCGGTTTGGTGTGCTAACATGCAGCGACAATAAGCTGTCTCATAGACGTCTGCTACAGGCGAGATGTCGTGAATCGGCCTGGTGTGTTAACATGCAGCGACAATAGGCTGTCTCATAGACGTCCGCTTTAGGCGAGTTGTCGTGAATCGCTTTGGTGTGCTAACATGCAGCGATAATAAGCTGTCTCATAGATGTCCGCTATTGGCGAGTTGTCGTGAATCGGTCTGGTGTGTGAACATGCAGCGACGATAAGCTGTCTCATGGACATCCGCTTTAGGCGAGATGTCGTGAATCAGAATGGTGTGATAACATGGAGCGACAATAGGCTGTCTCATAGACGTCCGCAATAGGCCAGTTGTCGTCAATCGGTTTGGTGTGCTAACATGCAGCGACGAGAAGCTTTAGGCGAGAAGTCGTGAATCGGTCTGGTCTGTTAACTTGCAGCGACGAGAAGCTATCTCATAGACGTCTGAAACTAGAGGTTCCGGCCCCTTGAGCCACAAAATTCTAAAAAGGTTGGACAACCCATACCCACCCCGCCCCCACCCCCTTCCACCCCCACACACATTTCAAACATTTTGTAAGGTATCAAAACTGTTTTTTTTTTTACCTACAGAAAGAAATTCCTTTTTAAAAAGTGTGTTTGTATACATTCACAAAGCTCTACACGCGATGATCTGGTCATGTTGACCCATGGTAAACACATAAGAACACGTAAAACTAAAATGCAGGAAGCGGTAAAAACAGTTAAGAAATGGGCAGTCTTTTGGGGAGTTACAGTAGACAATGTGAACATATGGAGTAGCACTTTAGAGAACAGATCTAGAGATACAGCATGCAGGGCTATGCGCTACCTTCTCGATTTTCCAACCATGGAAGACAGAATACAAATTTCCTGAGCTCGTGCCTACCTCACAGTCAAGGCGGACACACAGTATCTATTACATAGTCAAGTCAAGAAGATAATAGGAAGCAGGTTGATAAGAGGCAAATCATGGATGGGTCAAGCCGAGGACATTATCTTACAGGTATGTTGACTTGAGGACATAGAACCCGGCGAGGACTGAGTGCAAGTGCCTTCAGAGTGCTGTACATCTTTTTGTGTTTGCATCCAACTAGACAGAAAATGCAGACAACAGAGTCCGGCTGCTGTAGAAGCAGAAGTTCAAGCCTTGATTTTCGAGAACGCTCTAGAGGGTGATGCTGTCATTTACACAGATGGTTCTATAATCCGCCACTTTAGAAGCTCGTGGGTTTTCACGGCTCAGTTTGGAGAGAGAGAGAGAGAGTTGAAAATGAAGATTCTGGAGCTTTTGCAGTAACTACATGTAGTCTGACTATGGAGGTCATAGCTGTGACTAAAGCAGTAATATGGCTAGAGACACAGTCTTTTACTGGAGCATGCTTTCTCAGTGACTCGATGAGTGTGCTCAGGAAGATAGAGAAGGTCTAGGTCTTAAGGCAGTGGTTGGTGGCTCTACAGAATTCACGGCTGACAAGGATTAGTTTCATTTTCATGCCTGGATATGTGGGGGTACAAGAAAACGAGCAAGCTGATAGGCTTGGAGGTGAGGCTACTGTGAAAGCCGGACAAGCCATGGACCAGGCTGATATACTGAATGCTCTAAGGGAGTTAAGACGTTTGCGTGAACCAGCTGAGAAATGTGAATCTGCAACCATGGTCAGACTGCAAGAACAACATGTTTATCGGGGTGTCGCCAAACAAGAACACTAGGCGGGTAGTCAAAGAAGAAGAATAAACCAACACAGAACTGGTGTCGTTAGCCGCTTCACGCTGCGAGATTTACTGAGGAGGGGATACGAGCAACTATGGACTGAGTGGTTCGACGTGCAATGAGGATAATCTGTCGACTAACTAACTAACAAAGAACAGATCACATCCTCCAAGAATATTTCAAATACAACATATCAAGGCAAAACCTATCCAAGAGAAACACCTGATGGAAGCCAAAACTTTATGGAAGCTTAGAGAGTTGTTAAAGACCGTGGAGTTAACACTAGAGACAAAATTAGAGATGTAGATAATCTATTTCAAGCGAACGAAAGAAGAAAAATAAAAAAAAAAACTGTAAACCAGAACAAGAATATCTCAACTTTATCCTTCCAGAAAGCCACAATAAGCAGGTTTGTACTTAGAAGACAATACTCGTCTAAAACAGGACAACCCAACATATTTGGGAATCCAATTTGACAGAAGACCTACCCGGAGCCCTCACGTTGAAGACATCTAAAGGAAGCTTAGAAAAATGTTTTTCGGTTATGAATATAAATCAGATGTGCAATTCTACCTTATGCAAACAAAATGATCACGTCTTTAATCTTAGATCTTGACTAATGTCATTTACAGTGTAGACTCCCATGTTTAAAAAAAAAAAAGCATAACAGTTATCATTCATCATTCAGGGTGACACACACACCTGAGGGATCCTTGCTTGATCCAAACCCAGTTGATGTCTCCCCACCCTTTTGACGCTGCTTTTTGTCTGATAGACTTTTTAGAGTGCACTTATGTGAGGGAAAACCCCCTTTTCCCTATGTTTTCCCAAAGCTTCGAGTTGTAAACTCAAAGTTTTTGAATAATCCAAAACATAAAACAGATTTACAAAATTTCTACACTTTTTTTATTAAACCGTTGAATAATGATCTCTTTTCCTCTTCCCGTCTAACCGCCTGAGCACTTAAATCTTTCTTCCATTTTTTTAGCAGTTTCTCATTAAAATTTTTTAGTGAATTTTATTGCATGACTGTCGGGGAATATTTTCGATAGTTTGTACAAATTCGGGTCCCCTTTTTTGGTTTTGGGAATGAAGATAGTCTCTTCATTTTTTGGCTAAATCCCAATTTCCATATCTTTTCCATAATGCATGAAGACTCCCATTTTTTTAAAAAAAAAAAAAAAAAAGACAAAACATTACTTACCTGTCAAATTTAATCAAAGAAATCATAGGGTTACAGTTTTTTTCAACCCCTCCCCAACCATAAAAATTTGTACAACCGTCACTCTTCAAGCCCAAAGTCGAGTTCCAAGTTTTTAAAAATTGTCTCAAGTCATCGAAAGCTTCTTAGTCAAGCCCCGCGTCATTTCATTATCATATCAAGTCCTTTGCTGACCTCCCACAAACTGTATCCGAGGGGGTGATCAGTTCGGTGTTGACACCCCTCCAGTCAAACCCAAAAATGTAAAAAATTTCTCGCGCGTCTTTCCTGTCCTCTTTCCCTGATCATAATTGGTAAACGTACCATTTTTCCCCCCCTTCTCTTTTGACCCAAAAAAAAAAAAAAAGGAGATCCTTCCGAATTTTTAAAAAAAAAGGGTTGCTCTTTTTGTCTGCTACATGGTTGCCATGTCACTTTATGTATTCATATTGAAAGTGTGCAAGGGGAAGCTTGTGAATCGAAAATAAATCGTCGGGTTAAAACAAAAAAAACAGACAAAACTGAAAGTAGAAACAGCTAATGGAAAAATTCAGTTTATATTGCCTTTTTTTTTTGTTTAAAAAATTCAAGAAAAATGAAAAGTGTAAATTATTTTTTCTTTTAGTCAGTGGGCGTCGCGAAGAGCAAGTCTACCAAGCCTGGGAAGACAGATCGGGAATCGTTGGACAAAACCCAAACAGTCGCAAGTTTTCATTGTGACTTCATCGCATCGGCCCATCGCCGGCTAAGCCCGGGGCGCCCCCCCGATATCCAAAATCGTGAACTTATGATCGCCTTTTTAAAGTTTTCCCCGAGAAATGCGTGATAAAAATATTTGTCCCTGTTTTAAATATCAGTGCTTTTTTACAGGCAAGGGCTGTCTGACGTAAGATAATGATTTGTATATGGGCCCTAGTTTGGGTTTTAAACAATTACGAGGTGAATACAACGTATCACAGATCATACTGTTTTTTTTATCTGCTATTGTTGAATATTAGCGTCGAATTACAAGCCTAAAACCCCCTTGTATACGTTTAGGGGTTAAACGCATGGTTTCCCGGGGGGGGGGGGGGTAGGGGTTTTGGGGGGGGAGGGGTTTGAATTAGCCTTTTTTTACAGTGGGCGG